>CM026209.1:23052992-23057992 GCA_014839995.1 Xenentodon cancila | reverse complement strand
GACGGGATAAAAGCAGAGATGGTTTTAGAACTGATGCAGAGAAAAGGAAGTGTAACCAAGAAAGATGATTGCACTCTCGGTTTGATTTCTTGGTTACAGATAGTAGGGTTTTGATTCACAATATATTTTATTATTGGCGTTAAATTGACGCCATCATTTTCAGTCATCTAATTCTATTTCGGGGGTCTCAAGATGAGGGGAGTGTGAGAGCAAGATAGAAGAGTAAATTAGAGAACTGATGAATAAGGAAAATAAAGGTGCAGGTTTTGCAGATCAAGAAGAACCAAGGACCTGTAAGGTTGATGCAACAGCAGCTTTAAAGAGAATTAAGAATAAAGAGTATGAAAAATGTCAGTTGATCCTGATGATGTACCATCGGAGGTGTGGAAGTGGGAGACCGGTGTCAATTATAATTGTCCAACTAGATCTTGGAGAGCTTCACAAATGACGGAAAAGTATACTAATGTCAATTTCTTTTAGAACAAGGGTGATATCTAGAGCTGTAGCAACTACAGAGTTTTAAAGATGTGCAACACAATGAAAATCACATTTCATTTGTTATGTAATAGTATAGTTTTATGTTAATAAAGAGCATTGCAGAGAGTGTTTGCTTAGAGAGCACCTACGAAAAGGTACATAGAACCAGGGACGGCCCAAGCCTTTATGGGGCCCAAAGCAACATCACTGTTTGACTATTACAAGTGCAATTCAGACACCGTAATTGTAACACACCCATTTATTTGCATTGTATGTAGTTGATTTACATCATACCGGTGTCTGGCAGTGGTTTTTTACCTTATTGAGGTAGCAAATTCAGAAAATAAGTATTAATTTGTACTTTTTAAAATTTTCCGAATGATGTATAAGTGCAGCATACTGAAGTTGTACTTGAAAGTAAGAGAAAACAGCAGCAGACAAGCCACTACATAAAAACGTTAACTAGTAATTTGTTTTTCTTTTGAAAATTTTTAACAAATCTACTTTAGTTAGTGAAAGATGCATCTCCCACTATAAAATAAAACCAAATAGCAAAAATATTACATTCTTACATAAAACATAGACAGTTGTTAAAGCAAATAAATAAAAGAATTACTAAATAAATAAACAAAATACTTATACAATAATAGCATAAAAACAACAGAGAACTGATTACATGAGTGGAAACATCTCCAATAATATATTGTTGTGCCTTCAAGAGAGTCATTTCTGATACAGTTATTACAAGGAGCATGGTGGCTTAGTGGTTAGCACTGTTGCCTCACAGCAACAAGGTTCTTGGTTCGATTCCCGGCAGTGGGACTTTCTGTGTGGAGTTTGCATGTTCTCCCTGTGCTTCCGTGTGTTCCATCCGGGTACTACGGCCTCCTCCCACAGTCCAAATACATGCAATTGTCTGTTGGTGTGAATGTGAGTGTGCATGTTTGTCTGTCTTGTATGTGGCCCTGTGATGGACTGGCGACCCGTCCAGGGTGGACCCCTGCCTTTTGCCTACTATGCGTCGGGATAGGCTCCGACAGACCCCCGTGACCCGGAGACGGAGTAAGCAGGAATAGATAATGGATGGATGGATGTTATTACAAGGATCTGAGCTCTTCTTCTGTTGTTTAAGCTCCTACATTAAGTCACACGGTCCCTCTTTTGCCAGTGCCGTTGCCTTTCTAGAAAACCATTTTCAGTAGAAGCAAGTAGAAGTTTAATAATAATAATAATAGTTTGAATATCTGAGTCAACTTCACTTGATTTTCTTTCTTATTTTCCAATTGTCTATAGTTATAGTGACAGTGGAAGCGTTGGCCATCAGCATTCTTTGGGAATAGAAGTTTTCGGTTACATGCAGTGGTCCTCTGCTCACCAGATGGACCTACATAGAAATTACAATTAAATAAACTGAGTAGGTTCAGTTGAGAGCTCACAAGACAAGTGAAATGCTTGGAAAGGATTATTGGACTTGGGTTTCAGAAGACAACTGTAGTTTGGTCTATACTAGAGAACAAATTATACTTTTACTGCATGAATCAGGTTATTACAGTACAACTGGCTATCATTACTGCAGACATATGTCACACCAGTGAAACTACACCAGTACAACTCAAATATAACAGATACTTTAAATTAATGCCAGGAAGAAAAAGAAAATGGCTTCACTGGCAATGTAGATGATTCTGGAAAGATATTAAATATACAATTGTAAAATTAATCTCACAGTCAATAAACATTATACTACAAATAAATTGTATTTTTTTACTCCCCTGTGAATCTGAAAATGCATTATTTGTATTTTTTTAATTACAATCAATAACAACACATTATTAAAAATAAAAATGAATAAAAGCAGTAAAATAAACTGAGGCGGGTTTCCACTACACTGTAGCGCGACACGGGAACCGTTGACTTAGACATATACATGTTTTGCTCTTTGTAAACGACCAGCAACTTACAGGAAAACAAAAAAGAAGCATGCAGCAAAAAATAAAGAGAAGAAGAAAGGCATCAACAATAGATGCTACTTGCTTTTTCCTTCTTTTTTTTTAGACACAAACTGCAGTTGTGACAGTAGTGATTGATAACTCCCCGCTGGACTTCTACATTGGCGTAATATGCCAACAAGACCTTGCTGGTCCATTTATTGTTCTTTCTTGTAATCTCCAACTTCATCAAATGTACCTGTAGAATACGTCTCTGGTCCAAATGCTTACATGAATTGTGGTCACATGATTTATATTCATATGAGTGCTGAATGTAATTTATAAATCCCAGTTAGCAGAGATCCCTGCCAGGAGGTTCCTGTTTGCCAACCTGAGTACCTCTCCTACTACAGGGCTGTTTCTCACCCCGTAAGGGTTCCTGAAGGCCACTTTTACAGGGCTGTTCCTGGTAATGGCCTTAAAAAATCTACCCGGAACTCCCGCTAGTGGATATGTCCCTTCTGATACACTATTGGACAGGTGGAGTTGGTTTTGGTCCAAAATACTTTAACAGTGCTTATGTAAAGCAATATTACACAAGTACATAGTTAATTCTGCAGAATGAGTTAAAGTTAACATTATCATCCTCAGTGATATAGAAGACATCTATCTGGAAACCAAAAATAATGTTAATTGCACAATGTATAAGTGAACTGAACTACCCAACAACTGTTATTCTGTAACCAGAACACTGATGCATATTAAGAGCATTATAGCAAAAGTTATTTTCATTTTAAAGGCTGCCACCAAACACTTTATTTAAAAATACCTAATCTCTAATTTATTAATATGATTCATGCAAGTAGCTCCCAGCTTCCATAATTTCACCAACTCTAATTAACACTAGTTAGCCTCAGTTATCACAATATAAACCTTTACTTTACTTTACATCACAAGAGTGTCCAGTTTATACATAATGAACAGTCTTACCTTTATCTTGCTGTTTTTCTTTTCCTCTAGTCTAGACTCGTATAATCTCCACTCCAAAGGGAGAATTTGTTTTTTGAGTCTTGGTTAATTCTGCAGCCAACTTGTCCTTGACTCACATAAACCTTGAAAAAACTGGAGCGCTGCACATGCACTGTACAACAAAGGTAGGCAAGAGGCGGCAGGAATTATTGATAAAAACATTACTTTTTTATTATGTGCCAACCATGACAATAGTTGTAATAGTTGTATTATAATTTCTGTTTATATTTTTTTTCATTCTTTAAAAAAAAAAAAAAATCACAATAATAAACATTAAGACCTCTTGGGAGTCCCTCACTTTTGTTATGGTGATAGATAGATTGACAAAGTCAGTCATTTTGCAGATGACACTGTAATCTGTACTAAGAGAAGTGGAGCAAAATGTAGATAGTAGACAGTATGAGAGAAGCAGAGTAAAGGTCTATTGCAACAACATAAAATGTGTTTAATTCATCTATATGTGTTTAATCCATCTATCCATCTGTCCGTCCGTCTGTCCGTCCGTCCATCCGTCCATCCACCCGTCCGTACGTCCATCCATCCATCCATCCATCCATCCATCCATCCATCCATCCATCCATCCATCCATCCATCCATCCATCCACTTGATCTGGGACTGGGTCACAGGGGCAGCAGTCTAAGCAGAGCTACCCAGACCTCCCTCACCTCAGACACTTACTCCAAATCTACCGAGGTGTTCCCAAGCCAGCCGAAAGTCTCTCCAGCATCTTCCCTGAGGTCTCCTCCTGCTGGGACATGCCTGCAACACCTCCCTATGGAGGTGTCCAGGGGGCAGTCAATATGGATGCCCCCTGATGTGAAGGAGCTGGCTCTACTTCAAAGTCCTCCCAAGTGACTGAACTTCTCACCCTATCAATAAGGGAACGCCCAGGAAACTAATTTCAGCCACTTGTGTCCGCGATCTTGTTCTTTTGATCATTACCCAAAATTCATGACCTAGGTTAGGACGGGAGCGTAGATTAACTGCTAAATCAAGACCTTTACTTTTCGACTCAGCTCCTTCTTCAACATGACAGTCTGGTTCACCAACTGCATAACTGCAGGTGCTGCACCAATCAGGCGAGGCTCTTCCTCCTCTGAAAAGGAGTAGTTTTGACTCATGTTTTTTAATTGAACAAATTCCTGGAGGCTTGTCAATGATCAGAGTTCATGGCACAGGAACACGCACGACTCCTGTTGCTAGTCAGAAACACAAATTAACATGTCAATACTTTATTTGTGCTAAAATGTCAACATTTCCTGCAAGCAACCTCAACACCTCAAAGTCTTCTATGCATGTTCAAGGTTTAACTGGATTCAGAATGTGAAAATGGAAACAAGACGAACCAAATCAACAAAGATTACAGGTGGTTGATTACGTTACAGGTTTAGTAAAAATCATACTCATTACCTGCTATGGTGTAACATTTATATACAGTATTAGTAGTATTTTTCTCCATAGCCTTTTCTTGTGTCAATAAGTATAGCTGCAGGAAGTGCAGTAAAATGTTGAGTCAGAAACATCTGGATCCAATAAGTAGAAATGATTAATCATTATTTCCCTGC
>CM026209.1:22960492-23047992 GCA_014839995.1 Xenentodon cancila | reverse complement strand
GCCATTTCAAATTGGTAAAAAAGAAGTTTATTTTAATAATCAAAAAAAGAGATTTTATGTGATATTATTCATTCTCCATATAATAATATCATCAGAAAAGACATGACTTGGTAATAAATATGCCCTGAGAAATAGGCATATAAAGTTTCTTTTATGTTAAGTTATCAGTTTCAGTTTCATTGACACAGACTCAAAATGCACCCTGGGCAGGACCGAACATTACGTTTATGCCACATGGATCTGCTCACTTTGATTATCAGCAATGGAGAACTGTACTCTACTGTTGTGAGCTCAGGATCCCTCCATCGTCATCACCCTGCTTAAACTGGTAACTGCTCCCAGCCTGACAATCTTCCAACTAAATAAAGAAACCCAGTCTGTATCTCTTTAGTTATCACCAAAAAAATAAAAGGAAATCCAAAGAGAAGATTGCAAATCAATCAATGGATCAACCATCCTGTTGAATACACGCAAGAGAAAAAAACTTAAATATCTGATTGAATAGAACTGCAGTGCAGCCAGACTTGAGTACCACGAATCTGGTGTTGGTAACCAAGGAGTGTTCATACTGCCTCATTATATGAACTGTTCAATTTAAACAAACCTAAGTACTGTAAATGTTAATTACCTCAGTGCTGTGGCATCCAGGAATGTATTTAAGAAAACAATCTTTATATTAATTGCATTTCTTTATTAATTAATCAGTAGCAAAATTGAGAAGTTTGTTATATAGTTCTAGTAAAATATTACCGCCAAGACATCAGTGGCAAAACATTTAAATGTTGTGAGTTTTGACCTGGAGCCACAGTGGATGAAACCTGTCCCTACAAGTCCTCCAACGCTCTCCACCGGTTCCATGTCTCTGAATCATTTCAGTATTTATGAATGCACCAGTACCTAAAGCGCCATAAGCCTTGTCACTTCAGAAACATTCAGAAAGACTTGTTTGGACACGATGACTTGATGTTCTTTTATTGTCAAGTATACTCATTTATCCTGGATGTAACAAATTGTTCGACTAACTGTCTTTGGAAAGTGGGAAATGCTCTGAAAATACACTGTGGCGCTTGTTAATAAACCCAACTGAGCTTCTAATAAAACTGTTTACATGGCCAACAATCTCCTGGGAGTTCATTAAAACTGAAAATACAGTTTAATTTAGTCGGAGAAAGAAGATTCAGGTTACATCTATACAAGCAAAAAGGACAATGGGAACATCATTGGCATTTAAAAAAGTGTACATTATATAACTTAAACATTAACAATAAACCTAAAGTATTGATAACTAAAGCTTATTAGATCCATTCAGAAGTAGAACTGCAGATTAACTGCTGTAGTTTTTGTCACTGTTAATGTTTTATCTCACTAATCGGCTTCAATTCAACAAATAAGCCTGTGCACAGTATAACACAGTAACCTGGAGATTATTAGCTGAGGTTCTGTTTACTGTGGTGATGAGATGAATCACTTTCTTTTATATCTGACATTAATCCAAAAAACTCTCAACTGCTGAGAAAATCTCTGCTTGAATCAGTGATGCCAGGAGCTTTACAGCTCAGACTGAGCAGACAGCACAGATGTGTTGATCCACAGAAACATGACATCAGATTTAACAGACCAATTACTTATTTGCACTTAATATTTCTTATTTATTCTTTTACAACGTCAGCTCAAGAGGATCCAGTAAAGCACAGCTTTTTCAGTCTTCAGTTGCGAGAGGCCTTACGTTGCTTCTTTGAATAATAGTTGGTATTACCTCATGCATTTTCAAAAACTGTTTGTGAAAATGTCTAAAGCCACTTTTCAACACGGAAAAATCCAAACAAAAACTTTTGACAAAGAAGCTGCCAGTCAAAAAAAAACAGAATCAGGATGTGTACTGAATGGTAATGGTAATTCCAGACGAACAAGTGGCAGGTTTATCTGAGATTCAAATGCAACACCTTCAACTGCATCATACCTGCCTTGATTGTATAAAAAATAAGATTTGATGTGTCCCGACCGAGACCCCTCATTTAAGAGTGAGCATAACTCCATCTCAGGCTCTAACGGATCCACCATGTTCTCCACCAGACCCTATTTTAGAAATGTAGCCATTCAAAATTTTAAAACATGCAAAGAAGTATTTAATTAAAGTAGATCCTCCTCTTTTGCTGCAGCACATTTTTTGTTTGACTTCTTTCATAAAATGTGTAACTATGTCATCATTCCTCTTAAAGACAGAGGAGCTATGTGACTTATATAATCTGGATGCACTGCTGATATCATTTTGAATATTAGTATTCCTGCATTGAGGGGGTTTAAGCGTCACCCACTTCTTTACATTTAAGTGTTTTTATTTTTCTTTAACAGAGGTTCTTCAATTTCATAAGGTGGCATCTGTACTCTTCAGAGTGGACCCTGGCCATCACTGAGAAAACACCACTGACTGACTGAGTGAAGGTGTGACTGGTTAAAGCAGGGGGAGAGTGAAATAAGCCTCCAGGTTGTTCCACATCCTGGCACCTAAATCTTCCCCGGGTGGATCTCAGCCAGCCAATCCCGTCTGAGCACCGGAACGTAAGTCGCTTGGTCCACAGATCACGTCAGTAATATCTAATATTAGTCAGACCAGCAGTGATATAACTTGTAGATTAAATTTAGTTCTAAATACATTTTTAACAGAAGTTAAAAAAAGAAGAAATTTCTATATAAAATAGAATATACAGTACTGTCCAAAATAAAAGCAGGAAAATGTGAATAACCAGAATAATCCAGGTTTTTAGTATATTATTCATTGCTACATGGCAAACAAGTTACCAGTAGGTGCAGTAGATCCTCAAACACAAACAAGACCCAGCATTCACGATATACACGCTCTTAAGGCTGTGCAACTGGGCAATTAGTTGAGAGGGCTGTGTAAAAATTCAATCAGTGAGGTCATCAATTCTGGGATAAACAGGTGTGAATATCGTGGCCCCTGTTTAAGGATGAAGCCAGCACTTGTTGAACATGCATTTGAAAACCTGAGGAAAAGTAGTCGTTCAAGACATTGTTCAGAAGAACAGCGTATTGTGATTAAAAAGTTGATTGGAGAGGGGAAAACCTATAAAGAGAGGATAAAAAGTTACAGGCTGTTCAGTTAAATGATCTCCAATGCATTAAAATGAAGGTCAAAACTGTGGACTGAGCAAATGCATAGGGCTACATGAGCCACTAGGGGTCCGCAAAGCTACGTCCCCATCTTTATCTGAAAAATACATTATTAACGATTAAACAATTTGGGGTCACTATGAATAATTAATTCAGTTTTTGTTGTTTTTTCGATTACTTCACAATAAATTCTGATTGAGAGCGTTCCGCTCCATTTCGGTTTTTGAACAAAAGAATATCCCTATTAATTCATCCAGCCCATGTTTTCTGACACCGGTGACACTGACCACTCTCAGTGTGTCATCATCAAATCCATTCCTGTTTTCTTAAAGAGCACATTAATAAAGTTCCTGTCCAAGTTGTACCTGATACCTTTCAGTCAACCACATGGATAGTAAAAGCTGCTTAGGGTCTACAAGGACCTCATGGATAAACTCATTTTCAAGAGAAGAGGAAGTCATCATTGCTGTTGTTATCAGCTCCAAGAAACAAAACAGGAGAACTCCCAATAATAAAGCAGAACATCCCATTTTGACCAATTTGAGACTTGTGTGTTAACTCAGTAGGCAAAAAAGTAGAGATGTGTTGAAATTACAATTAAAGAAAAACCTACAGTGGTCACAGATAACATTTAAAAACAACAAAAGTAATAGTATATAATTATTTCCTGAACAATGACCAATAATAATACCATCTCCAGACTGCATGTTTCAGCTCTTTTCACAAATGTTCAAAAGGATTTAGATCAGGACTTATAGAAGGACACTTCAGAACAGCCTGAGATGGTCTTCTAGCCTTTACCTTTACCAAGTTGATCTAGTTCAAAGTTCAACTAAGTTTGATTAGGTCTGATTTTCATTAGTCAGCTTTTAGTAAATCATTATTTATTAATGCTTTTGTGACTTTTTAAGTTATTTCAGTGACCAATGAGAGATTTTTTTTCTTTGATGGAAAGATACCAACATGTTTATCCACTTGTGTATAAGAGACAAATGAGCCGGATCAAAAACATTCGGGGATTCTGCTTTATAACACATTTGTAAAATTTAAATCACAACTTTAAACTAAACATATAGATCAAGTATTTGTGCACAGATTTTTTTTTCTTTTTTTTTTTTACTGAAGCTGTTATGAGGTTTGACAGTCAAATACATACATACATACATACAATTATGTTTAAATAGTTTTACTTTTCTTGGTGTTCGATGTTTGTTCTACTGAAGTGGATAGCTTCTCTGCAGAATTTAATAATTAAATACTTTACCAATCTGGCTGCGTCAGATTATCAAATTCAAAGATGACACGATCATTGTGTTATTCTTGAGGACACCAACTGGGTCAATGGCCTGGGACTGAATTTATTACAGTGGCTCAGTGACAATAAACTGAACTTCAATTATACTTGAATGCAGTATGTAAGAACAATTAGTTGATCTACTTACTGTACATACTTTGAGTTTTTGATGTTTTAATCTTTCATTTTATATATTAAGTCCTAACCCTCTCTGTAGCTTGTTGGTTTTGGCTTTTTATCTTCAGGAACAGGAAATGGTTGCAGGGCATTATTAAGGAATGCATCAAAAGCATAAGGATATCCACAATTATTTAATGTTAATCTATCAATTAGTGCATCTATTACTTCAGAAAGTACTAAGACAGTGTCACTATTATGACTTCAATGTGCGTGACTACAATGCCAGCAACAGAAATTGTCCTTTGATTTCAGTAACTGTCATGCATACTTAGCCAGTTTCCCAGTCCCCTGGGGTGGCGCTTGTGATCTCAAAACACACTCCTCAGCTTAAACAACTACATAATGATTGATTAAAAGACTTCCATTGTCATAAAGGGAATAAACATGCCATTATGCTCATGAAAGCGTGTACTATAGTGGTTTTCTTCAACCCTGGTCCTCAGGGCCCTCTGTCCTGCATGTTTTAGATGTTGCTCTGCTCCAACACACCTGGCTCAAATTAGTGGACCATTGACAGACTTGTGTCAGTAGTGTATTGGAGCTTGGCACAAGAACTATCTATAGAGAGTTGCTGGCAGATGAAATACACTATATTGCCAAAAGTATTTGCTCAACCCATCCAGATAATCAGATCAGGTGTTCCAGTCACTTCTATGGCGACAGGTGTATAAAATCAAGCACCTCGGCATGCAGACTGTTTTTACAACTATTTGTGAAGGAATGAACAAATTCCAGTGTGGAACTGTGATGCGATGGCACCTGTGCATCAAAGTCAGTTGTGAATTTTCCTCACTCCTAAGTATTCCACAGTCAACTGTGAGCTGAATTATAAGAACATGGAAGTGTTTGGTAACAACAGCAACTCAGCCACAAAGTCGTAGGCCACGTAAACTGATGGAGCGGGGTAAGCGAATGCTGAGGCGCTAGTACGAAGAGGTCGCCAACTTTCTGCAGAGTCAATGTCTACAGACCTCCAAACTTCATATGTCCTTCAGATTAGCTCAAGAACAGTGTTCAGAAAGCTTCATGAATGGGTTTCCATGGCCAAGCAGCTACATCCAAGACATACATCAAGTGCAATGCAAAGTGTTGGATGCAGGGGTGTAAAGCACGCCGCCACTGGACTCTAGAGCAGTGGAGGCACGTTCTCTGGAGTGAGGAATGGTTCTCCATCTGGCAATGAGATGGACTAGTCTGGGTTTATCTGACTGCATTGTGCTAGATGTAAAGGTAGGAGGGGGATTATGGTGTGGGGTTGTTTTTCGGGAGCTTGGCCCCTTAGTTTCAGTGAAAGGAACTATAAATGCTTCAGCATACCAACACATTTTGGACAATTCCAGCTCCCAACTTTGTGGGGACAGTTTGGAGCTGGCCCCTTCCTCATCCAACATGACTGTGCACCAGTGCACAAAGCAGGTCCATAAAGACCTGGATGACAGAGTCTGGTGTGGATAAACTTGACTGCACAGAGTCCTGACTTCAACCGGATAGAACACCTTTGGGATGAATTAGAACAGAGACTGAGAGCCAGGACTTCTGGTTCAACATCAAGTGTTTGACCTTACAAATGCACTTCTGAAAAAATGGTCAAAGATTTCCATTAAAACACTCCTAAACCTTGTGGACAGCCTTCCCAGAAGAGTTGAAGCTGTTGTAGCTGCAGAGGGTGGACCGACGTCATATTGAACCCTATGGACTAAGAATGGGATGTCACTTAATTTCATATGCGAGTCAAGGCAGGTGAGTGAATACTTTTGGCCTTATAGTGTATTTCCTATCTTCTGGCCTTTCCTATTGTATTTATTTATTTAATTGTATTTTATTTGTTGTTGTTTTTACTGAACCCAAAGCTTTCTTCAAGAAAGTTTTATCCATCATGGTATCTAATTTGATTCAATTAGTAAAGATATCCCTTTTGTCAGGTGTTTACCCCCAGACTTTGAAGACAGCAGTCATGTTTCTAATGCAAAATTACAGTCCCATCTCAAATCTTCAGTTCATCAGTAAGGTTATTGAAAAAGTTGTGTTTCAACAGTCAAATACCTTCTTAACTGATTAATCATTGTGATGTCTTCCAGTCTGGTTGTGTGCTCATCACAGCACTGAGACTTCCTCAATGACATAAATACAGACTTTTGAAAAACCACAGTGCTGGTATTATTAGACCTCAGCACACAATTTGATATCGTTAAGCATGTTATATTACTAGAGTGACTGGAGAATTAGACACTGATAAGGCCCAAAATCTGGGTGTAGTCATGGACTTAGACCTGAACCACCAGAGACTCATTAAAAAATTACAAAGTCGGCCTTCTATCACCTGAAGAACATCAGTCCAGTTCTGAGGTCCTTACACTGAGTCCCTCTATCTCAGAGAATAGACTTCAAAATACTTCTGTTTGTTTATATATCACTGAATGGCTTAGGACAAAAACACATCAGTTGATTTTGCCAAATCAACTATTCAGACCTCTCAGGTCTTTTGGTTCAGGTCTGCTCTGTGTCCCCTGAACCAGAACGAAAAATGGTGAAACAGCATTCAGCTTTTATGCTCCACAGATTTGGAACAACCTTCAAGAAAACTTTAGGAATGCTGAAATCTTCAGTTCCTTTACATCAAGATAAAAAAACCTAATTTGACTAAATTTAAATTCAGAATGGTTTAATTAATTCAAACTGTTAATTTCAGTACTACACTGTAACTCTAGCTATAGTCTAACATCTTTAATATGCCACAGCACTATACCTCATAATCCTTTTTTTTTCCTACTTATTCTGTTTTCATTATCTAAAGCACCTTGAATTACCTTGTTTCTGAAATGTGTTATACAAATAAACTTGCCTTGCCTTGAACCTTCAGAGATAAACTCTGCAGAATCAAATTCCTCATTTGCGAATAAACTTGATTCTGATACTGATACTGAATGTGTCTTAACTGAAGCAGGTTTCTAGAGAGGAATGTTTAAAAAGGTCTTCTGAGCATTAAGAATGTCTGGTCCAAAGTTAACAAATGCACCTGCTTGAAGTCATAAATGCCAGATAAAGTTCTACAAGTTATTGACTCCAAGGAATCAAGTTATTTTTCAGATCGGATTTTATTTCAGATTAAATAAGAAAACCACTTAAATGTAAAGGGATAACATTACATTTAGCCACTAAATGCACCTCTTTTTAATGACAGTCAATTTTTTTTTCTAATTGTTGATTATTTTAATCTAGTGATGTGTGTATTATTTTCCATTTCAGGAAAACCACTACAAATAAGCAACATCCAAGTCCATTAGTCTGATATGTCAGGCTGGCATCGAGGGAATGGTGTTGAACTCAAAATTAGAGGGAAGCTTTCCCACCCTACTGACAAGGCATGAAAGCAGCATAATGATTCAATTCTACTGCTCATGTTTGGTCCCCATGACCTTGATATCTCAGCTGTCAAACATGTAATACACCTCACCCCCTATCCCCAACCCCCCTAACTTCCTCATCCACTCAAAGCTTTTCAGAACTAAGCCCATAATAATTTATATTCCTCTAAAGTATTGGAAAACTGTCAGCATTTAAAATGAAAAATGAACATAAAATCACTTTGACAATGATGACAGCTACAATGGTTCTTGAGTACTTTTTGAGTTCAACAGAATACCTACATAGAAAAAAGAAATAAAGATGACAGGTCATGTCCTATGGCCTTAGCAACACAGTTTCCCAGGTTTCAGGAAGGTTAAGATGATTTCTGCAGACTGCCAGAGCACAGATCAAAGCCATCTTGCATCATGAATAATAACAGTCAAAACTGGTCCTGCTGCCTGGCTCCATGATATGCATGTGTACAAACTGAGCCTTGTTAGAGCAGATTGCATTTGGTTGTTCCACACAGGCCTTATGTCTCAATTCTTACCAGACACAAAGGAGTAAACATGGAGATAACACTGAATAAGAAGTCTGTACAATATCAGGCTGCTCAGTCGACTGCAGGATCCATCACAAGTCTGCTTAGAAGGCTCTTTCAAGCCCTGCACCTTAATGTGCACCTTTTAAAACCAGTAATACTGTTTTATTGACAGTTGTGCCAAGAATCTCTTTTCCTAGAGGCTATTGTTTTCCTTTTCTAACCTCCCACAGCCAGCCACCCCACTCTGTTTTTCACAAATTGAAATCACAAAGCTTTAGTGGATCACGCATTCTTTGACATTTACCCAACAATTTGGCGGATTCTTGTTATGCATTTATTCATCAATTCATTCATTTAACTGCTCATGAATTCAAATGTGATGGGTGACCTGTCATATCAGACCTTCGTCCTCCATGAGTAATTCTGCCACTGAGGTTGCTGCAATGCTTCCTCATGCATATACATCAGTTCAATAAGGAAATAACCAGCAACGAGTATCAGAGGAAAATGCAGCCATGGAATTAAAGCGAAAGCTTTGTTCCTCTTGTTAGAATTCACACTGTGATGCCTAGTGTTTAAATGGGAGTTTAAAAGGTGGACTGACTGCTGAGAAAGCATGGATGCACTGTGACACTATCTTCCTGTGTAGTTCAGTGTTAATTAGACTGGAGTTATACTCTATTATACTCAAGTGATTACAGGAAAATGAACAAGCTGTTTTTTTTTGTTTGTTTGTTTTGTTTTTATTTCCTGCAAAGCACAAAAATGTAGTCTGTCCGTTGCTCCAGCCTGCATTGTCATGGACAAAATGACAATTTGCCACATGCAACAAAAACAAATCACACAGCACTATTAAACTACCATCTAAGATACAGTTTGATGGTCTTTGGTTTGATAATTGGTTACTTCAACTTAAGCCATTTCTTGTGATATGGGGGATAAATGTCACTATTTCTTCTCTAATAATTGTTGGAAAAAGCCTTTGAACCAACCAACTTATGACTTTATGACTTCTCACTTTATGGATGTGTCAGAAGCTGTATTTCTATCAGTGTCTTCCTCAGTTTACACAATGCTGACAAAATTTAAGTAGTAACACCAACAGACTAATGTCTGATTTGTAAATGATACATCTACGTAAAAGAGGCGTGTACAATCTTCTTTAGAGGAGAAATGGAAATAGAATAGTACAGAATAATATCAATTAAATAAACTAGAAAAGGCTGCATTTCCTTTGACAATGCAGGGTTGCATGCTGATGAGTGGAACTTTGCTGAACAGCTGAACTGCTGAAAGTCAAAGAAATTGCTATAGTCAAGTGAAAATTAGAAGAAAATGCCAAAATGTAGCTCAAACATTTGAAAACTCTTGAGATGATGGTAGAAGAGAGGAACTGAAGACAGGAGGAGACACTTGAAAGAGGAATATTTGCTAAATAGAAAAAGATGGGCTTGAGACAGGAAGACAAGAGAGGAAGATCACATCAAAAGAGTTAGATTAGCTAAAGTGAAGATCAGATGAAGCCAGGAAGATGAGCTAATTAAAACAAGTTGGCCCTAAAAAAAGGAATATCAGCTGAACAAGAGAATAAAAGCTAAAGGCAGGAAGAAAGGCTGAAGAAAAGAAAAATAACCTCAAGGCAGGACGATCAGTTAAAAATGAGAAGATGAGCTGAAGAGAAGATAAGTTAAAGAGAGGAAGATTGGCTGAAGAAACGAATCCTGTTTTGAAGAGAGGAGGATGATTTAAACAATTTAGCCAAAACTGGAACAGAATGATCAAATTTACCAGGTGCCTGTATGCCATAAAAGGAAGGACTGATAACAGAAGTAGTGTTGATTTTAAATACATTTTTTGGAATGTATGAAGAAGGTGAAAAACCTTTTCAATTGCTAAAGAATGTTTCATTCATCTAAATAAAGATTAAGAGTAAGAAAAGGAGGAAGATGGGTTGTTCTGGTTCTGTAAAAGGTAGTTCGGGTTGTGTTCAGGGTGGCTCTGGTTGTATTTGGGGTGGTTCTAGTTCTCTATGGTGGTTCTGGTTGTGTATAAGGTGTTTCTGGTTGTCTTCAGGGTGGCTCTGGTTGTATTTAGGGTGGTTCTGGTTCTGTATAAGGTGGTTCCGGTTGTCTTCAGAGTGGCTCTGGTTGTATTTGGGGTGGTTCTAGTTATCTAAGGTGGTTCTGGTTGTGTATAAGGTGTTTATGGTTGTCTTCAGGGTGGCTCTGGTTGTATTTAGGGTGGTTCTGGTTCTGTATAAGGTGGTTCCGGTTGTCTTCAGAGTGGCTCTGGTTGTATTTGGGGTGGTTCTAGTTCTCTAAGGTGGTTCTGGTTGTGTTTATGGTAGTTCTGGTTATGTTCAGGGGTGGTTCTAATTGTATTTGGGGTGGTTCTGATTCTGTTCGAGTGGTTCTAGTTCTGTCCAATGTGGTTCTTGTTGTATTCAGGGTGGTTCTAGTTGTGTTCTTGTTTTTTTTTTTTTGTTTTTGGGGGGGTGGTCATGTTTGTGTTCAGGGTGGTTGTGGTTCTATCTGGGATTGTTCTTGTGATAATGGTTCTGGTTTTGCTCAGAGTGGTTCTGGTTGTGTTCTTGGCTGTTCCGGTTCTGTCTGGAGTGACCCTAATTGTTTTTGGGGTTTTTGTGGTTCTTTTCAGGGTTGTTCTGGTTGTGTTCATGGTAGTTCTTGTTGTATTCAGGTTGATTCTGATTGTGTTCTGGGTAGTTCTGGTTCTGTCTGGGATGGTTCGAGTTCTGTTTGGGGTGGTTATGGTTCTGTTCAGGGTGGTTCTGGTTTTGTATCAGAGTGGCTCTGGGTCTGTCTGGAGTGGTACTGGTTGTCATCTGTCACTGAAAAATGTAGCTCTCAAAGCCAAGATTGTCTTCAAGGAAGTCTTAAGGTTCCCTAATTGAAAAACATTATAAATGCTAAAGTTTTCATAAAACTTAAAGTGTAATATTTAAAAGAAACTAATCAAAACACGGCTTTAATATGTTGTGAATCATAGACACTTTCAATAATGTGTCTCAAGGTGAAAAGTATGCTAAAAGTAAAAGAAAAGAAAAGTGAGAAAGAAGAAAGTAGTGAGCTCTCAAAGACAAAGTCTTTCAAGGTTATCTGAAGTTTCTCCTTTGGAATCCATAATAAACACTGAATTTATCATAAAAGATAAAGGCTAATATTTCAAAAAGTACAAAACATTTTAAAAAGCTGAATCAATTGGTAAAACTAAAGTCTTGTGTATATACATATCATCTTGTGTATGACCAAAACCACTGGAGGACGATGCCTTGGACCCCAACATACTGCTCCAAGCAGGTAATAAAAACTGCAAAGTCAACTGTGCCGAAGGCAGCTGTAAGGTCCAGGAGGACCAACACAGCAGGACTCCCTGCACCCACAGACAAGGCATTTTGCACCACTAAAAGTGCTGACGTGGTGCTGTCGGGATCTAAAATCTATCTGGGATTTTTGGAGAATAATATTTTTCTCTGACTGAATAATGGCTGTAATTGCTTAAAAACAACTTTTTCCAGTACCTTTGACAGAAACGGTAAATGATAGACCGGTCTAAAATTAGATAAAACAGAGGGGTCAAGATGTGATTTTTTTTTTTTTTTTTTTTAAGAAGGTGTCTGACTATAGTATATTTGAAAGCAGCTGGGACAGACCCTGACAAAAGATAAGTGTTAATAAAGACTAGAAAACGTGGCCCAACACGCTCAAAAACCTCTCTCAGAAACATTGCTGGAATGAAATCCAGTGGACAGTTAATGGATTTCATGTCAATAACCAATTTAGTGAAGGATGGCAGAGAAATAGTCTCAAACTCCTCAAGAACGGCTTAAAGTACAGGAGGAGGAGGAGCGCACACATCTTCGGGTAACCTATGTTAGTAATGCTCTGCCTGACAGATGCCAATTTGTCCATGAAAAAGGAGACAAACTCCAGACTCACTCAAGATAACACTGTTTTTTTTTTTTAGTAAAGTAAGGCTTTCGTCATAACCATTATTGGTGCCAAACTGGTCTATTTTTGTTCTCTATCAGTACCTTCATATTTTTTCTTTCTTAATTTTTTTTCCCTCGGGGGAAATAATACATCAGCTTCAAAGTACAGGATGCTGGGAAATCCAGTTTTTTTTTCTATCAGTAAGTGCATCATGATGACATAGTTACTAGGAAGCATGTTTAAAACTTTTTTCTACAGTGAGTCCAGTGTAGCAAGAAAAGCTGTTCATACAACGTTGGCACCTCTGCTGATCATGCTCAATGTAATGATGTGAATGAACTCTGTGATGATACAAATAAAGTCAGTAAAGCAAACAGCTTGTACCCTCAACTGTCGCTTATTGCTGTTGTTAATCATACTCTTGATCGTGTCCTCGCCTACAGTGTAGAACCAATAATCTGTCAGTGTCACTTGTAAACACCCTCCACTGCAAATTTGCTGCACTCAGCTTTAGTTGCTCCTTTGAAAGAGAGGGTCTCTAACCACAGGAGCTTAACTCCCTGATATAATTTGTATTTTTGTATGCTAAAACAAAAAGTGTGAAAAATGGAAAGAAAGCGGTAATCATGTAGGTCTGTAGATTTTTATCGTGCATGGAAAGATATTCTAATTCTAAAAAAGCCCTTTGCAAAGCTAAAACAGCTTATTATCAATCGTTGGTGGAGGATAAAAAAAAGAAACCCATGTTTTCTGTTCAGCACTGTAGCCAGGCTGACAAAGATAAGTTGCAAGGCCGCTATGTGACCATTTGTATAGAAATAATCTATTCAAAGTTTTTTTAGTTCAGAATGCATCATAGCACAGAAACAGCAGTGGTTTGAGTCTCGAATGACCTTCTTATGGCCTCAGATAAT
Source organism: Xenentodon cancila (assembly GCA_014839995.1). Classification (NCBI taxonomy): domain Eukaryota; kingdom Metazoa; phylum Chordata; class Actinopteri; order Beloniformes; family Belonidae; genus Xenentodon; species Xenentodon cancila. Next base: position 23,034,630 of record CM026209.1, on the reverse strand, counting down.
GGATTAGTGTCGATATTGGTTCTGCTGGACCTCAGCGCTGCGTTTGATACTATAGATCACAGCATTTTACTGCAGAGGCTAGAGTATGTTGTTGCGATTAAAGGGACAGCTCTAGGTTGGTTTACATCATATCTGTCTGATAGATTCCAGTTTGTTCATGTTCATGAGGTTTCTTCAGTACAGACGAGGGTCTGCTATGGTGTCCCACAGGGTTCAGTGCTAGGGCCAATCCTGTTCGGTTTTTACACGCACCCATTGGGAAGTATTATCCAGAACAACTTCATTCATCTTCACTGTTATGCTGAATATACACAGCTGTATTTGTTTATAAAGCCAGAAGAAACAGAACCATTATACAAACTTCAGGCATGTCTTAAGGACATCAAGGACTGGATGTCCACTAATGTTTTCCTCCTAAATTACAGAGGTGGTTGTTTGTGGTCCCAAACAGCATAGGAAGGGATTGGATGGTGTTGCAAAGGCCTCCAGTACAAATGTGCAAAACCTTGGGTGTTATTTTTGACCAGGATTTTGGCATTTAAACAGCATTTTATCAGCTTTGTGAGACTGCATTTTTCCATCTTTGTAATATTACAAAGATTAGGAGCATCCTCTCCCAGAGTGATGCGGAAAATCCAAATTACGCGTTTGTATCTTCTAGACTAGATTACTGTAATGTATTATTAGCAGGATGTCTAAGTAATTCTCTGAATTTCCTCCAGCTGATTCAAAATGCAGCAGTGCGAATGCTGACAGGAATTAACAAGAGAGAGCATGTTTCTCCAGTGTTAGCCTCAGTGGTTAGCCTATTGGATCCCCAGAAAAACTCAAAATCCAATTAAACATTTTATTACTTTCATAAAAAGTCCAAAATGGCCTAGCACTGCGATATTTTCAAGACCTGATAGTTCCATACGTTACTAATAGAGTTCTCCGTTCTCAGGTTCATTTGTAGTTTCTAGAAGATCCAAATGTAGATCTGGAGGACGGGTCTTCTGTTATCAGGAACCATCACTCTGGAACCAACTTCCAATTTGAATTAGGGAGGCTGACACCATCTCCACCTTTAAAACCAAACCTAAAATGTTTCTGTTAGTACTTTAATGTGCTAGGACCAGTAGTCACAGCTGCAGCTGCAGGACCAGACTGGAGCAGCTGGTCTTCACCACAGCTTCATCCTGGATCTGCTGCTGTGGACCTGCTGCAGGGAGACACCAACATGATCCACTGACTGGTGCCTCTCACCTCCTCTGTTTCTCTTTCCCTTTATCAGTTCAATCCTACATTATTAATCAGAAATATCTCATAAGTATAATTGTGGTCCATTGTTCTTGTAGTTTGTTGTGCTGGTCTGTCCCCTCTTTTTCTCTTCCGTACATGTTCCTCAGGAGCTGCATGCTGACTGCAGTCCCACCCTCTGACCACCTCACTGTCTGCTGTCTACACCTGTTTATATAGTCGTCTTTGTAGTCCACCAACTAACCAGGTATCAATCATATAAACATGGAAGTCTTAGTTCAGTAGCTGATGGATATTTATACTATTGTATCCTGTCTTTTGTACCTTTGATGGTGTGTTTGTGTCTCTCCTCTCTCTGTACCTCCTGCTCTACCTGGCTGGTCTTCAGCAGGTGGGTCCCCCCTTATAATCCAGGTCCTGATCCAGCTATTTTCCCTCTTAAAGCAGAATTTTTCTTGCCACTGATTGGTTTAAGGTTTTTCTCAATTGAACCAGGAACCTTCTTGCTGTGAGGCAACAGTGCTAACAACCACAATATATACATAAAAATGAATTTGAATTTTGTAATGTGTGCAGTTGGTCATAGTACAAAAAAAGAACATTGGAAAAAGCCTAAATTAGTAACAGCAGGTCACAGCTGTAAAAGATCTGATATCAGCATCAGCAAATCGCCATCACCTGTTTGACTTCTTTATGTTTAAGAACAAGAAGTGCATAATTATGCTAAGTGAACCTACCTAGAATTAAAAAAAAAAAGATGGGCCACTTTCACTGTTGGCTAACTCTTTAACCGAGTACTGAACTGCAACGTTTCAATGCTAGAAGCTGAAAGGAGATTAGTGTGTCACAAAAGGGACACTTTCAACTGATCTGCAGTTACATTGGCTGCAAACCTAAAGTTGGCAGAAGAGCCACTGCAGATTGGAAGCATGAATCTGGAACCATCTTCAGCATGTGAAGCATGGATTCAGTAGAGCCAACATGAAATTGATTGCTTATTTTTTATTTGTAATTCATAGGGTTCCTGGCTGCATAGATGATGGTAAATATTAATAAAATTAGTCTGAGATACATAATTCATTTTGTAAAGAAAAGCTGACTTGTGTTAAAACGTACTTTTTAGGATACAACAACTGAGTCCAAGCTAACCTTCAGCTGTCAGTTAAATCACCAGAGCGAACCATAGAGTTGTGACTTCTTACTAAAGGAGGTTTAAGACTGAACCTCAGAAACATCAGTACAATTAAACCTGCATGTCTGGTCATTCATTGTATGTTTGGTTTTTTTCATAATTCATATTATATCACATTATTCACTTGATCATCTGTGTGATGCCTCAACAAGACAATACATGTGCACCGACAACATCGACATGTAACCATAGTTATTTACCACAGTTAGTTAGTATGAAATGTGCTGCCGTTCGGCGACAAGCGGTTTGTTCAAAGGATCACTGCTCATAAGCGCTGCAACACAGAGCCCTAACAAACGTTAGTTTTACAGGAATGGGCTCAGGGATCGGAGGAGTCCAATCAATCACATCCTAGTTTAAAGCATTCGAAGGGGGAAAAAAAAACCTGACTCCCTTTTTGTAAGTCTACAACATCCTCGCAGCAAACTTGGAGCAGATACGATGTGTTAGCTCAGTTGGGAAAAAGTGCTGATAATTATCTTCTGCATTTTGTTGAACTGATGGTAAGTGAAGTCATCCTGGCTTGAGTGGCTGATTGCATCCTCCTCCATCAACACTTCCTTCACTACATCAGTTTGATTAGTGTTTGCTTATATTAAAGAGAACGCTTAAGATGACAAACTGGGGACCTTTACACGGACGCAAAGCATAAACAATTAATTCTCTTCTTGCTCAACAGACACAAATGTTGAGGATTCAAACGATTTTAGAAACTCATTTAATGCTTATTGTTTATCTAATCAGAAATTTTAATTGCTTAGGGGGACTAATTAACTTATGAAAAAGCATCAGGAGTGCTGTGTACCCTCCTGTCCCACTGTTTGTATTGTCAATGAAATATTCATACGATGACAAGGCAGTTTGGCAGCTCGGCTGTGATATGAAGTTGTTCGGCGTCTTGACAGCGTCATCATCAATTATCCTGACAAAAAATCAGAAACAATGTCAAAGGCAAAACAACACCAACAAATAAAATAATGAAATGGGAGACAGACAGAACATCCTAGCGCTGAGGGACACTGTGCCACGAGGCAATTCAAAATGAGCTTTCTTCTGCTAAAAGTCAGAGCTTTTAGAAAGACTAAAAAAGAAAGATCTTGTCCTAAATATTAATTGTAATTCCTCTGTCACATCAAGGCTCAATAAAACTTGAGCTTCACTGTCAAGGCATTCTTCTGTGTTTAAGTGTTAAACGGCAAACATTTAGGTTTTTTTTCTTTGTTTTTCTTTGAAATGGCTTTGCTATTGATGCTGTATTAAGTGACAAATGGGATTTTAAAGTTTCCAAGCTCCGGAACGCTATTGTTGATCTAATTTCTTTCACATATTAATTATACTAGAGAACTGCAGATATGGATTGGCTTTAATAAGAAAGTATCGTCAAAGAGTCAAAGAGTTAGTCTTAATGAATATTAAAGGACCTTAAGCTGTGTGTTATGATAAATATGGGGACGCTTGATAAATTTACCCTAAATTCACTTCAAGGTCAAGGTCAGATGTATTTATATAGCACATTAAAAAGCAACAAGGTTGACCAAAGTCCTTTACAATCAGATAGCAAAACACAAATCATAATTTAAAAGCAGGAAAATATAATAAAACGCACTTAAGAAACAATCAGATCAAAACAGCACTGCAGTGTTATCTGTCTGTGTCGTACTCGACGGGAATAAGAAAAGGCCAGCCCTTCTACGGCTACAAGGCTCCATCACCTCTATGTTTGAATTGTGATCGCGGAACATCTAGAAGCCACAATAATAGCTGCCAAAATCAGATGTTTTCAGACGTAACTTGACACAGACAGAATGACGGAGTTGTTTTATGTTGATGTTTTTGACTTGGTTGCCATTTGAGACACCCCAAAAATATGCTCTACAACATATAAAAAAAGTTATCTTATTCAGAATCTGACAGCTCAACACTGTCAGCTTCACAACGCCGGTTTTGAGGTTATGAGTAAGTAATGGTTGCTGAGTGCTTGTATATATAGACACACAGCACACATGCCCCAGGGAGGTGTGTTTTCATGTGCTCTGCACCCAGCTGGGGCTTTCGTTTGCTGATCGGTATCAGTGACTTAGGGGTTCCTTACCATCAAGTCATATGCTGAGACTTCACCGAGACTTCACCGAGTGTTCACCGTCGAACTTGAATTCTGCTGCGATAAGATTTGCCATTGCGATAGACAAGCACACATTCTTAAAGCTGACAGCACACGAGCAGCTAGAACCTTCATTTGCATTAAACAATCCTTGTTCTGGAGGAATAAGTAAATGAATCCTTGGCATTAATAGCAACAGCAACGTTCTGCCATGGACACCCTGTTCCACATTATTTGTTAAAGATGTTTGCCAGTTCTGGTGATGTCTTCAGGTTCCTCTTTAGGATTCTGCTGTGGAGCCAACTTGGTAGGAATAGTACCACGTTTAGGAAAAGTACCCCCAGTACCAAACTGTCTTAAAAGACAAATAAATACAATGTTAAGTGACAAGTCTACTCTATTCTCTGGAACATTCTTTATTCTAAATTTACACTTTGATTCATGCGTAAAAACTTGTAGGTGACTTTGTATCCCTTTCCAGCCTCATGCAACCAGCTGCTCTTGAACTTATATGTTCAGAAATCTCCTTTTTGTGAGACGTTCACATTATCACACCATTCTGTCGGCTGCTGGACGCATCCGTAACTGACCAACTCTTAATATTGTGTCATTACAATGAGTTTATACTACAGTGTTGCAAATGCTGATAGTGTTTCATGGACCTTAACAGTACTTTGGTGCTACTTTGCAGTTTCTTAAAAAATAATGCATAGTGATCACCGATTGGAAAATATTTACTGACTTTGTCAAAATAATAGCAAGCTGGCACTAAAGGGTACCACAGATATATCTCAGTTTTTATTGTAGTACAGGTATTGGTATAGGACAGCCACTACTAAGTGTGATTTTGCTCCAGATGTGACCCCTCTAGACCTCCCAGTATCCCCCAGATCAGACCACCTTCTTCTTTAAAATTACAAGCCTGAATCATCAGAAGGACTGTGCACCCTGCACTGTTTTAAGTAAGCCAAAGCTGGGGACAGTATGCAAAACAGCTATGTTAATATGAAAATTAAATCCGTGATGACATTGTGAGTGTCTTTAAATTTAACTCAGTGCCTGGAGGAAGGACGATGTTCTGCAGACTCAGGCAGTGGAATATTTTTAAAGAAAGTGGTCATATAAATAATTATATAATAATTTAGTCAAATAGGTGTTATGCAAAACTGTTATCATTCATAGGACAAATAGGCACTAAACTCTCACACTCCTTTTACTTGCCTGATAAGACAAAACTCACTTTGTGTCAACTATAAGCATGCATGCATTTCTTCTTGGGGTGTTTACTTACTTTCCTGTTTGAAGCTGGTCCTTCATTGTTGGGAGACAAATGTCACCTCCTTCCCTCTTCACCTGAAACTCTGCCTTGTAGCTGACAGATGTTTCGTATTCATGAATATTCTGTGCCCTGCCTACTGCTATTGGTGCAGCTTTGATCTAAATTTCAAAAGAAAGTTCTTCATGTGCCACCAAGAGAGACTTTGTGAGACTCACAGAACATTTGGTGTTGTAACCTGTCTGTTTGAGTACAGTAATAGAGAAATGCTTCAACCTCGTCCCGTTCGACAGTATCCTGGCATCATGGCTCCAAACCACCACGGCTGTGTCATTGTATGTTCATAGCAACGGTTCACAGAGGCAGGAATGGTCGAAGATGGATATATATATATATATATATATATATATATATATATATATATATATATATATATATATATATATATATATATATATATATATATATATATGGTGAACTGGACAATTCTTACCATGTTTTGTTGGAGAAATTCTTCACTGTTTATAAAATGTGAATAATCAGGTATCAGTCGTCATTGGGAATCCAATTCTGACATCTATGGAAGGAGATGAGGTGTTGAGATCATTTACAAGGAATGTTGAAAATGTAGTGATGATAACATCTTGATATGTTAAAAAATATTCAACACACAGTTCTCATGAGAAATCAGTTTGTCATTAGTTTGCCCATCAGAAAACCTCCAGGAATTCAACCAATCAAAAAGCTAAATCAGCACGCTTGTTCTCAGGAGGAGCATCTTCTTGTGATTCTCGGTCTGAAATAATAACAGCTTTTTGGAATTCTGCTGGGTACAGATTAAGTTGAAATACCAGCGATCGAAATAACACGGCTGACAGTGAGAATAACATGGTCACTTTGAAGTTTCAGCTATAATTATCTTCTCCGCGCATTGATCATTACATTACCTAAGAAAGTATGTATGTTAAACACGTGTTTAAGCCCTTATGCCAAAAAATAAAAAAACAAAGAATAAAAAGTGATTTTAATTCAGTGTATAATTTCAAGTGTTACATATGAAATAATACACTGAAAAAAAAAGAAAAAATACGAAAAAAAAAGAAAAGGAAAAATTAAGAAAAAATAAATCCTTTATACTTTTTATTTTTATTTGAAAATTATATCTTAAAATTGAAAACACCCTCAACCGTCTCAGTTTCCAATTAATGTTTTTGTATCATCATGAATACATTAGATACATTTATTCATTTTTAATTTACTTTATGGTTTTTTTATTATCTAAATGTTTTTTGGTCATTATTGAGGTGGCACAGAAATCACAGTATAAAATAGTTTAGGGTTAGACATTACTAAGAGTAACTTAAACATAGTAAACATAAAAATAAAAGAAGTATTTAAGAATGGGATGTTACTTTTATCAAATAATTTGCATATTTATTGATTCATTTACTTTAATAAAAATCTTTTCAGATTAAAGAACAGTCAGATAACCGTCCACTGTGCACTAGTTGCTCATATGTTAATTTGCATTCAAAGTCAGGATGTACTTCAGCACTTCATGTTGAAACTGTAAGACTGTTTTCAGACAGGTCTATTCCCACCCTGGTATTGATATTCTTCCCACCCTGGTATTGATATTTGTGAACCGCTCTGAAGAATAGAGGCACCTCACTCACACAATGATTTTTGAGACTGGCTAAAACAAAGAGACGCCACCTTCTGCAGTCTGCCAGTGCTGGTACAGTACTAACCCTCTTGACCTCAGAGCAAACCCTTCGGGCTCCATTCACTGGCTCTGCTTTTCAGCACACATACTCTTGCATAGCCAGTAATGATATTGGATTCTCTCAACAGTCCCTTTGAGTGGAGCCAAGGTCTCAGGATTCTTTTGTTCCATGGCCGGAACGCAGAAGTATCTTTTTCCCTAGTTTACTGGCATGTACCCGGGGGAGCTCAGACAGTACAGAGCCCCCCTGCAGACTCCAGAGTTCTCTTTAAACCTCACTGTAGCACCACGTCCTCCAGAGACATGTGCAAAGGAAGTCTGTTTTACATTATAAGTTCCAAAATTAAACTGTGTGTCTGTCTGGACCTCAAAACTGAAAAAAACATTTCCGCATAACAAGCAAATATCTGGTTATCTGAATTCATCTCTACAGTGGAAAAACACGAGAAAACATGCTGTGTCAAGTAAACAGTGTAAGCAAACACATCTGGAATGAAAAGTAAGTACAAAGTAAGAATGTTTGCGACTACAACAGCCTGCGGTATGAGCAACAGAGTGGCAGCCAGCACCTGCTCCTACCAGTAAAGTCAGCCAATGTCTACACATAAAAAAACAAACTAAAGAGTCACACAGTCAAACCAATTTCATGCAGCTAAACAGTACAGACATTTCCATCAAAATGTTATATACTTCTCAAGAGGTTTTTGACCGGACAACACCATAATAAATGTTCAAAAGAGAGTGGAGAACCACTGGACAATACATAGAATATAACTGACTTGGTGTACACCATCTTCATGTGGGAATTTGAACAAGGCTTAACACCTTCTAGACTAAGTATGTAGCAACCGTGAGGACAACACACCAGAGGAATGAAGAACATACTGACAGCTGGTCAGAATTGATCACATCAGGACCAAAGAAAGTAGAACGAGGAAGCTTCTTGGGGCTCCTGCCCAGTGCACCTTGGGGTGGTTTAGACAGAATATCAAACAACTCACAAAACCAATAAATCAAAAGTATCTGTTAACATTGCTTTCATTCTTAAAGTTGCATTAGCAAAGTTGTAGTGCATTGATTGACCACCGGGTGCTGATTCCAAAAGCAAGTCAATCTCCACCAGGTCCCATGTTAAAATGTGCAAACCTGTGGAAGAAATAAAACAAACAAAGCCTAGAAGACCCAAGTTCAAAAAGCGCTTTTTGTCTTAATTCAAGGTGATTTACATAATAAAAAAATGAGAAGTAAAAGGACAAAAAACGGGGAAAGGCATTTGACGTAAACCAAATCTGTTTATGGACCATGACGCTTGGCTGTGGAAACCCCTCCATCAGGAGAAAGAGGACCATGTTGCAGACACCCCAGTCAATGTCTGAAGCAAATGTGATACATTTTGGAAATATTACAATACAACATGTTATGTATAAAGTATTTGCATACCTTGTTTAAAAGACATTAGACAAAGATATTACCACAGACGGTCAGCTGGTTATTCCTTCACGATTGTGACTGACCGATTATAACTGATTGTGAGCAGTTATATAAGTAATGTTTGCGTTGACCGTTTGACTTAATAACAGGTAACATTGTCATTCCATCTCACAAACAAATAACGCCTGTGTCAAAGCTGCGCCGTAGCTATGGTGCACTTGTAAACCTGATGGCGTAGGCTTCGATGTAGCCTTACGTGCACCTATCTCCAAATAAAAGTGTTACAGACCACAACAAACATGAATGGCAGATTCGTTCTTCTTCAACTTTTAATTTCCCAGTGCAGTTCTTCATCATTAAGTGGGGTAGAATGATAAATTGCTGCACCTGTAAAAATGACTGATGCTCAAAATTTATCAGGGCCAACTCACGTACAATATCTTTTATGCTCTCCTTTGGTATGTCTGTGTTGCATACAGGAAGTAAACCAAAGGAAACTCCACATTGTGAGGTGCTGTGGTGCAGCGAAAGAACCCACACTACCACCAATGCAGATACATTTGCAGGAGGAATGAGCTTATGTGCATTTATAAATGCACCGGTGAGTTCAACCCTCAAAAACAATTGTTTGATCCGCTGTAGTTTGAACCTATTTTAGTTTGAAGTATTACTTAAAGGTGAACAAACAAAACCTTTAGAAGCAGTGATGTAGTTGCACTTATTCACATTAAAATTTGCTCCTCCAGTTTGCTACATATGGTTTTTCTGACTTGCCAAATCTATATATTGTGTGATCATTAATAAAATACAAACATACACAGTTGGAAATGCCAGTGTTGACAAGGAGTGCTTTTATTTACGGTACAACTGGCCTGGTGTGGACTTAGTGATAGTTTCCTTGGCTAGGCTGTATTTTTTTTTGTGACTAATTGGCTACATATGAATGCAGTTATAGTAAATTGAATTTATTGGACCTTACAATAAACTTGTTTTAATTTAAAACAAACACGTTATTAAGATGTTTTAATTTAACGATAACGATAATGTTTTATTAATTTAAGTACTTAGTTTTGCAGCTTTTAGAGCAGAACACTTCAGAACAGTTTAATGATCCTCAGCAGGAATGTTGTTCACCTCCACTTGCCCAATCACCAGGCTTCCTGTTTGTGTGCATCACAAGCTGTGCACCTCTCCACCGCTGTTAGCTCAATTTTAGCAGTCTGCCACCTTTTTGTTCCCCCTCCCAAGTCAAATCAATATCGCTCTCCATGTCTTCCGCTAGAGTATAAACTCTTTAGAGACCCCTTCAGCACAACCTTGAAACATGCTGTGCTGTGTCAGCAATACATTTCAGAATACCTTAACCATCGGGTGTGGAAAGAATACCAAAATATCACACTAAAACAGGAGTACCTTTTCTTTGATTGAATTAACTATTGAAAAAAAAAAGCTTTTTATTTTTTTTCTCTTACTTTTATAGGCTAATTCTGATCACAGGAAGACAATTGAAATTAGGACACATGGAAAACACATGCGTGTCATGGATTTGAAGAACTTTGTTAGTGGTACTGAACAACAACCCTATGACATCTCGCCAGACCCCAGAAACACTTGCAGTTATAGTAACATGCTGTTTGATGTTCTGCAGCGGAGCTTATCATTAGCTTCCCAGCTTGCAAAATGACAGATAATAATCAGTTTTCCTTACAAATAGTCCTGAAATTGTTTCATGGATTTTTGTACTTTAGATGCTTAAATGTGTGTGCTTGAAATGTTGATTTTTTTTTGGATCGTCACCTTGTTGGAGCGCTGTAAATGTTGGCTTTGCATATGATATAATTACCTGATGATGCTACTTTTTGAGTTTTTTGAGTGTAGGTCTTTGAAATTTCAGGTAAATGGGGAGTGTTGCCATAAAATCAATAGTCTCAAACATGGATTCACAAAGAAGCTTTTACCAATAATATTTTACCAAAGTACCAGAGTTCAGTATATAGCAGGCTGTAAACAATACAGCTAACTTAACCAAGGAAGGGAGAAAAAATGTAAAAAAAAATTATTCTGTTTATTTTTATGTCTAAAGAAGTAAAAAAATATGCTTAAAAAATGTTTACTTTCTGCCCTAATTTACCTGAAAAAGTGAGCCAATCCGATTTAAAGTTACAATAATAGACAAGTACAAATGTGATTTAGCTGATAACACAGTGTAAACACTCATTAACCATTCACAGTGATGGTAAAAGAAGTAAGTAAAAGATAATTACTATAACAAAAGCTATCTGGAATCTACGGTTTGCACACATGGAGTCAGGCAATAAAACCATTTGAGGGATGTAGTTAAGAGCTGTTTTGACTGAGAAGATAGTCATATATTTTGTCCAAACTGTTTATAAAAAGCATATGCAAATTTGCCTGTTCGGAACAGCTATGTGAGATTCTACAGCACCTGTTCAACCTCAGCCTGAGCCAGTAGAAGTGGGCTTGGGCCTGGAGGACCCAGGTTCATGTCCCTGGGCTGGCAACAATGGTGAATCCCTGTGGGCCCCTGAGCAAGGCCCTTAACTCCCAATTGCTCCCCGGGCGCTGGGATAGCAGCCCACTGCTCCTAGTGAAACTAGTGATGGGTTAAAAGCAGAGGTCCAATTTCGGGGTGTATCGTGAGATACATACTGACAACAATAACGAAGCTTGAAAAGCTTCCAGGGGAAGAAGGTTCAAGTGCTGTGGAAGACATCCTGCCTTGTTTCAGTTACAAAAAGACCTCATCCATCTTCTCCTAATGAATATAGATCAGTAACCCTAGCATCTTACATAAAGAAACTCCTGCAGGAGAGACTTTTATTGGCCCACCTGAATAAGCAAACAAGCACCTTACAAGACCCACTGCAGTTTGCTGATCATCATGGGATTGGAGTTGAACTTGGAGTTGCCTTCATACACCTGCTTCAACAAACCCACAATCACCTGGACACCTGGAGACTGTTCTGAAGCCTCTAGAGATGATTGTGCAAAGGAATTCAGCAACAGTGTGTCTTTAGTCTGAGGTTTCTTCAGATCCCCTGCAACACAGACAGACACAGGAGTTCCTTCAGATGGCTACAGGAGATCCTTTCTGCCCACAGATATAAACCTCTACAATGAATCTCTAAAAAGACTGAAATCATGACTTCTACAGCAATAATTATTTTCCCTTCCAGGGTTAATAAAGCACTTTTGAAATTAATTTAATTTGAACTGCATTGTGATGTGGGCATCTTTTGTAGCCTTGGGACCTGGAATATACACCATCACTGAAAAGAAGATGAATTCCCAAGTTGATCAACATATCCTACAGAATCATTTCAGGTTTGCTGTCTGGCAGCTGAGGCTAAATAGGATCCAGTGATGCAGCTGGACAAAGACCTTAAGCACCTGGCGTGCATATCTGATCCAGAGCTACTGAAAGCTTTTCTTCAGTTGTACTTTATTTTCCCTCCAGAAATGTGAATATTTAACTGGCGTGGCCATTACAGGCAAAAGAGATTACAATTGTTTTTAAGTAACTACATTGTGTTTGTCTATCATTCTGACGTATTCATGCAGGCCACCGGCAAATTCCAAAGGGTTTGCATATTTATTTCTTACAGCTCTACGTCATTCAGTGATCATGACAAATGTGTCTTTGCTCCATGAGTTGTGTTTCATCAGTCATTTGACTTTATCATCAATACTTGTAACTGAAGCTCTGATTCGCTGTCATATAAACTGCAGAAAAACTACAAAGACATTTGAACTATACTAACAAACAACCAACCAGCACAGATTATTCAGGCACCCCGGAAGAAATCATTGCAGCAGTCTGCTCTAGCCTTTCATGTTTATATTAGTTTTGTAAAAGCTCAATATTCACAAGCTCTCTTCCTGAAAACGCATGATGAAATTTTCCCTGGAGCAAAGTGCAATATATAGTGGCAATCTCTTTGACATAAGCCTCAAAAATAAAGCAGATCTAATGAGGGTTGGCAGAGCCCCAGCTATCAAAGCAGAGGATAGTGTTGACTAATTGATCAGACAGATTAGCAGGTGCCTGACATGGGCAAAGAGCAGCAAAGGAGGAGTGAGGTAACACCGGTGAAGAGCAGTTTCTTGGCACAGATTTTAAAGGGAAAAATTATTCTTTATAATTTTCTTCCCTTGCAATATAACTGATGGTGATGTAAGTTCTTCAAATGTAGGCACATTTCTTGTACTTTTATTGTAATTCTTTATCTGAAGCATATTGCAGATTCAGATTAGCATCGCGATGAGAACATCAACCCAATAACTTGGTGGTGTAATAAAAACTGTTGGGCACATTATGAAGCTGTAGCCTTGCATTACCAGACGACAGGTAAATGTGCCAATGCAGCTGTTAGACAACGACGTGTTATTTTAGGATTACTGCTTAGACCGAAGCACATTTATTTTCTCTTCTTTGTTTGTCCAAAACACGTCTAAGGAGGAAAGTCTATATATTATTCATCCATTTAACTTGGTATGTATATTGAAGAACCTTCTGATGACCTCTGACAATCATAATCACCTTGACAGGTGTATAGATGGGGATGGAAGAGAAGATTTATGTGTTGGCTGCTAGGTCAAGAAGCATATGGGCATAAACAAAAATGTTATTTTCCCCCTAATTGCTTTCACTTTCCATGAAATCTGGGGTGCTTCATCTACTGACCATGCAACTGAAAAATGTTAAAATAATTTTGATTGGACCAAAGATACTCTCTATAATGCAGTAAGTCTTAGAATAGAAAAAATCCGCATGACATTCTTCGTAAAAACACAACATTTCACAAAATGTTATTTATTAAGGGCCTGTACAACTTTCTCCTTAACCAAATGTGCAAAAGATATAAAGCATTGTGCACAAGGCTTCCGTTGGAAATACCCAAAGAGCCAAGTGCCAAACTTTTGAATGTAGCTGTCAAACTGCCAATCAAAGTTAAGATGCTAGTTTTTACAGATCTGATTGCTCAATGTTTATAAAGATGTACAGGCTCATTCACGATGACATGTAGACAGAATATACCAATTCTCAACCTCTTTTCTATTACAGGGCACAGTAACTAGTAAATGTAGGTTTTTGGTAACAGTTAAAAGGAACTTGCCATTTTTAACTCACTATGTCAGCCTATAGGTGTGGAGGTTTTATGACACCGTAAGATTTGTTTAGTTTTTTATACTGGACGTAATCTACAGCAGTGCATCAGTTTGTGTCTGGTTTATGCGTCAGTACTGAACTGAGGGCGTATCTAAGCCACAGAGAAGAACCCTAACCCGTGAACCTTTCCTACCCTGCCATGCACTTCTCTCCAAATGGTTCTACGCATCACATCAGCACAGACTTCAGCAACTGTGATCAGTCCACTTAGTAGCATTGTTCTTCTTCTTTGTTGCATTTAGGTATAATAAAGTACTATTTACTGATGTTCAACAAGCTGCATAAAACAAGAAAAGAATATACGTCGGCTATCCGCTAAGTTGCTACATAGAAGTATAAAGCAGTCATCGTTCTTGGTTTTAGCATTAATGCTGATAATGACGTTGGCCAGTGCTGCAGCAAGGGCAGTGAACGGTGCACGTGGTTCTGTATGTGCAAACTGTAAGCAGGCCTACAGACTGCTTGAGAACAACATTCAACAACTGGTAATGAAGATCCAAGTTAAAGATGACCTGCTCAATAACGTTGTCAGTTACCCCGGCACAGTCGCCAGATCTCCTTCATGCAGGCGTCTCTTGTCAGTGCCACCTCAGAGTGACTCACAGAATTATTGTTGTGGCTCATTAGTGTATATGGAAGTGATTTATTATTCATGTACCTTCCTACAGAGAAAAAGGCAAACATTTCTAGCAGAGCCCATGCTCTGCATAGACAGAATCAGCCTCTGTATTTGATTCACATAGCACATGGAGGATATGATGCATTGGGCACATTAAATGTTTTCCATATTTATTTTTAAACATGAAATCATTTATATGTGAAACAATCAACATTTACCCCCAAAACTAAGATATTTTATTCAGCAAGTGCATTTACCTGTGAAGGATACATTTCATCCTGAAAACAATTTAAAAGAGGCAATTTCTGAACAGGAGACTGCATGAATAATAGAGCTTATGCTAATATGATACTAGGAAAAGAAAGGTATCTTGTTTTATGCACACTCTGCTGCTGCTGGTTGTTGCTGGTTGTTCTCGCTTGGCCAGAAGGGTGTCCCTTTGAAGCTTTTAATGGAGATCTCCAATTGACAGGAGAACTGAAAGAGTGGCATCTGTTGAGTTGTAAACGTATTCACATTCACAGATGTGGAAAACATTATCTAAAATGTTTGTCTGGGTTAATGACTTTACAAAATCCATGACACCTCCAAATGGCTGCCACTTCTTCCTAATCTACTACTTCTCACTAACATTGAGCAACTGGTGGAGCTGTTGCAATGTAATCATCCGTTATTAACTATTCCACCAATTTGCAACGAGACAATGTATAAATAAGTACTTGTGGAGGTGGACAGCTCGTTCATTCTCTCATTTTGTGTTTGTACTTGTTCAAATGGTGTTCTACTAATTTCACACAATGGTGCAAAAAAAGTAGTTTAAACAATGTTAGTGCCACACCCTGCTTTGAATTGTTTACAGATTAGTTGTTTGTCTATTAATGGGCATTATATTGATTCAGATCTTCAGTTATCATGTCATTTAAAGATGAAAAGCAAAAGAAAAAAAGTCTTAAGAAAAGAGTGGCCTTTCCCAGGGTTGTAAGTACTCTTAGTCATTAGAGATTTCTAAACACTATGGTAGCCTCCAACCTTTCCTCTGACATCATGAGTACATCACAGAAAGTCACCAGAAAAACATTATTCAGCTGTCACATTTAACATTCAGGTAAAAGGACGAAACCACAGAAAATTAGACAGTGTGCAGGATGTTTGAACAAAGGTAATTTTAATAAAACTGATGGGGTCAAACAAAGGCTGGCAGGAAATTGAACTGAACACAAGGACGGAGACATGGAAGCAAAGGGGTCAACGGGATAGGGGATAGGTAAACACACGGGAAGTAAAAGGACAAAACAGACACAAGCACAAATCCAAAGTGTCAGCATCTAACCAGAATTCCAAATTAGCACTCAGGATATCTGAAAGACAGTGTACTGTACTGTGTATCTTCGACTTTCATAGATGGCAGTGTATCCCTGTTTTCTTGCTTTTGTGTTGGACACTGTCCACTGGACATCATCAGAGGCATGACCCATGAATAATAACATGTGTAAACTTAAAGTATGCATAATTCTCCAATCCTAAGCATTTGTTTTTTTAACATTTAACCTTCCCACATTTATCAATTTGAAATATAGTTTCGATTTGTAACTTTTAATAGTCAACTCTGAGTGAGTTAGATAAGTGAAGATAATAGGTGGGATCGGGTTTGAAACTGGACCTGGGCCTCTTTATGCCACAACCGCCTGTCTTGTCTTTCTAACTTTGTCAGTCAACAGTGTTGAATAACCCAGTTAACACTACTGACTTGGTGAGTGAATGGTGACATGTACACTCTCATGTAGTGAGATGGTGAATATCTCCTGCATTATCACTGCATTTCTCCCAAACAGAGCTGGATAAGACTCCAGCAGACCCCTGTGACTCTAGGTAGCAATAAGCAAGTGATAAATAGATGGATGGAACTCATGCATCTATGTACATACACTTACTATTTAGACTGTATAAGTGAAACTGACAATTCTTCCTTGCACAGTATGCTGCAAGTGTCCTATTGTGCACTCAAAATAAGGTAGACAATTAAATAGACAATAGACACTTCATGCACTCAATGAGTGCCATGTTGTTAACATTGCAGCAGGTCCATGGAGAAGACGGTGGTTTTTATTTGGCACAATAGAAGGCGTAACTTTAATCTGTCATAAACATTGAAGGGAGTAGACGCATGACATGTAAATTATGTTTATTTTCTTTGGGATTTACTACAACAAAAAGCCCAATCTGGTAAATAACATGGTGGTAACAAAGGTGAAGCAGCTAAAGAAAATAGGTTTGCCATTGTCATGTCTGAGAAGAGCTCATTGGCAGGTTTACACTGGGACAGCAGTCACTGCTCATGTAAGAACACTGTGGCTCATCGGGGAAGGTGCACTTACAGCAATATATAGATGTGTGGTCTGGCTGACCCAGATAGCCAGTTAGTCAATATAAGAGCACTATTATATAATGTATGACTTTGTCTCATTAGAATCATATCTCAAATTGCACATTGTTTATGTATTGCTCGAATTGAAACACGAAACCACAGCTGAAGCTGGTTGAGGAGGTGGTCGTGAGTAGAGCAGCTGTGGTGAAATGCATTTTCTATGCAAGTCTGAGGACAGGGGTGAGGGAAAGGTCATTTCCCCAGGTGATCCCAAAGCCTGTGTAGACCAGACACACCGTAACCATCACAGGATAACCATGTTAGAGCAAAAAACTGAAACTGCTTTTTTTCTGAGGGTCTTTTTTATTTATTTTATGTTTTTTTTCCTGCTGGCATGTTCCACTATAGCAAGCGTTCAGATGCATGGTTATCCAAAAGCATGTTGCTCGGCTGACACTGGTACAGGAGGTGGAAAGACAGGAGTGAGCTCTTATCCTGCACTCTTCTGCTGTCTGAGCTACCAGAGATGCTTAATAATATCCCGGGGGCACAGATGAAACACTTTCTCTACAGTGGCTGTTTACTGAGGAGTGTGTTTGAAGTTGAGCTCAAGATGTCTTCATTTCTGTACCAGAGAAATGTTCCAAGGGGGAAAAAAATTGTAATTCAGATGTGGAGCCAGGAGAGAGCAAAAAAAAGGTAAGGAGGGGTGTGCAAACTGAAAAAAAGGAAAAGAGGCAGCTTTCCCCCTATACCGCATATACATACATACATTTTGATAATTAATTTTACAAGCAGACACGTCTCCCATTTTCATATTGTATGATGTTGAATTTTAGAACTCTACTAAACCATGCTGAAAAGGAGTGTTGAAAAGCCCTTCAAATTAAGAAATGCCTGCTGTTGGCACCAGCAGGAACATTATTTATTCATGACGCTCAGGCTGCTCGAGCAGAACTGGACTGCAAGAAAACCTGCAGTTAAGGAGCAGATCTGTAAATGTCCAGCCACTTAGCCAGTTTACAATAGATAATCATAAATCTTTTGAGCTCTCAGGTCGAAAGAAAGAAAGAAAGAAAGAAAGAAAGAAAGAAAGAAAGAAAGAAAGAAAGAAAGAAAGAAAGAAAGAAAGAAAGAAAGAAAGAAAGAAAGAAAGAAAGAAAGAAAGAAAGAAAGAAAGAAAGAAAGAAAGAAAGAAAGAAAGAAAGAAAGAAAGAGAGAATCGTAACAAAACCATTCACATAAAATTCCTACTGAGATACGACAGTTTTCATTCATAGCACTCGTTTCAATGTCTCACTATGGGATACGCCCCCCACACATATTCTTCAGAAGCATTTATCTCATCATATCTCATCGCAGCCTTGCATACTGGCCCTCACAGTGCACTAAATGTCAACAGCCTGGTGCGAGCCTAAATATTCTCCATTGCTGGATACTAGCTACATCTCCAGTCGCTCATTTAAAGATCGAACTCTTGACCACCAATAACCTGCTTATTTACCATCGACCTGTTATTTGCCTGTCGCACAACTTGCGACAGGCAAAATAGCCTGAAAAGTTTATAGTCTGAAAAAGTGCTTAATAGTGGCGGAAATCAAGCAGTGATAAAAGCAATAAACCCAACTGGTAATCCATGTGTACAATAGAACAGCTCATGAATGATTTTGGTCTTGCCGATTGCTGACCTTCACAACATCCAACAGCCAGAAAGTATACATTTTTTTAATTAGTCCATCACAATCAATCACACATTGATCTTTTTCTGCCTGGTAACTCAATTTGTCAGAAATCTCTGACTCAAAAATTCATTCTATCCATAATTAGCGATTATATTCCAGTTACTTTCACGTGGAACCAGTCATGCTTACATAACCATACCACTGGATGGATCTGTAAAATGTTTATTTTATGTAAAATATTTATTTTATGACAAAAAATGCTAACCAACCAGTACAAAACTCTCCACAGAACTCATTACACAATACAAAGCCTAGACCTTCTGCCAGCAGCAACAGATGTAATAAATATAATTAATTCTCTGCAGTAAATCCTTAAACAATTAATTACACACGACAACAAATGTCTAAAATGGGATTTGCATAAGAGACCAGTCCATATTGCTTACAAAACACTCCTGACACATATTCACGCCACCTGGAACTGCAAACATTTTTGGGAAGGAGTCACAGAAACTATCTTGTTTTTCGTTGGGCTCCCTCATCCCGAATATCTCCCTTGCTTTGCCTATTAGGATATTTATCAGCTTTATCAAATTTCAATCTGGGTACAATTAAGAATACATTTCTCTTAATAGCCCTAACTATTGCCAAGAAAACTATCTTCATGAACTGGAAATCAAGGAATGTCACACAGTTATCTCCTTGGAAGAACACGGTTCTCTAACTAATCTATCACCTCCTTCCACGGTGGCGACCGAGCTGCCATCATTTGGTCAACTCTTACTGATGTTTTTAACCTAATATCTCTAACTTTACTTATATATTTCAAATACAAAAGTCTTTATTTTGACATAATAGCAAGTAACAGACATGCTTTAATGTACTTAACCAGTATAAATGCATATTGTGGTTTAACGAAGTATAAATTAGTGGATACCTGAGTTATTATTTCCATGTGCTGTTACATGCCGCTATATATAAACGCTTTTTCTGCCTGAGTCCTTGTATTCATCTATACATAAATGTATACATAAATGTACGATGTGAATTTATATACACTCTTGTACAATCTTATTCATTACAAGCATTCTTAATCATAGATATTTCTATACGCATTTAAGCACACATATACAAATTATACTTATATATATCCATATATGTATAAATACATGAATTTCCACATACATATATACGCACATACACACAAGTCCAGTCCCGCCACCAACCCCTCACCCAGCAACAACACACCAACACCAGTACCACACGTTTTATATGGGCATCCTGTTGTCTGCTTCTCCTTTCATCTGCTCGCAGTTGGCAGGTGGTGGGAGTGGTGGTGCGCTTGCTGGGCTGCATGTGATAGTGGTCTGTAGGGTCAGTTGCTCTTGGTGGCACCAGTGCTGATGACTGGGGTGTGGTGGTTTGGGGGGGTCTGAGATGGGGCTGCTTGGTTGCAACCCTAGGCTTGGGTTCTGGCCCAGGTCTTTGTTAACACGTCTGTCCTTTATACTGCAACACATTTCACCACTAAGACACATCACACTAACACTACAGCAATCACCACAGTACACAAACTACACCCATCACTGTCTTGTCTATCTGTCTTTTCCTCTCATGTTTTACATCTGTGATTTTAGTCCACTCTGTCAGATTCAGGAATTTAAAAAAAAATTCAAGGGGCATGTGGGGCATGGGGGGCAAACTCACTCTCTCACTCAATCACACACCTGAATACAGCTAACATCTGTTGCAAGATTAAAATGCACATATATCTCATAGTTGAAGGCTTTACCAAATCATTGTACTAACCATTAGTATTTATGCAACATTTGTTAAAAAAAATGTAGAAAGCCTTCAGTGTACATGTCTGAGTTGTGTGAGGTTTTCTCTTATATGCTACAATTTTGCATCTGAGAATTCAGTTTGACATCTGATTAAATGAGTCTTCTGATTCTATAGAGGTTCTTCATTAATTTCCAGGGTTTAGATTTAATAGTGAAGTTTTAACCATGCCGCTTTTGGTTGTTAGACATTGTATTTGATTTGATCTCACAATGATGTGGTTTTAATGGCCTATTTGCTATTTTCACAACTTATCATTCAGTCACCAAATGGGATAACACACTCCATACATTGTGTTCAGTCTATGCTCAGTTGACACACCCATGTTTTGGTCACAGTAGAAACCCACCATTGCATTGCACAGAAAATGCAAACAAGTCAAAGAAATATTAAGTGTAAAGTTATACCAGCAGACAATTCAAGGTACCTTTTTGTTACCTAGGCATTTGCATGTCATTTTATTTATATATTTTAAGCCACATTCAAGTCAATTCAATTTGTGGCACATTTTTTCTACCTTTGCATTTGTATGTCATTTTAAGTATACTGTATATTTAAAGTTAAATTCATGTCACAACTCAAAGTTCAAAAATACTTTATTAATCTGCAAAGGAAAATAAATGTTGCAGTAGTTTTCATGGTTTAAGTCTCTTTAAAGAGTCATTGTATGGGGTTTTTGCTGTGGGCAGAGAGTAGTACCTGTAATGGTGGGCTCTATTGCGGTTTACACCCCTTTAATTTACACGCCTATGACACAGGCTGCTTATCTGAAAACTGTGGACGTCTATATTCAAACTATTAAAGTAAATCACATTTTGATGCTCTGCATACAGTGGTTTTTTTTTTTTGTTTGTTTTTTTACAAACACATTGTTATGAAGACCTGAGGGATCTTTAATCTGCTTTCTGGGTTTGATCTTTACATGCAGTTTGATATGGCCTTTTGCTCAAATGTTGGGGAAGTTTATAAAGCCCAATGCCAATACCAAAGGGAGATATTCTTTCCTACAGAAAATACTGGACTTACTGCTTGAAAAGCCTGGCTTGTTGTCCAGTCTTTTCTTTTCACATTTGCAAAACATCTCAATAAAGCATGAGTTGCTGTCTGGCACACCACCATTTCTGAACAGTCTTATAGCGAAACAGAGCAGTCTGTGCCTTTCAAGAGGAGGGTTGAGACAGCAGCTAAAACATGTTTTCAGACAGAAGATAAGAAGAAATGCAGTATCACTGAACTGTTTTGAAAAATGTGTAGTTTTAACAATAGAGCATGCTTTGACAGACAAATAAAGTATATCATCTTTTATTCCTATGTTTTTATGTATGTAAGATACAAATATAACTTTGTCTTTACAACATCAGATGCACAACAACACGTAGTTCACGGTGGTATTATAAAAAAAAACCCTGCTAAAATGCACAAGCAGTGAAAAAATAAATAGACTCTGTGATTAAATTGCTTGATTTTCACCCATACACAGATATGAAGGAATTGGCCCAGTCTAGTTAAGAATATAGCTTCACTGAGGTCTGCAGTTCCTTTAAGATGCAGCCACAACCTCTCGGTCTGGTTACGGGCTGGACTTTGCAACACCTTGATTCTTCTCTTTTTCAGCCATTCGGCTTTTAGATTAGCTCATGTGCTTGGGATCGTTGTCCTGTTGTAAGAGCCAACTGAGCTCTCGGTACGTTCTGCCCCCCGTAGTTACTGCTGCTACCTCAGATACTCCGCTGCCCTTGTTTATAGTTTTACAGTGACTGCCTATGCCAGAACCTTTTCTCAAGATGTTTTAGACAAATCTTAGACACAATGGGACAACTCCCCTCAAAACTGCTCTTAGCCATTTAGCACTAGATAAGTTCTCAAGATATAATACTACTAAGTACATAGCAGCACATTAAAAATTATAACTTTGCTTTCTGGTGTGCAGTAGCTCCATTGTCAGACGTAAACTCAAGATGCTAGTGGTGTTTAATGTTTACTAAATGTAGAGCGAAATTACCTGAAGCAAAGTCTTTGTTTCTACAGAACAATTGCTATTAAATAACTTCCGGCTGTTTTCAGAGATAAAAGCAATGTTCTTTTGATTTACCTTAGATCAAATGACAACTATATTGATCTTCTGAATGTAAAGTTGGCAGCAGTTCTGTCTTCTTTAAATTTAGGAAATTGAATAAAATAAACTCCACTGCCCATCCTCTCGAGATACGTGGAATCGGTATTACAAATACTGCAGACACATTGTCTGATGTATTTATTTTGGCATAAACTTCATTAAACAGATAAGAGTTCAAGTTGTCCAGTGTTTTTGCTGAAAGCTGAAAAGTAGGTGTCCAAGCTCCGGTCCCCTGGGCAGCTGCTAGTCAACAGCCTCTGACCCGAGCTGAACCTCAACTGTGATGACAAGGTCTTTTGGACAGAGGAGACTCTCCTGGTAACCCTTTCATGAAAGCCATGTGATGCAAGGTTCTGGTGTTTCTGTAAAAAAACAATTATATCATCATTGTGAAATCTTGACAGCAGATTGTTAAAAGGAACATTAACCAGTATATGTTTCTAAATCTGAAGTGGATTTCTTTGTTCTGGTTGCAGCACTCTGGCTGTTGGATAGTGTTCTGTATCAACAAAAGAGCTGAACGCATTACATAATACAGCCATTAAACATAGATAGATAGATAGATAGATAGATAGATAGATAGATAGATAGATAGATAGATAGATAGATAGATAGATAGATAGATAGATAGATAGATAGATAGATAGATAGATAGATAGATAGATAGATAGATAGATAGATAGATAGATAGATAGATAGATAGATAGATAGATAGATAGATAGATAGATAGATAGATAGATAGATAGATAGATAGATAGATAGATAGATAGTCTCTAAAGCTGTCTGACACACTCCAAACAAGACAGAATTGTGGTTTTGTCTCCTTGCTGTTGCTCCTTTCTTTGGTGACCCATAAGTCAACCAGCCCACTGGGAGAACTCCCACCACTCCAGATGGCTGCTTTGCCACAGAGCCTGACTAATTGCAGTATCCACTGTATGAAGATAGTTAAAAAAGGAAACTGATGTGGCAGGGTAATTTTCTGGATCAAATGAGATGTTTTGCATCACAAGTTAGATTGCTAAAATGCTAAACTGAACAGTTTTAAAATCTTAGCGAGTATAATATTTCAATAAGCCCCAGTTCATCTAAATGCCAAAGTCACAACATTTCTTGCATTTCTTTTGTCATATCTAGCCATTCATATAGCTGTGATTTAGTCATGCTCACATGTGTATAATTTTTTCTATTTTAAGTCCATTTTGTAAACTTAAACTTAAAAGGATGTTTTCTTCATTGTATTCTAAGAATTAAAGTTGAGAGGGACCAATAAAAATTAAAATGGAGCAAAGTTACTTTTTTTATTCAATGTAATCTGAATTGGAAGCAAAAAAGTAAAAAAAAAAACAAATTAAATCAAGTAAAGCTCCCATACCAAACTCAACAAAAATACAATCTTAGACCAGAAGTTAAACCAAATACGTACAAGCCAGGACCAACAATCAGAGAAAATTCTGTTAAGATTGAAGACGAGTAGTGCTGAGGACTGAGTTGAGAGGGTAACAGCCTCAGCAGAAACTCTAGACCCCCCTCTCCCCCCTCTGATACCCCCTCTCCTCTGATACCCCCTCTCCTCTGGTACCCCCTCTCCTCTGGTACCCCCTCTCCTCTGGTACCCCCTCTCCTCTGATACCCCCTCTCCTCTGGTACCCCCTCTCCTCTGGTACCCCCTCTCCTCTGGTACCCCCTCTCCTCTGATACCCCATATCCTCTAATACCCCCTCTCCTCTGGTAACCCCTCTCCTCTGATACCCCCTCTCCTCTGATACCCCCTCCAGCTCAACCAGAGCAACATTAACTCTGGATAGTTGAGGTGATGAGAGGTGCAGCTCACCCAAACAGACGTTCTCAGAATAAATTAGGAATAACTTCAGAAACAACAGCGAGCATATTAATAGTCTCTGCAGCAAATCCTTGAACAGATTTTAGATCTTGCCTAAAAATAAATATCATAATAGACAGTTCAAAACAACATGATAAGAAAGATATCAATTAAATCAATGCCATCTTTGGCCACAAAATGTATCTAGTTCAAGAGATACCAGCTTGTATCATCATGTCTCCAAATGGAGAGTTTTTTATGTTGCAGGTGAATACAGTTAAATAAGACTAAACAATAAAACTATTTTGCAAATTTAAGCCAAAACTGATATCTGGTCTCTGCATGGCCAATACCATTACCTTCATATTTTATGTTTCATATAATCTTCACATAAACTGCAGTTTCTACACACAGGAAACTAAAAATAGCTACGATGCAATGATGAAAAACAAATATTTTACTAACTCTGTCCAAAGTATAAGAGCAAACAGCAGTCGTTGCTCTTCAAATAATCTTTGTGCGTGCGTGCGTGCGTGCGTGCGTGCGTGCGTGCGTGCGTGCGTGCGTGCGTGCGTGCGTGCGTGCGTGCGTGCGTGCGTGCGTGCGTGCGTGCGAGCGTGCAATGTTTGTCCATAAGGGACAGACTTCATTCAGATGTTTAAAAACCAAAAAGTGAAAAAATAAAAACAAAATAATTTAAACGAAAAAAGAGAAATTGAATAAAACAAAATATACAAAATCCGTCCATGAAGGGTTTTCATCTTTACTGAACTGATCCCAGCTGCAAGAGACAACTTCAACAACGACCAGCGATCAAAATCTTCTTCAGTACGAGTCAAGACGGGCAAAAGTGGCCTATAAAGGTCTTTACAATTCTGGATCTCCTGAACTCCTAAACAGGTAGAACCATGCACAGAGGTCTTGAATGGTCATTCATGTGCAACCCAATACTTTATGAACATCAAACTGATTATCTCTTCTCTCCTCATCTCTGAATCCACGCTGAACATGCGCTGAAGCAGCGATGTTGTCATCTGCATCCACCAATAAAAATAACCAGACCGGTGCGTGCTGTTGGTGCTCATTTCCTGTCAAGCAGACACCAGACATCAGACATCCTGCTGGGAATGTGCTGCAGATGATGTAATGAGCATGACACAGACTCTTTTAAAAGCACTGCCCGCTAGCAAGCAATTTGATTAATTTTTTACAAAATTATTGGATTTATTTGTCAGACAAATAAAAACGTCATTTTCCTCTGATATTGACCAGTAGTTTATCTGTCTGATAGATATTGTCCTTCTCTACTAAAAATATATTAACGTCACAAAAGTCAGCTACACACTGAGAAATATGTCAAATATAATAAAAAACAGAGTGCAATGTACAAAATGTATATGTATGTAAAGCTTACGACAGCAGTGGAACTTGAAAAGCTGCTTGTAAACTGGATCAATACTCATCAGAAAAGTCTTCGTGAGTGCTGAGGTTTGGTCTTTCTCTCTGCTTACGGTGTCTCGAGCCCATTAAGGTCACTACAGTTTGTGCAACCAACAGCTTCACTCATTTGACTAAGTCTGAGAAAATGAGGAATGAAAAAAAAAGTAAAGGCCTCAACATACCAAACAAGAACAGAGAATAATGTTTTCACTCTAAGGTCTGCGGGAAAAAAAAACTAAATTATTTTCTAGCATCCCTGGTTTGAGATGTTTGTTCTTGACTCATCGTCCGGTCATAACTATTCCCTCATTTGGTGTCCAGAAACTGTTGTGTGAATGGTCAGAAATGTGAAATGGGTATGGTTAATGTAGAAAGCACAAAAACTAAAGATATAATAATACTAAGATATCATCCTAAATTGACCAGACTGAAAACCCTCCTTCCCCTGGTTGTGCCAAGAAATTCTGTTCATAAAGGTTATAAACAAAAGTTGTGATAAAATGTGCCCTATACCCTAGTAGGAGGCCGCAGTACCTGCAGAAAACACAAGGTAAAAATGCAAACTCCACACAGAAAGACTTAGCCTTGAGCCGCCACCTTATCGTGGTGGAGGGGTTTGTATAGTCCAATGATCCTAGGAGCTCAGTTGTCCAGGGCTTCATGCCTCTGGTAGGGTCACCCATGTCAAACAGGTCCGGGTGAGAGATTCTGGTCCACCATCTGCCAGCTCAGTAGGGTGAAGTGTTGCACCACCAACACTGTATGGTGGGGGTGGTGTGCTGCTGACCTCGACTTGAGTCAATCTGACATGCCTTCGTATGAGGAAGCAGAGCCTTTGAACTTGGAGGTGGGCTCTCGTATCTCTGGGGCTGAGGTCACCAAGGTGGGGAAGAAGCTCCTTGGTTAAAAGGCAGCAGGGGTGGTTGAGCTCTGCCTTGAGGTCCTTAAGGCTGTGGGTGTTGCGGGGCTGTCTTTGTTGACTTACTTGTACAACATCACATGGAAATCGGGGACAGTGCCTCTGGACTGGCAGACCAGTATGGTGGTCCCCCTCTTTAAGAAAGGGGGACAGAAGGATGTGCTCCAACTACAGAGGGATCACATTCCTCAGCCTCCCTGGTTAGGCCTATTCAGGGGTCTTGGAAAGGAGGGTCTGTTGAATCCTGGATTTAAGAGGAGCTGTGTGGTTTTTGTCCTTGCTGTGGATCAGGATCCACCCAGATGAACTTGACAAAGTGGCCACAGAAAGCAAAGTCTGGACTATCCTTCTTAGGCTCCTGTCCCTGAGACCCAACCTCGGATTAGGGGAGGAAGATGGATGGAGATGGATGGCACACAGAAAGAATGTTGTCGAGAGTCAAAACAGGAACCTTCTTGCTGTGTGGCAACAGTGTCACTGTGCTGGCCCTTGCAGTTTCACTCTCCTCACCATAAAACCCTCTGGTATACTGTGAGATATATTAACAACACACATGCTCGTACATACTGTTTTAGCATGTAGGTTTGTCAAAACTTTTCATTCAGGAACTTTTTTTTTTAACCAATCCACATGCTGCTATTGCCAATGTATGCTCCAGACTGGCATTGCTTGTCTTGAATAAACTTCCCCCATAAGCTTGTCCATGCAGGACTACTATTACAGGACTCTGAAAGTGCAAGCAAAGCAAAACATAATTACAAATTCAATATTTGGTCATTTGGCATTTATTTGCAAGAATCTGTGATTGAACAATGTACAATACAAATATTGTGGGTTGACGATGCAGAATAAGGGGGTGCCTGTGTTTAAGGGCAGCCTCCATTCAGACGGACTGGAGGCTCTGACGGTGTAACTCACGGTGGTGGTACCCTAGGAACCTGGGTTCTAGTGTTTTTATTGATGTCTTAGGTGAAAGATAGATTATGCAAATTAAGTCACTTAAAGTGTGTTAGGAAGTGACACTGGTCACACAGCAGCAAACAACGCAATCAATCCAGGAAGCCTGTTCAGCTTTAATTACTCAAAATGTGTAAATCTGTTTAAAGTTTGTCTCAGAATGTAAATGTTTTGAAATAACCAGACATTTGATTGCTTTCTTGTCATGATCAGTCCTCTCGGTCCCCCACAGCAGACACACGACTATTACTGTGAATGAGGATGTGCAACTTCAACTGTATCCATTAAAGATCTTTAAATGTTACACATTTCACAATGTGTTTATTTTATTTAGCATTTCACAATGAGACTGTTTGAAACAGAAATTAGCATATTTATTGCTTTCATTTCAATCTCCCCATGCTTGCAGGGAAGCGTCAGGGAGAGCATCCGATGTAAAACACCTTGCCGAATTTGCTCGCGGGCTATGAGGCTCCGCTGTGGCGACCCCTCCATCAAGGAGGGGCATGGCAATAATTGATTTCATTAAATGTTTTCATGATTTCTGATCCGTCGCCTAATTCAAGCGCTGGCTTGACCACCACAGCTCATCATGCCTCTGTCTTCTCCGCTGAATGAACAGCAAGTGTTTACCAACAGTAAAGACAAGTAACTTGTTTTTGTGGGTATTAAAAAAAGATTTACAAAGATAACAATAATGTGATCAGCATTGTGTTGGATAGAACGACGGCTGATTTGATTCAGCATTGTGCATTTTCAGCCACGCTGTGCTAACAAGCTGTGAGGCTTCTGAGAACTGAAAGAAAAGCTGTTTTTTTTAGCAGGGGGATAAGACAGAGGTCGCAGAGAAACGTGGCCTGTGTAGTGCTGTTCAGAGCACAAAGCGTCCTGGCAGCCCCTCTGACAGGACCGGTGGGCTGCTGATTAAAGACGACAAGAAGAGCTGGATACAGGAGGAGATGAGCGAAGCAGTCAAGCTGTCACTGCGGTTGTAAAATAGCCACTGCTGAGGCGAAGGACACTGCTCAGTCCCTGACAGCTCTCTGTCTGTTTTCCCTCTAGATGAACTAAAGGAGGGCATCAGCTTTCACACTCTTGTTTTTCTTTTGTCAGAGTTGACATGCTGAATACCCTCAGCTTGGATCGATTTCAACAAAGAATGGTGACCTCTTGACTTCAGGGTCCTGGACAAAGGCAGAACATCCTTTTTTATTCACAGCTTAAACTTAAATATAATGGACATATACACTTACACAGGTCATGGATGATGCAGACATACTCCTCTGCATGCTGCTTGTTGGAAATGCTTTGAATTTGTAAGCTGTCATAACACATGAAATGATTAAAACTGTCCCAGACCACCACTAGTTGAAGCCTGAAAAGGATGAAAAATTAGGTGGCGCTACAAGGACAAACCTGATTGGATATGAAAAAAAAAAGGGGGAAACAGATTCTCTCAGAAGTAAAGAAGTCGGCAAAAAGATGGAATCAAACTAGTTGTGAAAAAGTTTAAGAATATTAGTCCTCAGTATAAAATTATGTAAAATTATGCAATATTATACATTTTTTAAATCTCATTATATACAGTATATAATATCCTCAAAACATTTGAGATTCTGAAGAAATCTCTGTGTGGGTGGGACACGGTTAAAATGCCTATAACAAAATAAATAAATCATAAAGGACAGAAAAAAGCAAACTGCAAAACTGTTTTCTGCCCAGGTGAATAGACTTAAAATTATCTTTAGAAACCTTGCTTACAAAACAGAAAAGAGGCAAGATTATTTTCATTGATCCATTTAAAAGCCTGTATTTTTGATGGCATGAAGCTGCGTCATTGCCTGTGGAATGAGCAGCTGACACATCTGGAAACATAATTGGCAAATGATATATGCAGGTTTTAAAGCAACATATGTCCCATCTAGGTAATGTCCCTTTCCAGGAAGACCTTGCATGTCTCAGCCAGGCCGTTTTAAAACTATATACTGCAGCCATTACAAAAACAAGGCTTCATACTAAATGACTGCTAAACTGGCCCATCCACAGTCAGACCTTTCATCAACTGAACGTCTGGACCTGTTGGGTTGCTGAAATCATGTGTCACACAAGAATGACACATTATTCTTTGAAAAATCTCAGATATACATGGACTGTTGTCAAAAGTAGAGGGGATACGACACTGGTGAACATTTTCCTGTCAATTACACAATGGCCCATTTCTTCCTCTTAAATATGTTAGATGATTTTAGGTTCTGCTGTTGCTATATTAGGTTCATTGTATTGTGATTTTACTTACACATTACCAAGCTTTTGGGGAATGCCTGTTGTAAAATCTGTTTTCCTAAATGATGTTTGTGCTTCTTGGCCAACAGATGTACCTTGCACCACAATGAACCAGAGCTGTTGATTGGCAAGGACTCTGCTTAATCGGGCATTGTAGTGATCACACCTTGAAGTCAGGAATCAGTCAGCCCTGATCTGCTACACAGCTGATATAAAGCTGCTCTTTATGTGATTGATCCAAAAAAGGATAATGAAGATTAACAGTTTGCTGTTTTAAAACACATATCAATAGGAAATAGTTTACTTTGAATCAGTGGGTGAAGAAAACCTCCAGCGTAGTAAAGCGATCAAAGCCTTTTGTAATTAACAATTAATCTGAAACGTAACCACACCATTTACAGTAATTATCTGGGCCCCATTACAGATTTCTTCTGCCTTTCTTTTTTGGTCACATATATGTTTCAGGTCGTCAAACAAATTTTAATAGCAGACAAAGATAACCTGAGTAAATACGAAATGTTGTCCTTTTATTATTTAATTTATGTTACGCCACAGCTCGAGAGGGAAAGATATACAAGTCACATAAACCAGATTTAGTTAAAACAGGTAAAAATAGGTAAAACTCAAAGTTGTTTCATTCTCAGAGGAGTATTGGAACCTGGGAAAACAACAAAGACAAAAAATAATGATAACAGCCTCTTCAATGTGGGGAGTTGAAACAAAAAGAGAAAACAAAGTCTGGTACGACTTTAAACTAGAAATGAGCATACATGTTTCCAAGTAAAGTAAAAGGTTCAACCACCAAACTATAGGGAATAGGAAAGCTACACAGTTCACACCGCAAATGCAGCAGAACTAGTGGCAAACGGAAAAGCCGCCGTGCCAACATCAGGATCGCGTCATTTTAAAATCTTCGTCCTATTTGTGGACTGGCAGGGTGGAGGACCATAGGACCAATGGGGAGCCAACATGAGGGCATGAAAGAAAACCCAATCCCCAGCACGGGATCACCGGCACAATCAGCTTTTTTTTTTTTTTTTTTGTACTGGGTAACACAACAGGTAGTTCTAGTTAAAAACAAGGGGGCAGTGTATGCCTGGAGCTGTAACAATTTTTTAAAAAGAGAAAAAAAAAAAAAAAAATCTATCTAAACTGAGGTGTCCCCATATGAAAATGTTTCCCTTAATGACGTTGCAATCATGATAGAATTATCATGCCAAACATCTCAGGTCTTTAGCAGCTGCTGCATCCCCGTGTATTATGTAATCCGAATGCACTGATACATTTCAGTGTCTGTGACATCAGAACATTTGAATTGTTTCGCCTGCACCAATATCTTCTGCTGCATTTGCATTTGTGTTGGCACACAATGTTTTGACCTCAACCTGATTAAAATACATC
The DNA here is from genome assembly GCA_014839995.1 of Xenentodon cancila. Classification (NCBI taxonomy): domain Eukaryota; kingdom Metazoa; phylum Chordata; class Actinopteri; order Beloniformes; family Belonidae; genus Xenentodon; species Xenentodon cancila. The sequence continues at coordinate 23,003,027 of CM026209.1, read as the reverse complement.
CTCCACAGTTTAGCTGGAGATCAACTGTCCACAAAATCTGGAAGAGATGACTGCACACCTTTTAGGTGGGAAATGTGGTCACCTGAGAGTGCCTCTGTCCTGGAGTGCTGGTTTTCTAGAGGCCTACACGTTCTCCTCCCTCTCCCGCTGCCTTCCTGCAAGGTACAGGATGCCTCAGAAGAGCAGGAGGCCTCCAGTTCCTCCCCCTTCTCTTCATCATCATCATCAAACCTGTACACAAGTCACAAAATGGTAGAAATGTTCAGTTCAAAAATGTAATAATGATGCATATTTAGCATGATCTTTCCTCAGTTATACATTTTCCTTCATTTTCTCCATCTCAAAAACAAACTGAATTTCATGATTATATTATACAGCGGGACGCGTAAGTTTGAGCAGCCTTGTTAATCTTCATGGTTTTCCTGTATAAATTGTATCGCACTGATATTTGATAGGTGAAACCATGTTTATAGGGTTTCCAGAAAGCGTGCAATAATTGTTTAAACAAAATGAGGCAAGTGCATAAATTTGGGGCTGGATCTTTCAACAAGACAATGACCCTAAACACTGCTCAAAGTCTACTACGCCGTTCTTGCAGAGGAACAAGTACAACGTTCTGGAATGACCATCTCAGTCCCCAGACCTGAATATAATTGAAAATCTGTGGTGTGAGTTAAAGAGAGTTGGCCATGCTCGGAAGCCATCAAACCTGAATGAACTAGAGATGTTTTGTAAAGAGGAAAGGTCCAAAAAATCTTCAACCAGAGTCCAGACTCATTGGAAGCTATAGGGAGCGTCTAGAGGCTGTTTTTCCTGCAAAAGGAGGATCTACTAAATATTCATTCATTCATTCATTATCTATACCCGCTTTATCCGTTTCCGGGTCACGGGGGTCTGTCGGAGCCTATCCCGACGCATATCAGGCGAAAGGCAGGGGTACACCCTGGACAGGTCGCCAGTCTATCCAGGGCCACATACAAACAACCAATCACACTCACATTCACACCTAGGGAGAATTTAGAAAGATCAATTAACCTACACTGCATGTTTTTGGACTGTGGGAGGAAGCCGGAGTACCCGGAGGAAACCCACGCAAGCACGGGGAGAACATGCAAACTCCACACAGAAAGACCCACCGGGCCGGGAATTGAACCGGGAACCTTCTTGCTGTGAGGCAACAGTGCTAACCACTAAGCCACCATGCTGCCCCCTACTAAATATTGCGTTTTGTTTTTTTTTGTGGTGCCCAAATTTATGCACCTGCCTAATTTTGTTTAAACAATTATTGTACACTTTCTGTAAATCCTATGAACTTCGTTTCACTTCAAATATCACTGTGTGTGTCTCCTTTTTATGATATATTTAACTGAATTTTTTTATTGTAACAACTAACGATTTATACAGGAAAATCATTAATATTAACAAGGCTTCCCAAACTTACGCATCCCACTGTATATTCTTACATTTCATGGTAAGCATCCCTCCAATGATGTCCACTGACATGTCCACTGTAAGCTGGTGTTACACTGAATTCTGGGACCCATCATTTCTGTGATCCTGGAGTTGCCTAGTGTGAAACATGAAAAGAGACTGATGAGAAACAAAGTCACTGGCCTCTATCACTCTGGAAAAGGTATCAAAGCCATTTCTAAGGAATCCATTGGGAATCCAGCGAACCACACTGAAAGCCGTTATCTACAGCCCACCAACATTACTCCAAGAATGTATCAATGACTCATGCAGGAGGTCACAAAAGAACCCAGGACAACATCTAAAGTACTGCAAAACTCATTTTCCACACTTACAGTTAGTGTCTATGATGCAACAATAAGAAAGAAACCGGACAAAAACATCATCCATTGAAGAGTCCTGAGCAAAAACCAATTGCTGACCAAAAAGAATATAAAAGCTCCATCTCACATTTGTAAGAAACTTCTTGATATCCTCATACACCAGAGTTGGTCCTGGAGTTGAGCAGGAGACTGATTTTTTTTTTTTCTTTGTTTTATGAGGTGCAACCCCAATTCCAAAAACGTTGGGAAGCTGCGTAAGAAACGATTGCTGCTGTTATGCCATGTTGTTATGAATGGTGATCCATTATGCTAAACCAGTAAGTGGTTTAGCATCGTCTTGCTGAAATTTATTTGACCTTCCCTGAAAAAGATATTGTCTGGATGGGAGCAGATGTTGCTCTAAAACAGGGGTGTCCAAAGTCAGTCCTCCAGGGTCGGCGTCCTGCAGGTTGTAAATGTTTCCCTGTATCAACACACCAGATTCTCATTAATGGTCATCATCAGCTTGTCATCAAGTTCCGGACAAGTCTGCTGATGCAATTTGCATCTGGGTGTGATGAAACAGAAAAACATCTAAGACCTGCAGGACAGCGACCCTCAAGGACCGACTTTGGACACCCCTGCTCTAAATCCTTTATTCAATACAGTTTAATTCAGTTTTATTTATATAGCGCCAAATTGTAACAAATGTCATCCAAAGGCGCATTAACAGTTCAACACGTTCCAAGGTAGTCCAATTAAAACAAAGCCAATAAAACAACAACAATAAATATTTGCTGAATGAATGAAAGTCACTAAATGTACTAAATGTACTCAGCATTCATGGGGCCTTTGCAGATGTCTACGCCAACACCATCATAGACATTAATGCAACCCCATACCGCCAGAAACTGTTTCAGGCTTTTGAACTATGCGCTGATAACAAGCTGGATTTAGTTCGCAGGACACAGTGCCCAAACAAAATGTCAAAATGTGATTAATCTGACCACAGAACAGTTTTTACTTTTGCATCAGACCATTTTAAATGAGCTTTGACCCAGAGAAAATGGCAGTGTTTCAGGATCATGTTCACCTATGGCTTCTTCTTTGCCTGACAGAGCCATGAGCAGCATTTGAGGATTGCATGGTGACCTGGGTTCACTACCAGGGATCTCTGGAGGCGTTCCTGAGCCCTTGCAGGGATTTTCAGAAGAGAGTCATGTCTGTTTTTAATTCAGAGCCACCCGAGGGCTGAAGATCATGACCATCCAGTTTTTAATTTTGGCCTTGTCCTTTGCATATAGAAATTCATCCTGACACATTGAAACTTTTGACATCATACGCTGTAGATGGTGGGATCTTTAAAGCATTCGTAATTTTACACTAAAAAACATTTTCCTGAAAATGTCCCATAGATTTTTGTTGCAGATTAATGAACCTCTGCCCATTTTTACATGCGAGATGCTCTGCCTCTCTGAAATGCACCTTTTATACTCAATCATGTAAGAGACCTGCTGCCAATTAACCTAATTAGTTGTCCAATGCTCCTTCTGTTGTTGTTATCTGTGGCAGTTACTTTGCCCCTCTTGCAACATTTTTGAGATATGATGCTGCCACAAACTCAAAATGATCCAATATTTTTCATGAAATGGTTAAATGTCTCAGTTTCAACATCTGATATGATGTTTATGTTCAATTGGAAGTAAATTATGGGTTCATAACATTTGCAAATCATTGCATTCTCTTTTTATGTACATATTACACAGCATTCAGCCCTTATTCAGAACTGGGGTTGAACATTTTTGTTACAGAGATGATGCTCTACATGGATAGACACGCCTCTTCATGGAGCCAGATGAGCTCAGTCATTTAGCTAGTCAATAAGCATGACTTGAAGACATAAAGGCCTCAATGACTTCTCATTTCCTGCTGCTAAACTCAGAAGAGACTGAGGCGGTTATCTTTGGACCCGAGCGTTGCAGCAGCAGACTGTTCAGTGTTGGAGTTACTCTAGATGGCATCAATTTGAAACGCGTTACTGTGAGGAAAGTTGGAGTCATTTTTGGCCAAGATTTATCTCTTCATCCACACATGAAACAAGCTTCTATGGCTTGAAAGAGAGTTTGTTTTTTTGGTCTCTCTTGCTGCCACCTGCTCATCATTGTGAAGTTGAACTGAACTAATAAGCATATACAATACAGTCTGCTAGTTGTCTAAGAAATAACATTAAATGAAGATAATTATAAGAAATGCATTCCCTGCTGAATTCTACAAACATTTTTGGAATATCTTGTCTCCACTATTGATCAGACTAATAACTGAAATAAAACAAAAGTTAAGATTTCCAACGCATATGAACAAAGCAGTTATCTCACTTCTCCCCAAACCCAACAAAGACTTAACACTGACATCAAATTATCGTCCAATCTCTCTTCTAAGTATGGACTTAAAAATCATTAGCAAAGCTCTAGCCCTCAGGATTGAAAAAGTAACCCCTTACATAATCCATCCAGCCCAAACTGGTTTTATTAAAGGAAGACAAGCCGCCTGTAACACATGCAGGCTATTTGATATAATTCACATTGATCTCCACAACAGGAAGATACATAGCCACTCGAGATTCAGAAAAAGGTTTGACAGAATCAATTAGACTATTCTCTTCTCTACATTAAAAAAAAAAATTTCTTTGGGTAATCATTTATTTAATTGGATCAAGACACTATACAATACACCTTCAGCCACGGTGACCATCAACGGAATTACATCACAAAGTTTTACATGGAGGAACTGGGCAAGATGTCCAGTGTCGTCTTTATTATTATATTTATTGAACCATTGGCAACAGAAAACAATCAGAACCTCCATATTACAAGAATTTAGACATTTCAAGCACACCTTAAAATCAGCTTATATGCTGATTATTTTTTATTGTTTTTTACAAAACCCCCAATCATCCTTACTAGAAGTAGAAATCTCATTTATTTGTGCTCTAAAATCACAAAATGGAATGAGGCGGCCCAGATATTAGCCGCCTGTCTATGAACGGATCAGATGATTAGACTAAACTTTACCCTACTATTGAAAACGGCAGGTGATGATCTTCAACACTGGGTCTACTTACCTCTGTCTATCACAGGAAGAACAGCAATAATTAACATGACAATTCTCCCTAAAATAACCGATTTATTTTCAATGGTTCTAATGCAGCTTTCATGCACCAGGTTTAAATCTTTGATTCAATTATTATAAAATACTTTGGGGAGAATAAAACAGCCAGGATTTTACTAATTACTTTAAAAAAGCCTAAATCTCAGGAAGGCTTAGAAGCTACAAATTTCTACTATTACTCTCTCGCAAACCAACTTCGGTTTACAAAAGGACTCAGTCCCAGTCAGTCAGATGTCACCTTGATGGACATTAAAGAAGAACTGTGCAAAGAATTCCAGATCGTACATTTTGAATTTTTCAGTCAATCAATCAAGCTTCATCCATGATTTAAAGCAATAAAAATCTCTTCTACTCCGAATGACTGGTGGAAATTTTATAAAATTACAAATGTAACCTTTTGCAGTTTCTAATTTCACTCCAATCTGGAATAACCCTGACTTCATCAGCAACAAAAAAATCAAAAAACTTTCACACATGGGCTGAGAAAGGTATCACTGCTCTAAAACACATCTTTTATTTCGATAGTCTGGCATCTTTTGCATATCTGGTCCAGGAGTATGGCATCAGGAACAATCATTTTCTGGAATATCTACTACTGAAATCATGAATTGAGGCTAAAATTTCCATTAGATCAATAAACCTAGAGCTCCTGCCAGCAGCAACAGATGCAATACATTTCTTCTTTAACAAAAAACCTTCCCCAAAATATTCAAAATAATAGTTTGTTCAGAAAAAATCTGAAGAAATCTCTTCTGTTGATTAAATCATAAAGACATTTTTATATTGCTCCGGATGCGGAATTCTAGACTCAAAACTGTAAAAATATTTATTTTATAATTAAACGTGCTAACTTGCAAACCATCTGGTACAAAACACTCCACAGAACTCATTACACACGACAAAAAATGTGTAAAATGAGATTTGCATCAGTGACCCGTCTATATTGCTCACAAAACAGTGTCATTGCTCGTTTTCTTGGACTGCCTCATCTCATAATCTCCATCACTTTGCCCTATTAGCAGATTTATTAGAATTCAATCTGGACACAATTATGAATAAACTTCTCCTCATAGCTCTAACTATCACTGATACGTCCGAGCCACAATCGGTTCGGTCAGCTTTCAATACTTTTTTTAAATTAAAACAGCTCACGGTACTAATATGTTGATAATGATAATAATGTTTTTTTATGTATTATTCACTACTGTCATTATTGTCATTATTATTATTCTCTGGTCATTAAATTCCATCGGAGTGCCAGTTATCCACACTAATATCAACATGCACAGTTTTGTACACACACATATACATATATCTGTGCTGTAATCAATATGACACTCACACTCTTCTCAGCCTGAGGATTCATTGATCCACATAGCTCGGGGGAGGGATAGAAATGTATATCATTATCGAATGTAAAGGTTTGTTGTCGGTGTTGCTGGTGTTGCTGGTGTTATTGTTGGTATCGTGCCACTCTCCCCCTTCATCGCAGATGCTTTCTGTTCGTCCTGCTCCCCTTGGTGGGCTGTGATGTTCTGGTTTCCTTCACTTTCTGGCAGAGGGACACAGGTTGGTGCCTGTGATGCTGGGCGTCCTGCCCCCTCATTGGCTGTGTCTCTGGTTGTGGGGGCCGAACGTGGTTCCAGGGTGCTGGGGTCGTGGCCGGCCTGGCTTCCTTGCTGGCTCTCTTGCCTGTCGTGCTCTGGTCTGTGGTGGTACAGTTGTTTGGATCTGCAGGTGTTATGGGCCGTTGCCCAGTGGTGGTAGTAGTGGCCATCTTGCTCCCACTGGCCACTGTCAGATCGGGGAGAGTTGATAGGGGGTTGGTCAGTGGGTGGATGGTGGGTGGATGGTGGTTGGTGGGATCAGTGCCAGGGGTCCGGGGTGGTTGCTACAGAGGCCAGTGGGAGCAAGATGGCCACTACTACCACCACTGGGCAACGGCCAGTGTCTGTTGCCTGTTTGCAGGTCAAGGTTGAAAACCCTTTTTTACTGCTGCAGTCCAGTAATCCACCATAGTGCACTACGACCTTTATTTCTTGCATCTCATTTGTTTAATTCTTTTGACCTGATGTATTTCTTTAGTTTCTTCTTTTACTTTTTATTGCATTTAAAAAAAAATTCTATGAAGTGCTTTGAATTGCCTTGCCATCTCCCCTACTTCCCCTTCTCCCTCTCCACTGTCTTCTTATCCTGTTTTATTTGGAATATATTTGGATTGATTTTGGCCGAATTAAAAGGACTGCTATTCTGTTTTAATGTCAAGATGTCCCAAGATTATTCTTATTGTATATTCTTTGCAGCTGTTCATTGATAAATATTTTTGTAACTTGTCCGGCTCTGGACTCAGCTACTCTTATGCAGGTAAGCTGATGCTGATAATTTGCCTTCAGATATTTTCTTTTTCTGAGGCATGGTTTTAAATTAGCACATGTTGCTAATGAACAGCAAACCTAAAAGGTTTGAGTCTCTTTTACTGAAGAAAATATAAACCACCTCTTAAACTTCATTTCACAAGTGTGGAAACTCTAACTGGGGATCCAACTACGGGTTCACCTACCCCTGCCACTGTTTAATGGATGTGTTCAATAAAGAAATTTTAAATTATAACAATTTTTTGTGTTATCAACAGACAGACATTTTCGCACCTGCTTGGTGCCTTAATAATTGAATAGCAGACTCACAAGGTGACAGCAATGTGTGTAAAAACATGCAGGCTTCACCTTCCGTAAAGTTAACATCCACGTCGTACTACAAGACTGTGCTGTATTTTATTTTCATCACAACCCCTCCACATTTAAAATTAGGCCTTCAATCACCTGCTGCATCGAGCCAAGGAAGCAGAGAAGAGAATTACATGAAAAGCTGCTTTTCCCTCAGCCCTGCAAGGCCAGTGGAGAGACTTGTCGTGCTGGACAACACTGTGCAAAGTCCCCATTTAGCACTGATGCTCTTGGAAGATGGGGCCTCCAGAGTGAGTGGAAGGGGGAGGGCAGGCGTAGAGGTTCCTCAGATGCTTGCCTCTGACAGAGATTGATGTTCTCAGGCTTCTACAGCCAGCAAGGACAAAGGGACACCCAGCCTTGTTGGCCTCTTTGGTTCGCCCGCCCAGAACCAAGGCTTTCACTCATGGGACCCTGAGCAGAGGTGAAAATGAAATATTATAGGAAGGAGAGATGTGAAGAAGGAGGAGATGAGGGAGGATGGAAGAAGCCACAGTATTTTGCTGATGAAGCTGTGTCTGGTTTTCTGTGTATTTTGTCACCACTTTGGAGCTGCTGAATAATTCATTAAGTAATATCAGGAAAGAAAGCTTTGAGCTGCCCCAAACCCATACAGTTCTCTTAGCGGCTTATGGGAAAAAAACAAAAAGGACCACTAAAACACCCACTCTTCAGACCTTCAACCTACCAGGAAAGGAGAGAGGCTTTGGCATCAACAAGCAGCTGGATTTCTAAAGCTTGACCAGTCCTGTCCAGCTGGACACACAGAGCAACCCACTGGGCAGCACAGCTGTCTGAGAAGACCTGTCAAGAAATCAAAATCAGCAGCATGCACATCCACAGGAAGGCTCAGCTGTCTTGAACAAGTAGCCAAGGCACCTTCAGCTGTAGCACAGATCACTCACAATCACAGAAGCAGTTTAAGCCGTCGTGGGCAGAACATTGGATAAATTAAATAATTAAAGTAGGAATAAGATCCATTAAAGTCACTACATCTAAGATTTCCGTATCAATAACGGATTTGGGAGTATTTAAAAAACTGTCTTCATGTCATGTATAACACATAGATTTTCTGTGTGTTTGTGTTCCACCAGCTGACAGGCCAGAAGATCTCAGTGGTTTATCTGGTTTATATTCTCCAAGCAGACGGAAATGCATATTATTACATGTTATGTTATTTGGCTTTTCAGGACGTTAGAAGTGACCTTTTTCTATTTTCTTATATTATATTGTCTTTCTTATAATATTGTGTTAAACCATTCAATAAAGTGCATCTGAGTGAGGTTTTAATGCACACGCTGAACATTAAAGTCAAAATCCCAACTGTAGCAGATACAAGCAGATATAACAGAAATTAAAATTCACTTTTTCAGGATCTTAAACTGAGTATAAGAAAGATGTTTAGACAAACAAAAATAAACAGTGATAAAAAATGAACAGAACAACAGTGAGCAGACATTCATCTCGTTTAAATTCATATTCTAGTTCCTGTTTATCCCACTTTAAGATCATACTTGCCCCATTTATGAAAGGTTTTCTTAATAAAGATGATTTTGACTGGAAGAGAAACTGCCACGTCCTCTGGGGCACATTTCACTGCGAGGGACAGTACAGCTGTGCAACTGGACATCACTCGCTGAAACAGCAAAACTTTGCAGCTGGTTTGTTCAGGCTTCGGCTGGGTGGCACTTGAGTAGGTTGAGTCGTGTTGCATTATTCATTGTAAGTCTAATGTACTAATGGATTTAACTGTTTTGTAGTATTTTACATGTATTATTTGCTAACCAGATAAATTACCCAGAATCTCTTCCTTTGCTCTGGCCTCCTTTAGCTGAACCTACTTTTGTGTCTTGGCTTTCAGAACTTTTCTCTTACAGACACAGATTTCTAAGTGTATGTAGGTTGGTGGTGGCTTGTAATCACCATCACCTCCCACTTAAACTGTGGCACATCTCAAAGTGCCTGTTAGAAACGAACTTTTTAAAATGTTTTTGAAAGGACGCAAACAACAGTTTGACACATTTTATAACAACATCCTACCAGTGTTAGATGGAATAAATGCCATCAGACTTTTGCAAAAGAAATCTTCGAAAATGACACTCCTCCTGCTGTCCTCGGTGTGAGCAGCAACAGTCTTTATTGTCTCATAAAACAATCAGAGATACTGAAAAACATGACGCATCTTATGTGTTGTTCTTGGTGCGATGGTTAACAGTCTTTTCAAAGTGTTATTTGCCAGTTTTCTTTCGTGTCCTTTAGGTTGAATCATACTTTCTCCTCAGCTGGGAAACCTGAAAATAAAACTTAATATAATTGTAGAACTGTTAAGGACAGTCGGTCTTTCTCGGTATTCCAATCTCACCCTATTACTTATCTCTTTTGGAAATTCTCCCCATTCAATATCTGGAAAAAAGCATGTGAGCCATTTGAAATTTGTTGTTTTACTGCATCAATCCACCATAAAATGTGATCTAATCTTCCTCTAAATCACGCCATTAAACACAATGTGCTTTGGCCGATAACATTCATGCAGTCATAATGATGCTGTAGAGATTCCCAGGTGTGCGCCCGCCTCACCTGCTATGACAAGCCTGGGATAGCACGGCATGGGCTTGAGGAAGGTTCAGCAGTGAAGTGTTTACCCTCTCAGCATTCACCCAACAACAGCTTCATTCTCAAACTACATTTTTACTATATTTACCTCTTAATTTAAACTTTTTTTTCACACTTTTTACAAATTTGCAAGTGAATGTTGAGGTCGTTGTTAATTCCAGTGTTTTGCTATTATTATTTAAAGACCAATCAATTAGTTTATTTAAATGTGCATAAGTTTACATTTCTAGTGAAAGCCTTGTTCACACAGCCAGGACAAAGAGGAAAACAGTTTGTTGAGTGGAGGAGCTGCATCATTGAAATTACTGGACCTGAAATTAGAGTCATCAATAATCTCTGTCCACATAAATGTCAAATTAAAAGAAAGAAAAATGTTTCTGATTTTGGTGCAGTTGCCAAATCTTGTCACATTATTTGAACTGTGCCGGCATTAAGCTTAAAATACTGAGATCTTGTAGTTTTTTTTTTTCTTTTTTTTTTTCTTTATTGGAATGAAGAGAGGAATGCTCAAATTATCTTTAAACTATTTCAAAGCAAACTAGTTTAACTTACCTCCAGCCAAAGACACCATTCAAAGCAGAAAAGCGTCACAAAGGACTGGGCTATTACCCACATAGCTTTTTAATGTATTTGATCATAATCATAAAACTGCAGTTTTAGTTTTATAAACTTTTTATTTGCCCTTTCCCGTTGTTAATGGTTGCTTCTGGAACAGATGCTCAGATCAAAGAGCGAATGACATCACAGGTCACATGACACTGGCTTCTGAGCTGTGTCAACTTTTATTTTATTTTATTCATCTTTTTTACTTCCACAGTTTTACATATCTATTACAATTTATAAACCAACGTATTGACAAATGTTTTCACTTTTTGCCTTGGAAATATAGGAATGTGCTCAGGTTTCCCATAAAGGATTGATGGGAATATGCCTGCTGTGCTTTCCCGTGTGTTTGATCATTCATGTGATCTACAGCTGACTTGAAAGGGGAGATACTCATCCTCCAGCAGGCTGGTTCAAAATGCCTTGCCCATTCCAAGTGTAAGGTTACACTGTCCTGCCTCTATGAAATGGCCTAAGATGGCAGGGGATCACTCACAGAACTCAAAAATTCCCCACTGGGAAATGATATGCCTCCAGTTTGTGACATGTTGTGAGCAGAAACACTTCATCCAGCATGCTCTCTGCTGACAGTGCGGGCCACATGGTGCCATTCAACTGCCTTTTACAAGGGAGAAATGACAAATGTTGGAGAGTGATGTGGGGAGATTTGTGGACAGCTGGCGCACAAACATACAAAGTCTGAAGGAGATGGATGATAAATGGCGGAATTGAGGACACTCACTCCTCCACAAGTCATTGGTTTTAACAGCCTATGCAATGTGAAATGTCTAATAGTGAGGAAAATTACATCTCTTATTCACAATTTTATGGGTGTGCTCATTTCCAAATCATGGGAATATGATATAAAGTCCCTCATCTGCTCTGCTTCACAAAGTCCTCCCTTTCTTTTTTAAAGCCATTAAAGAAAGACATATTCAGATTTATTATGTGGCGCTCATTGGAAAATATTGCTCTTATATAATCTAACTCTTAAAAGTGAACAACTGAATTTACCACGATGTCAATTACAGTGGCAAGAAAATGTATGTGAACCCCTTGAAACTGGCACGTTTTCTACATAAGTTTGCCATAAAAAGTTATTTGATTTGTAAGTTACAAGAATAAAAGCATAAATGTGCTAAAGCAAGAACATGCAAACAATTACAGTATAATTAATTATGTCTTTACTGAAAACCCTTATTAAACATTCCCAGTGTTAGAGAAAAAGTAAGTGAACCCAGACACTAACTTTCTCCCTCGGAGTTAGTAATTTAATCTTTATTAGTATTATTACAACACAAGTTGTCTCCAGGATCTTTCCAGAGACCAGAACATGACCCCCGAGCAATTAGTACATAAACAACAGCAGGTAAAAACTCCCCTTTAAGAGGGAAGAAACCTGGATCAGAACCTGGATCATAAGTGGGGACCCTCCTGCTGAAGACCAGCCGGGTAGAACAGGAAAATGGAGGTCAGAAAGAGAGAATGAAGAACAGAGATACAGACACACATTCAAAGGTAAAAAAGACAGGATACATGAATATAACTATCTGTCAGCAGCAGAACTAAGACTTCCATGTTTATATGACTGATACCTGGTTAGTTGGTGACTACAGAGACGACTGTATAAACAGGTGTAGACAGCAGACACTGAGGTGGTCAGAGGGTGGGACTGCAGGTCAGGATGTCAGCAGCAGAACTAAGACTTCCATGTACATATGACTGATACCTGGTTAGGTGGTGACTGCAGAGACGACTATATAAACAGGTCAGCAGGTATCCAACAGAGACATCTATACAGACAGGTGGAGGTAAACACTGAGGTGGTCAGAGGGTGGGACTGGAGGGCAGCAAGCAGCTCCTAAAAGCTTTTAAAAAGTCTCAGTTTGTATACAACACTTTTAAACTATAGGCTTATTTTGTAAATCCTGATGGGCAAACTACTAACTCCAATTAGCGTTAGTTAAAGTGAATACTTCATGGGTTCACTTATTTTACCTCCAGCACAATTTAATATGTGTGTTCAATAAAGACATGGGAATGTGTGTCATCAGCTTAAGTACATTATTTTGTCAATTGTCTTGACTTAGATGAAGATCAGATCACATTTTATGGCAAATTAGAAAGCTAAATGTATCTTCCTCTTACTTAAGTCCATTCTGAGTGACGAGTGATGGTGACAGTTGTTATTTGGCCTTGTTAAGCCATAGTACCCCTCATAAAAAGAGAAGAACCCAGTTATTTGGCCCTGAGATGGTTTGTCTAAATGAGTCCAAAACACAGCTAATGACCAGCTAGGCCCCCAGTATGATTAATGGTAATTGTTTAAAACGTTATGAATCTGAAAAACAGCCAGGCAATTAGTTGTCACAAATGGTGCTGTAGCCTTAATAAATTAAAGCTGCTGTAGGATTTATTACTTACAAATCACACGAGTCATCAGAGAAGGTTTCTTTTCTGTTAAAGAGGAGGTTTTTCTCTCCACAGTCGCCTGGTGTTTGCTCAGGTCAGGGGTTTGTGTCAAAGAAAAGGTTTTATGTGCTCAGGTCAGGGGTTTGTGTCAAAGAAAGGTTTTATATAATATCTTGGTTTCCTTAGTAATAAGTAATATTGTTATTTGTAATAATAGGGTTAAATTGAAATTAGTTTAACTGTATTGTTGAAAGTGTTTAGATTGCATTCATTGTGTTTTGGCGCTGTATAAATAAAACTGAATTGAACTCATTCAGGAATGTGACAAACTTGGAAAAAGGAAACTAAAAGTGCAAAAAAATCAAGGAACTGTTGGCTGCTCTTGCCAAGGGAGAAATTCCTGTGCCGATTGGTGAGGCTGTTGTACCAATCTACAGTAAAATTGTTGAAACACTCCATAGATGTGTCTACAGAACCAGATTCCAATTAATGAATTAACTAAAATCTCTTTGAAAAACGAGATGACATCAATAATCCTCATCACTCCAGTACTCATGGCTGAAACAGATGTTTTGCAGCTGCTGTGGGAGAAGCTGCTGACCGACAGGACACGCACCACAGGAGTGGCTCGGCCAGTCAGCACTGCTGACTCTATTCTAGCTGGTGGTTCAACTGGTCATCATCAGAGGAAAGGATCCTGTCTCAGCCTCTTTTGATTCAGGGATGGATAGCAGTGGCTGAGAGAACGGGACATATTTTAAAATGTGCAGTTCCATACGTGATTAGTTGTGTGTGACTCTTACTGATCAAACTGCTCACAATCCTGCGACTCTTTCAGCAGTCTGGACGTAAAATTAGGACAAAAAATACAGGTGACCAGAGCATCCAGTCAGCTTAGGAATGAAAAAAAGAGGCTAGAAGTCCTTAAATATCCTCTAGAACAAACGAGTCTAAATGTTGGATACTGTTAATTTAATGTTATTTAAAGGTCTGTCTGAATGGTAACATTTTCTATCTCCTGCTGTGTTGCAAACTGTTTTTGTTTTTGAAAGCTTTATTGCGTTCATACTAGATGGTCCATTTAAATACAGTCTTCATCTTGGAAAATTGTTGACATATGTCTTTTACAAGTAACACATACTTCTAAATCAGACCATCAAATAATGACTCTACAATTTAGTCACATATATATATTATATTTCCTTTACCCATAATGATACAGTCATACATCCTGAGGGGCGATTTATAATTGTTAATAATACAATAGACAACAATCGAATAACAATAGCCAGTGTTTATGGCCCAAAAAAAGATGATTCCTCGTTCTTTCATTCTTTTTTTACAGTTATTTCCAACCTGTCTAATTCTACAATGGTTATAGGAGGAGATTTTAATACAGTTAATCCGGCATTTGATAAATCTAACAACTGTAGTAAAGCATATAACTACCAATCTTCAGAAACAATCAAACAGTTCATGACAGACTGTTGTCTTGAAGATGGTTGGAGGCTGAAACACCCCAAAGACAAAGAGTTCTCTTATTTCTCACAAGTACATCAATCTTATTCATGTATTGACTATTACCTTATTAGTAATTCTATTATCTCCAAAGTGACTGACATTGTAATACATCCCATCATTATTAGTGATCACGCTCCGATCACTCTGACCTGGAATAAAAGCAAATCTGTCAAAATCAGCAACAGGCGGCGATTTAATACCTACTTGAGGATCCTGATTTGATGATTATATTAAGAGAAACATGACATCCTTCCTTGAAATAAACGATTCACCAGAAATATCCCCATCACTCCTTTGGGAAACGTGCAAAGCTGTGCTGAGAGGACGGATCATTTCACATTCCTCCCATAAGAAAAAGAAGAAAGAGCAAAAACAAAGAAACCTGGAAAAGAAGGACAAATAATTAGAAATTAGTAATACCAATAACCCAACTTCTCAAACTCAATCTGATCTGCAAAAATCTAAACTACAGCTGAATGAATACCTGAATAAAAAGCCTATATTTCTCATCCAATGACTTAGACATGAACATTTTGAATTCAACTTTAAGTCTGGCAAATATCTGGCCAATCAGATAAAAAAAAAAAAAGAAAAAATCAACAATCCACAGTTGTTAACTCAAACAGGAGACATTGTTCAAGAACCAAAAGAAATCAATGATGAATTCAGGAACTTCTATAGAAACCTGAATTCATCTACAAACAAACCAAACGTAGCAGATATTGATAAATTTCTCAGCAGCAACAACCTACCTCACCTACAGAAGATCAGGCTGGAGAACTTGATAAACCACAAACTCCAACAGAACTCCAACCTTAAGCTCTCCAACTTATGCCTAATCGCCGGGTCTGGGCTTATCATCCACCCAGACCAAACAGGCCTCAAACAGGCTTCATTAAAGGAAGGCGCTCTGCTAAGAACCTTCACAGAATATTTAATTGAATTCATTACTCATCACAAACAAATACGCCAACAGCCATATTTTTATTGGATGCTGAAAAATCATTTGATAAAGTTAATTGGGAATTTCTATTCCAAACACTTAAAAAATTTGGCTTTGGTGAATCATTTATTCATTGGATTAAGATTCTTTACATATTACAGATGGCAACAGTCACCACAAATGGATTAATATCAGAGCGGTACAACAGGGGTACAGAGCATTGATGTCCACTCTCTCCATCCTTATTTGCCATCTTTATAGAACCTCTGGCAGCAGCCATACGACAAGATAATAACATTTTAAGAATCAAAACTGGAGATACAACCCATAAGATGATATTCTCCTGTACTTACAAACTCAACGTCGCTTCTCCAAACCATCAACTTTAATAATCCCTTCGCCGTTGGGATGTGGCAACTGTCACTGCACCCTTCTCACTTAATACAGGCAGTATGAAATACTTGAATCAACATTGTGGGCTCCCAGGGGTGGCTGCATGGCCCTTCCCGGTGAGCTTCCCTGTCCCCAAATTGCACTCTTGCTCTTTCATGTCCCACATTCACAATCGTAGTCCTGTTTGGCAGAATTTTTTTTTTGCTTTTTTTTTCTAGGGATTATTAAAATATGGCTAGACTGTAATGAGGGCATGTGAAGGGAACACACACACACACAGACAAACACACACACACACACACACACACACACACACACGCAGCCACACACCTATGCACACACAAACACCTACCCCCTCTGTTGCAAGATTTAAATGCATATATATGGCTTTTGGGTTTTACCAAACTTGGTATTAACTATTAATATATATGCAAAAAAAGTGGGAAAAAAAGAAGATTCTTGTTTAAGCTTATGGGACTTCACTAAAGTCATTGTCCCATCCTGTATCTAAAAGCACAGCAGAGGCCAGAACTTCAGTCCTGACACACAAACCTTCTAAAGTAAAGAAAACATACATAGGACATTTAACAGTGCAACTACTTGTAATTCTGCAATTCGTGCTCCTTTTAGGACACCCAGGAAGTGGCCAAACATCTAATGGACTGTTGCTGCTACTTGATCACCAGGGACAGGAAGTTTCTTCCCACTGGAGGCAAGAGAAGTGGAGTTAACCATCCAATGTGACAGGCATTGTTTAGAAATCCTTTTATGTTACCACCATCATAAACAACTGTGAGTCAAGGGATCAAGTGTGTGATAAGTAAACCCTGAAGGGCTTTGTTGCCTACAGCAGCGGCTGACTCAGGTTTAAAAGAGCTGAGTACATTTACTTGGTGAACAGTTTAGGAATTCATGACTTGAAGATGAAAGGAGAGATTCTGCCACAGTGACACCCCACAGTAATTAGCCTTCCACCTCAAACAAGCTTCACTGACTGATACATGCAGCCTGTTGACTTCCCTGAATAAACACCTAGTCAAGAGGAACAGTGATTTATTACAAAGAACCCTTTGGTCTGCACTTTCATATGGGGTTTGTTCCACTGACCAAAATACCAGCAGGTGATGCCACAGTGGGGTTCTCAGTATCTTACATCATCACCAGCATGCACGCTTAATACGCTGCATCATGAAAGCAGAAAATTATAGCTGTGTACACAGTTGTATGGAAGCAAGAAAGTGCAAGGATTTAGCATATCAGGTCATAATGAAAAAAACAAACAAAAAACCCATCTTGCCCTCACTGTCTCCTCTCGTAAAACAGCCAACATAAATACAATGTAAAATGCAGAAGCAGTGCACGAAAAAGTAAGAATACCCCTTGAGTCAATCTCTTGTGACAGCAATAATAATCTAATTCTGTTTGACATTATCTGTCTTACTTTGTGCAGGAAGTTCAGCTTACTTATCTTTAGATGTCTTAGATGTCTTCAATATGTCAAAACTTGTTTGCATTTATTTATGCACATTTGTCTTTAGGTCCTTTTTCATTTCCATTTCCGCAACATTGAGTTGAGGTCCAGAAAAAATAAAAACTACGACATTAACTCACCAACTAGAAAAGCAAATGTAAAGCAGGACAAATATGTTTTTTTTATGTTAAAATGTCTTTTTCAGTTTCATTTGAAAGAGTATTTCATAACTTTTATCGTACACTCACGAGCATGCATTGGAGGCATCAAGAGAGTTGGTGACTGAAGACTTTTAGCGCAGCGCCATCGAGCATTGGTGAACAGAATAATGGGTGTGTTTTGTTGTTTTGTTTTGTTACTTTGTCAAAAGTTGAGAAAAGTTTTCAGAGTTCAATGCATTTGGCAGTCTTTACAGCTAGGTTTTAGCCAATCAAATCATACATGGGGGTGGTCAATAGCTGGCAAAAAGGAGGAAAAGCTCATTACGTCATAAGCAATTGAGCCATCAGACATGACCAGACTGTGTGGTTACACCTTGACATGAGAGTCGCAGCAATTGTGCGTAAATCTGGTGCATAGCATTTGTGTGGTTACTGATATGGTTAGTTTTCCACTGCATTTTACATGATAACCAGCACTATTATCTCTCATATCAGAGGCAAACTGTCAACATGGAGCTCCCTTACAAGCCTGCGGTATTACCCCTGCTGCCTGAATTTATGAAGGATAAAATGCACTCAAAAACAAAAGGTAGCATGTTGCTTTTTCAAAGTACTGATAACCGTCACTGTCAGCAACTGCCATCCATTACAACCGAAGGGCTTTGTCAAATCAGAAAGAAATGCTATTTATTTTTGTAATGGTATGACACAGGTGTCATCAAGGGACGACCTTAAGCATCAGCAACACCCACCATTGGGAGGTTTTGTTCTAGCCATCATGGTCACCCATCCCTACTAGCAGTAAAAACCATCCAATATGACTATGGACTGCTGTCCTGGTTGGGTCTTGTGACAACGGTCTATCGTTTTACAGTGTCACTCATAAACAACAATTAAAGTTACTCACAGAGCTGCAGTGGACATCGTGGTGAGGGCAACTTGGAGGGCAAAAGTGGCCAAGCAAAAGATCAAATTAAAGTACATTTTGGACAGTGTTATAAAACAGACTTAAAATCCAGGCCTATTGGGGGACCCGGGGCTTCAAGTACAAAATATATGGTGTACAAAAAATGGGTGCCATATTTTTCCACACACATGTTAGGATGGACAACAAATCCACACAAAGTGTGTGTCAGGATTGTTTAGGTACTGTCAGTTGACAACAATAAAGTAGTGAAATTTGCTTTAATGCACCAAAATATGTTTTCCTAGATCTCTTTAAGTCAAGAGGGATTTGAAATAAAATCATACTTATGACGTACACCTGATCAACAAAAGAAAACCACATCTAGCCTATTTTTTCCCACGTGAATGCCTTAACATGATTGCTACAAAATCCATTGCTGCAAAAAGACAAAGTAGATACGTTTTCCCTGTTGATATCATGTGTTGTTGATGTGATGTTTAAGCACAAGGCAAGTTTATTTGTAATGCACAATTCATCAATGAGGTGATTCAAAGTGCTTTACATGGCTTTACACGGCATTAAAACATCACATAGTAGAATTAAAAAGCAGGATTTAAAGTTTAAACAAAAAATAAATATAAATAAAATCAGTAGTTAAAATATAAAAAACCATTGAAGTTTTGAAAAGTTTTGAAACTCAAGTGTAAACGTATTAGTGCAGATTTGGAGTTTTATTCAAATGCAGCTGGAACAGGTGAGTCTCCGACCTGGATTTAAATAAACTGAGTGTTTCAGCTGATCTGAGGCTTTCTGGGAGTTTGTTCCAGACATGTGGAGCAGAGAAGATGAAGGAAGCTTCTACATCAATGATCGGTTGTGAGGAGCAGAGATGTTCGTCACGTGAAATGAGATGAACTCTCATTCTCACCCTGAAGAAAACAGTGTTCATGATCACAATAAACAACAACAACTCACATTAGATTAGTTCCAAAATGAAAAGGTTAGACTATTGGATGTGCTTCCTGTAAATGACTGTATGAAGTGTGTAGTAACAGTAATAATCCATCCATTATCTATACCCGCTTAATCAGTTACTGGGTCACGGGGGTCCGTCGGAGCCTATCCCAACGCATAGCAGACATGCAAACTCCACACAGAAAGACCCACCGGGCCGGGAGTTGAACCAGCAACCTTCTCGCTGTGAGGCAACAGTGCTGACCACTAAGCCACCGAGCTGCAACAGTAATGATAATACATTTTATTTATAGCCGCCTTTCTGACACTCAATGTCACTGTACAGATAAAATCAGGTACAAAAATCTCCATAAAATCAAATTAGAACAAACAATGGCTATACAACAATGCATAGACAGATGAACATAAAACTGGTCAGACATCTGTTCAGGCTTTCCGCCTATCAGGAGTAGGAAAGCCTGAACAGATGGGTTTTTAAGTTTCAATTTTAGGAAGATTAGGAAGAGAGTTGACATTGCAGAGGTCTGGTGGGAGTAAAGTCCATAGTTGAGGGACAGAGTGACTGAATGCTCTGCTTCCTATAGTACTGAGATGGACAAAGGGAATAGTGAGGTGGAGAAAAGGAGATCTGAGAGATATGGCAGAGCAAAATTGTAAATGGCCTTAAAGGTAAAAGGTAATATTTTATATTGAATCCTGTAAGTGATTGATAGCCAGTAGAAGTTGTAATTTGTGGAGAATATTTTTGTAGGAGACCGAACAGAAGGGTGTTGCAGGAGTGAAGTTGTGAGGTGATGAGACTGTGGACCAGTATGTCAGCGGTATGAGGAGTGAGAGACGAACGCAGGCGATTGATGTGGCCAATGTGAACGTAAGCAGACCGGGTTATGTTGTTGATATGTGACATGAAAGAGAGTGTGCTGTCGAGGATAAGACCCAGACCCTTAACCTGAAGGGAGGGAGAAATGGAGGAGTTGTCAATAGCAAGCATAAAACTATTGGAATTGGTTGATTTGGTGCCAATAAGTAACATTTCAGACTTGTCATTATTTAACTTCTGGAAGTTGTAGGTGAACCCAGGTTTTTTTTTTAAGAAGGCAATCGGTAAGGGATGAAAGAGGACGAGTGGAGTTGGGTTTTGAAGAAATGTAGAGCTGGGTATCATCCGCATAGCAATGAAAGTGAAGCGTATGTTTGCAGAAAATGAAACTGAGAGGGAGTATGAATACAATGAGAAAGAAGAAAGAGTGGGGGCCCTAAGACATAACCTTGGGGCACACCTGAGGTGACTGGGAGTGGGTGTGATTTGAATGATATCAGTAGAATGAACTGAGTACGGCCAGAAATATATGATTTAAACACAGGCAAGGGGTGTGTGTGTGATACCAACAGAGACTAGTGTGTCAAAAAGGATAGGGTGTGAGATAGTATCAATAAACGGACTCAGATCAAGCAGGATGATAATGGATAAAAGACCAGAGTCAGCTGCTAGGAGAAGATCATTAGTGATATTAACTAAGGCTGTTTCAGTGGAGTGAAGTGGGCGGAAACCAGACTGAAACTGAGGTGAGCATGGAGCTGAGAAACAATAGCTTTTTCAAGGATTTTGGAAATAAAAGGAAGATTAGAGATCACATGTAGATTATTGAGGTTATTGGGGTCTGTACCAGGTTTTTTAAGAATTGGAGTGACAGCAGCAGTTTTGAGGGAAGAGGGAACAATTCCTTTGCTAAGAGATGAGTGGATTATGTATGTGATGAGAGGGCCCAGTGAGGAGACTGTGGTCTTGACAACAGTAATTGGGAGAAGATCTAGTTGACAGGTTGATGATTTAGATTTCATGATTAATTCAGAAACTTCAGTAACAGAAGGTAGAGTGAATTCTGAGAATGACTGAGCAGGGAGCAATGGAAATTCAGATGAAGATGAGATTGGATTATTAAAAGAAAGCTGATGATGAATGTTAGTGGAATAAAAGAAGAAAGTGGAATAAAATAAAGAAATTAGTGTACTGCAGAAAGAAGTAGAATACATATGTTGGTCGAGTGAGTCGGGAACTTGTGTACTGTTTCTGAGAAGTGATAACAGTGTACTGGAAACATTTGAGTTGATTAAGCAGAGTAATAGGTGGACTTAAATGATACAGTCCTTGTTATGAGAATTTTGACTACTATATATTTGCTTGTGAACAATGAGACCAGCCTTTCAGTAGAGGTTTTCCAGTTGACGACCTGTAGTTTTCAGCAGTCTAAGAGTGGGCGTGTACCAGACATAATACGTGGTGGGTTGGTCTTGGAGAGACCAAGGTTGACAGTGATTGATATCAACATATGATCAGAGAAAGGAACAAAATCAGCCTTGCAATTTGGAGTGATAGAGCAACAAATCAATTGAATGTATGACCTTTAGAATGCGTTGGAAAACTGACATATTGCTGTAATCCAAAACTGTCCAGACAAGATAACAAATTTCTGGTTAGGGAGTTGAATACACTGTCCATGTGAATATTAAAATCTCCCAAAAGTATTATGTTGAGAATGAGAGTGGTCATTTGTGTCAGGAACACAGCAAAGTCATCTAGGAAGTCCTTGTTGGGTTTGGGAACATGACATACTGAAGCAATGAGAGTGGGAGTGGGACCTGGCAGCTGTATGACCATTGATTCAAATGAGTGGGAAGCAGTATGGTCACTGGTGAGACTCACCACTTTTCCTCCGCGGCCAGAGTCATGTGACTGACAGTTGTAAACAAACCAGAGCTGCTTCCTTCAAAGCTATAAAGTCATTGGACTGTTGCCATGTTTCACTCCAGAAAGTCAAACTTACAGTCTACAAGGAGATCCTGGACAAAACACCCCTTGTTTGCCAATGAGGGGATGGATTTAGCCAGGTTGGCTAGAAAACTGCGGTCAACCAAACCTCTGGTATTTCTAGGAGGGAGTGGAGACGTGGAACAGATGGACTCGTCTGCAAAAAAAGTGGTGCCCAACAGCAACACTATTAACCTGTTTAAGCATTTAAAGACAATGCAAACACACACATACATATATATATATATATACATATATATATATATATATATATATATATATATATATATATATATATATATATATATATATATATATATATGTGTGTTCTGCTCAGAACAAAGTAACTAAATAGACCAGTAAATACACTACATTTTGGTTCTTGATAAATACATTGTTAAAGCATATTGATTAAGTTTTTTGTAGTTTGTTAACTTTATTTCCTTTCAGATCATTCCCAAAGAGCCAGAGAAATCACGTAGAGCCTTGTTACGTGACTGACTGACAACCTGTTGCAATTGTGAAGAATGCCAGTTTTTTTCCGTCACTTTATGAAGATATTGGATCCCAGATACCACATCCCTGGTAGGAAAGCCTTGATGTTGGGGGAAATTCCCAAGCTGTACAACCAAGTCAAAACTGCTTTGAAAAATTCCATAGACTCTGCCAACAGTGTGGTTTTAACCACCTACATGTGAACATCAAGAACAACTGAAGCATATTTGACTGTGTCAGGGCAGTTCATTGATCAGATCTGGCAGATGCAGGCTTGTAATCAGGAGACAACTCATGTAGCTGTACAATACACAGTAGACAATACATCTGAACTCCTCACAAAGGTGTCTGATGACTGGGGCATTGCCAACAAAGTTCATGCTGTTATTACAGACAATGGAGCCAATATAGTCTCAGTTGTGAGAAAAAGGCACTAGAAACATATTGTGTGTTTTTCAAACATTTATCGTGGTTGTTAAGGATGCCATTAAGGCACAGTTCTCTGTTCCAGTTGTAACAGTGCTGTTATATGGGGGAAGCACATTGTGCTTGACCATAAAAGAATGTTCACACATCTGCAAAGACAAGCTCTCATGCCCTTTCAAGAGGCCACAAAGGAAGTTTAAGGTAAATTGTATGTAACTATTTCAAAGGTCATACCTCTGGTGCGTCTTCTCCAACCAGCAGCTACATGTGCCGGGCAAAAGGGAAACACTCTGGCGTCCCTCTCACAATGCAAAACAAGCAGTGCCTTCACAACATTAAGCACAACTATATCCTTGCAGCCGGCACCTTTGTGGACCCAAGGTTCATAGTCACTGTCTTTAGTGACACTGGACAAGATCAAATCAAGGCTCATCAGTAAGATGCAAATGCTGGGCAGTTGTCATGGACAGGCAACAAGCACAAGCAACAACTGCCACTGCCTTTTTGGAATCTACCTTACCAGTGACATCACCCACCATGAGCACTGAAGGCAGCAGTGGGCATTGTGTCAGACAGGGCTATGGCAGGAGTATGGCAGGCGTGTGATGGCTTTTGAAGGACACCAGAATGCAAATACAAATGTGTACATTGAGATGTGTGGGTACAAGGAGGAAAAAGTCAACTCAAGGAGTGAGGACCCTTTGCTGTAGTGGAAGAGTTATGTGCTAGTGGTTCCATCGCTCAGTGAAATGGGTCAGTTTGCAACCTCAGTTCCAGCTGAGAGACTGTTTTTTTTTCAAGGCAAGAGAAACAGTTAGTCAGCTGCAAAATTAACTTAAAACCAGAAATGGGAACATGCTCCTTTTCTTAAATACTAATGTAAAACTTAACAGAACTGTTACTTTATCTGCTGATCCAGTGATCTAGACTAAATTATGTAGTGTACCATCTAGATGGTTAACGTGCACATATTTATCAACTAAAGAGAAAAGACAAATTAGTTTTAGCTGTTTTCATTTAAAAAAATATAATGTGTGTTTGTATATCATTATCATTATTATTGTCTGTATGAATTTACATTAACCGAGATGGAGGGAATCATATCTTTCTCCACCTAGACCATTGCAACAGATCAATATTTGGCATGGATTTCAATACATTTATTTATGTATTAAATGTATGTGTCAAAAGATGTGCTGCTAAGTCAGCTGCTGAAATAAGATGGCCACATGGCATTTACTCCACGAGACAAATATGTGTGAGTTGTCAAGCACACTGATATTTTGTGATATTGTTCTTCCTCTCTGTATTGGAAATGAAAAACTAGATCCAGTTATCCTGAGGAGGAAAAGGTCAGCCATCCATGTGATTAATGGCTTATATCAGAGTAATCAATAAATGTAAATTCAAAGTGTTAAATTCCTGCAGGGTGTCAGATTGTTCTCCATAGTTGGACTATATGTGCACCAACAGATTGGACCTGGACAAACTGCCACTCCTAATACATCCATTTTTATTATAATCAGATCTAGGGCTGCTGGTCGGTGGAAGGGGTGGAGAACAGCTGCAAGACTTTGAGACTGTTTGTGAGTGGGACTCCTTGTATTGGAAAATCAAATATACATATATTTTTCTTTGGGCTCAATAGTAAAAAAAAATGTTTCAGAACACCAGTTAAGTGTCATTTCCAAATTGACTTAAAGGAAACAAGGTGCTAGTTTACAACCCTAATTGCAAAACTGTGGCAACACGGGGTGTAAATATAAATAATATCAGAAGGAATGGTGTGCAAATCTCATAAATCCTTATTTTATTCATAATGCAAATAATAAAATATCTCAAATGTTGAAAGCTAGACTTTTTATCACGCATCGATTATCTGCGCATGCTCCTTTGTATTCAGGGTCACAGGGGCCCGTGATTTGATATAAAAAGAGCACCTTAGAAAAGCAGTCCCTCAGAGGTAAGGGGTCTTAAAAAGAAACACTTGGGGGACACGTTTGGGTCTAAAAAGAGTATCTTACAGCAGATGGGCAGATGTTCACCAATCTGTAAAACTGTTTACTTATTGAGACACAATTTCAGAGGGATGTTTCTTTATGTAAAATGGTGTTAAATATCTCATCATCCCTAATACATTCTGCCATTAAAAGACAGAGAATCCAGAAAAAAATAAATGTACGGACAGGGCAAGACCGACAATCATCATCGGATGCCTATCGTCTTTGGGCCCACAGCCAGCACAGCATTAAAAACAGGTGTAATTCTGAAATTAATGGTCAAAATTTAAACTTCTTTTAGGGAATCATGGAGACCATGTCCAGAGTACAGAGACGAGGGACCTTGTGGCTTGTTACCAACGCTCAGTTCAAAAGTCTGCATCTCTGATGGTATGAGGGTATATTGATGTCTACGTAATCAACTGCTTGACCGTCTGAAGGGAAAACACCAATACTGAAAGGTGTAACCAGAGCAAATAAATGTTCCCGTCTAGACAACGTCTTTATCAGACAAGATCTTGCATCTATCAACAAGACAACGCTAAACTGCATTCTGCATCCATTACTAAAGCAAAGCTTAGTTGAAAACTCCAGCTGCTGACTGGCCCATATGTAGTCCACACCCTTTATCAACTGAAAATATTGTATTTGGACTCTTGAGCAGCTCCGATACCATTTCAGACAAGAATGGGACCACATCCTCCTCTAAAACTGCAGAAGCTGGTCTCCTCAGATCCAAGAAATGCCCAGACTGTTGTCAAAAGCAGTGGTTGTGTTACGCAGTAGAAAATAGCGCCCTGTGACAATTATTTTTTTAGATTTTTTGCTTCCATCCAATTATAAATTAATTCATGTTTTCTGAAGACATTAAATTTATCCTTTTGAAATATTTAATATCTTTTCTGTACTCAATTTGAAAAAATATGGATTTCTGTGATGTGCAAATCATTGTTTTCCCTTTTTATTTAAATTTTTACACTGTTCCAATATTTTTTGAATTTGGTTTGTAATTAGCGTAGCTTGCATATCTTTCTTGCCCTCTGTGGGGTTTTAGAAAGTGGTGTTTTCATGCTGCCATCTAGATGACTTCCTCTATGAAGAAATTCTGTCTCAATGGGACTTTCCTGGCTAAGTAAAGGGGAAATGATTTTTTTTAAAGTGTATAAAAGATAACTGATTGCACAGAAAGACAGATTGCCATACACATTTTTGTTCCAAATCATTATCTTACTGGAAGTGGTGAATAGCCTTCACATCAAATTGATTTTCCTTTGAGCCAGCTGGATGAATACAGACTCAGTAGACTGATGCAAATGGAAGTGGTGAGAGGCACGAATGGACGAGTGAACCGCTCTGCATTTAACTTCCACCTGTAGGAAATGCAGCAATGCTGTAATTGTTCTGGTCAAGTCAGTGACACTGAGGTTCATTTAACAGGACCAAACCAACCCTTTCTGGGACTCTGAGCAACATGCTATTAGTACACCCGGTGGATTAGTCACATGGACCTGCATCTTTGAAGTGTCCCCGCAAATTAATGTTATTATTACTGGAATTAAGTACTTATCCTATTACTGAAACTGGAAGAGGGAAGATCTGATATGTTTTCCTTTTTGGCTTGTGTTCAGAATCTCAACAACCTCAGATAAGGTTTACGCTGTAGGGCCAATACACAACCAAAGCATGTTGCCACCCCCAAAAGATGATAGGGTCTGGTAATATGTACAGACTCAGGTAGAGGACAGCATATATATTTTATTTACAGTCAGTGTTCTTCTAAGAGACAATTGAACATCATGAAATGATAGGAAATGCAGGCAAAGGCCTCTTGTATTAATAATTAAAATGAAACTATCATGTATATTAGATGGTTTATTTCAAGGACTCAAATGCAGGTTACTTTATAATCCATGAATTTATAACATTCCTTAATTGTTTTTTTTTTGGCATAATTGCAGTGGACTAAACAAAGCCAGAAAAATTACATAGTACATAATTAGGGACTGCAAGTGGCAATATTATGCTTTCTGGTGTTTTCTGATCATATTGGGATGAATTATCATCTCTGACAAGTAGCTCACAAAAACGAGAAAACACATATGCTGTAGTATTCCTATGAGCAAAATATTCAGTTTCCAATGTGAAGACTTCCTTTTCATACATTTTTTAATAATCTACACGCGATAACAGGAGTGTCAAACTCATTTTCATTGAGGGCCACATCAGCATTGTAGTTGCCCTCGAAGGGTCGGCGGCAGCTTCAAGACTGCATGAATAACACTTCTTCACATAGTTCAGAACTGTCTTGTACTTGATTATTATTAATTTCAAATTACAAATGTATGTATGTTAATGTATGTTCATTTGCTCTGATGTAGAAATATATCTAAGCTCAAAAATGTCTCATTACAACATACATTTTTCTTTACTTTCAGGTTAAGAAACCTGCATGACTCAATCAATCAAAGATCAATTTCTAATTTTTAAAAAAACTCCCCTTTAAGAGGATAGAAGGGGGGACCCTCTTGCTGAAGGCCAGCTGGGTAGAGCAGGAAGTAAAGAGAGAATAGAGACAAAGACACACCATCAAAGGTACAAGACAGGATACATTAGTATTATTATCTATCAGCAGCAGAACTAAGACTTCCGTGTACATATGACTGATACATGGTTCGGTGGTGGACTACAGATATGACTATATAAACAGGTGTAGACAGCAGACACTGAGGTGGTCAGAAGTGGGACTGCAGGTCAGCAAGCAGCTCCTGAGGATCTGGTCTACAAACATGTGCAGAAAAGAAAAAGAGGGGACAGACCAACAAACTACAAGAACATTGGAGCACAATTATGCTTATGAGATACTTCGTATTAATAACTGAGGATTGAGGTGAAGAAGGGAAAGAGAAAGGGAGTCAGAGGATGTTTGTTGTTAAGGTGTCTATCCCTGAGTCTTTTGAGGAGGAATCAGGATTCAGGACATGAAAGTGGACAGCACGATGAAGTCCAACACCAAGGATCACACCTGGATGACGCTATGCTATACAGCTTGTTTAATTATCTTATAATTCTGTCATTAATACCTGTTAACACCTGCAATATTTTCTACACATCCAGGAGTGTACCAGTCCTTGACGTACCGGTCCTTGACGTACCAGTCTTTGGCGAAGCGGTCCTTGACGTACCGGTCCTTGATGTACCAGTCTTTGGCGAACCGGTCCTTGACGTACCGGTCCTTGACGTACCGGGCCTTGACGTACCGGTCCTTGACGTACCAGTCTTTGGCGAAGCGGTCCTTGACGTACCGGTCCTTGACGTACCGGTCCTTGACGTACCAGTCTTTGGCGTACCAGTCCTTGACGTACCAGTCTTTGGCGTACCAGTCCTTGACGTACCAGTCCTTGACGTACCAGTCCTTGGCGTACCAGTCTTTGACGTAACAGTCCTTGACGTACCAGTCCTTGACGTACCAGTCTTTGGCGAACCGGTCCTTGACTTATCGGTCCTTGACGTACCGGTCCTTGACGTACCAGTCCTTGACGTTCCAGTCCTTGACGTACCAGTCCTTGGCGTACCAGTCTTTGACATAACAGTCCTTGACGTACCGGTCCTTGACGTACCAGTCCTTGACGTACCAGTCTTTGGCGTACCAGTCTTTGACATAACAGTCCTTGACGTACCGGTCCTTGACGTACCAGTCCTTGACGTACCAGTCTTTGGCGTACCAGTCTTTGACATAACAGTCCTTGACGTACCAGTCCTTGACGTACCAGTCCTTGGCGTACCAGTCTTTGACATAACAGTCCTTGACGTACCGGTCCTTGACGTACCAGTCCTTGACGTACCAGTCTTTGACATAACAGTCCTTGACGTACCGGTCCTTGACGTACCAGTCCTTGACGTACCAGTCCTTGACGTACCAGTCTTTGACATAACAGTCCTTGACGTACCGGTCCTTGACGTACCAGTCCCTACCTCCACTGAGCTACAATTAGTCACAACCAAAAATACATTTTTTCTGCAACATCTTGAAAACAAAAGCAGAATGTTTAACAGCTTAGGTGAAGCTGTGTTGAAGACCAGCTGCTCTAGTCTGGTCCTGCAGCTGTGACTACTGGTCCTGACACACTAAAGTACTAACTATATGCTTCATCGTGCTGTCCACTTTCATGTCCTATATCGTGATTCCTGCTCAAAGGACTCAAGGATAGATGCCTTAAATGGATTTCAGATGTCAAAGTTGTGTACAGGAAATGCTCAAAAGAACACGTGCACCTGTGAACAGTAACGGGAGTTGTGTGTTCATGATCCATTAGCTCTGCCCGTTGGCAATGCTCCAGGTATCTGACCAGTCAGACTCCTTGTGATTTTTGTCTTTATTATTCTGTCATAACGACAGACTTTAGAGATATGGTGGAAGCAAAGTCATTAAATTAAAACTAGATAGCTAAAAATGAGCAAAATAGTGCCACTTCAAGTTGTTTTATGCCATTTTAGGTTAGGAAGTCTTGGAAAAATAATTTCAAAGGACTAACAAGCACAAGGTTATGAGAAGTTTCCTTTTTAAATCCTACTTGACCTCATCTTAACTACAAATACACATACATGAACCTATGTATACAAATGCACTCACACATACGCAGACACACACCCACACAAGCCCCTTAAGACAAAACTTTGAGACATGTTATCTGCAGGGTGTTTGCAGATAGATGGAGAGTTGGGTATAAATGAGACCTACACTCCTGGGAAGCCTGAGTTCAGGAAGGCAGGCAGGCAGCATCCTGCTCCCTCTGGCTCTCTGGAGTAAAGCGCCACAGCCATTATGATGAATGTGAGACATGACAGAGGCAATGTCAAACTTAAACTGCTTCTGAACAACAATACTCTCACTTCCTCTCACTCCAGTCGTACAGGGACTAGAGTTACTACTGTGTAAATGTGTGCTCAGCCAGCAGACATATCAGGGCCCAAATGCATAGAACCTTCCACAGTTTCACAATTAAAACTGTCTGTCAACTCTTGTTTGGTTTATATAGCCAGTTGTACAAAAGAAATACCAGTGATCATGAGCCTGAATGCATGTGCAAGACCCTGGTTTACCCCCTCCTCTTCAACCATGGATGAATTCAAACACTCCCCAGATTAATATAAACAACATGTGAACCATATCCAAATAAACATGACAAAATGATTAATGCGCTCACTGTTTATCTCCCATCAAGTATATATAATTGTTATACTGAAGTCAAAACGTGATAAAAAAAAGTCATGAGGAAGACTTAGGTTTTTTTTATTCAGCCTTGATTTGTATTTGTTTAAATATCATTTCAGAAATTGCCCAGTCCATAAAAAAGGGCAGTTCAATAAGATGCATGAAGTCACTTACTGAAGTATTGAAGTAAAATATAAGATTTCTGGCATTGGAGGCAGTTTCCAGGCTAAAACCCATATAAGACTACAGAGTTGGACAACAGGAAGCAGGAGGCAGGGTGGGGTCAGGAAAACCAGGACGAAGACTTGTACAGGATAGTTGAACGTGTGACAGGAAGTGAAGTTTTCTTACATTTATTCCATTTAGCGCTACTCTGAGACCTTACATCCACCTGATCCACCTGTGGTTTTCATGAAACATCTCCGAAATCCGTAATCATGCATTATTTTTCAGTTTGTATGCACATTCAGTTCAGGAGCACTGCAGTCATTTTTGTGATACCTTTAAATTCCATTAAGTTGTCATCACATCAGGGTACGTTCAGCGCTTAAATTAATGATGCAAATAAGCTTGTCCTTAATGTGTGCTGATAATTATGCGACGAGCATGTTAGTAAGACAACACACTAAATTAAGATAGCAAATTATAATCTACTTGTCAAACCTCAGCTTAGCACTGCGAGCATTTGAAAAAAAAGGTACTTGATTTTCACATTTAGTGGCTAGGAGCTGCCAGCAGGGCTACGGACATGATGGATGCTTTCATACAGCCAACGCAGTTACTCCCAGCAACATCGGCGTTCTCTATTTTGAATTGGCGACGGGAAGACGGATTCAGTGTGTGAGGATACATACTGCCATGTCTAAAAGCACAGAAGTGGTCTCAAACAGAATTACAGGCAACTAATTTGCAAGTTAATCAAAATGTTCCAACAAAGTGATAAATTCCTGGAATTGCGCTGTTTAGGTATTATAGTAATCTGGAAACAATTCTGGATATTATGTTTTTGCAAATTATATCTTAGATCTGTCCTTTTTATTGTTTTCTGTTTTATTTTGGGCTAATCAGATGCACCAACCTCTTTTTAACCCATGGAAACTAAAATGCCCAACATAAGCCCCTAGAGCTGTAAGGACAGGAATATATTTTATTTGATGCAGTACAGTAAAGTGTAAAGTTTAAAAAAATCCACATATCTGCAGAAGATGTGATAGAAAAATCCTTTGCCGGCTACTCCAAATCGCTTTTGCAAATACAGAAGTAATGTGAAGCACTGAGCCTTGAACGAGACTCACAAGGAACCCGGCAGGTCAGTTGATTTGTTCCCCGGCTCCTCAGTAGCTGCTGTTATAGATTCACCTTGCCTGTACTATGTTTTCCCTGAGCAGCAGCAGTGTGTGGGAGTCTCTGCCGTCTTATCTGCATTGTTTAGCTTCTTCCCCCAAAACTCCAGGCTCTACAGCGCTGTCTCCTTAGCAACAATGCAAAGTGCTCAACAAAAGTCTATTGAATTTCTTTTTTAATATAGGACAGATCAGGGTGGGGGGTGGCAGAGTTTGGAGTTGGTGTTTGTGTCCAAAGTGCATGGAGCATGAAATCAATATTCCACTTGGCAAAGAACTTTAGACGCTGTTTTGTTTGCCCGTTGGCTCTTTGGTCAGGGGGTCAACTCTTTGAGCATCCATCATGGGCATCTGTGTGTAGCTGTGAGCCAAGCCATGCCCAAGACAAGCTCCAGCCGAGAGGGTCCTCTAAGGGAGATGGATGGAGGGGGGTGGCGTGGAATGGGGGATAGACAAGGTATAAGAAGAAGACAAATTAACTCACTGGAGAGATGGGTTGCCTATCCTTCAGTTGGATGAGTGGAACAACAGTTTGAGTGCTGTGTTCAAAGGCTTGATTTCCATTACATTTAAAAAGGCGTGTTTGATTTCTTTATTCAACCCCCTTCAGGCACCTCTTCTCAGCTCTAATTACCTGCTTGTGTGCATACGCTCGTAGTTGTGCTACCATAAAACTACCTCTGTCCATACAAATGTTTTGTTGGGAGCAGTAACAAAGACGCACTCAAAAATATCCCGATAATTGCTTTATTTCTTAATGGGTATAATTTTGGTCTCTAAACAACAAACCCGCAGACATAAATTCAATAATGAATTGTGTTATAATTCATTAATGGAAGAGAGGATATGCAAAAAGTAGTTTCACTAACAATGTAAAAACATTTGCAGTAAATCATTTTCCAAATCGCTTTCATTATTTATAATGAACTGTATCTTTTCCATGAAAGCAGCAGCAGTCAGTCTGACAAAGGCAACTAAGACACAGTTTTAAAGTCTTTAGAAGTGTAATCGGGGTGAATTACAGTGGCATTTGTGTTTCAACAAGCTTTCTCCTTTTCAAGCATGCAGAGTGTTTTCTCATGTATGTTTGCCATTGTGTGGCAGCCCAGACATGTGTCTGTTTAGAGTTAATATTTAAGAGATTGCATGGAGATGACTTCAACGCTTATTTCTTTCTTCACAGATGGTGATTAATGCCTGGTCTTGAGGTCATTGGAGATAAAGCCCTGGGTGCCTCCGTTAACTCCCAGTGAAGATAATGCAAAGCAGACTATCAAGGGCACAGAGGCAAAGGGAGTCCAGCAAACTGTGAGGACTCTCCATGCATAAGGCCATAACGAGATATTATTGCCCATCAAGCAGCACGATCAATTACTTCATCCCTCCAGGAATCCTCATGGCAAAAGACGGAAGGCAGAGGGCATTATATGTCATTGGAGATCGTTTAGTATTTATTCATGCCAATGACCTACTTTCCCTATATGGGTAATTTATTTTTTTAAACAAATTCTGAGAAAATCTAGACAGGATCAATTGAGACAAGAAGTCTCCCTACATCAAAACATTGGTACATTTAAAATAAAGTGCAGATCTGATAACATCAGATGAACCCTCTGTGTCTTTGGCTTAAGGCAAACCCACAGTGTATTCAATGCAATGATGACAAAATCCCCTGTAATGACTAAACTCTAGTAATGACCGAACCCTGACATCAGTCTTGAGCGTCTTTTGGCAGGTGTGTGTCAGTCTGGGACAGATATAACACTCAAAAAACCATTGCAAAACATGTCCCCGTCAACATAGAGCAATGTGTTTGATTCAACACACAATTACAAAGGCTTGAATGTGTTGAATGTTGTATTAAAGTAGGAGTAAGTATGTTTGTTTTATTGATTCATTCCAGACATGTCAAAACAAACCCACATGTCAAAACAAACATTGTATATATATATATATATATATATATATATATATATATATATATATATATATATATATATATATATATATATATATATATATATATATATATATATATATATATATATATTTACACATGTGCATATATACACACATTTGAACATATAAAACCCCTTCAAAGTTAATATATATAAATAAATGTATCTGTTTTAAATGCATGTACACAAATCTATAAAATAAATCTATACCCAATGTGGACACACCTATCTATATATACATACCTGTATACGTGCACACACCTATGTATATATACATACCTGTATACGTGCACACACCTATGTATATATACATACCTGTATACGTGCACACACCTATGTATATATACATACCTGTATACGTGCACACACCTACCTATATATACATACCTGTATACGTGCACACACCTATCTATATATACAAACCTGTATACGTGCACACACCTATGTATATATATTTACCTGTATACGTGCACACACCTATCTATATATACATACCTGTATACGTGCACACACCTATCTATATATACAAACCTGTATACGTGCACACACCTATCTATATATACATACCTGTATACGTGCACACACCTATCTATATATACAAACCTGTATACGTGCACACACCTATCTATATATACAAACCTGTATACGTGCACACACCTATGTATATATACATACCTGTATACGTGCACACACCTACCTATATATACATACCTGTATACGTGCACACACCTATCTATATATACAAACCTGTATACGTGCACACACCTATGTATATATATTTACCTGTATACGTGCACACACCTATCTATATATACATACCTGTATACGTGCACACACCTATCTATATATACATACCTGTATACGTGCACACACCTATCTATATATACAAACCTGTATACGTGCACACACCTATCTATATATACAAACCTGTATACGTGCACACACCTATCTATATATACAAACCTGTATACGTGCACACACCTATCTATATATACATACCTGTATACGTGCACACACATACACATACACATACTCGTATATCCTGTGTTAACCAGCATTCTGAGGCGGATTAGTGAAGGCGATCATATTGCTTCAGCCGTTTCTTTTTATTTTGGGTCCCTCACAGGTCAATTTGAATTTTCCCCTCTTCACATGTATAAAGGCCTTACGTGCAAGCTCTGTTGAATCATAGAGACCTCAATGTTACATATTATCTCTAAAAACACTTTGCTCACAGACGGCAGGCTTACTTGTTGTTCCTATAGTTTCCAAAAGTACAATGGTCTGAAGTAATGTTTGGTAGCAAACCCCAGCTGTATCTTGAAGATTAGGACTGAACTTTTGCTAAAGTTAATAATTAGGGCTGATTTAGCACCCCTTAGTCTTCCTACTTAACCTTGATTGCTGGGCCACTGCCCATGGAGCACTGGTCTGGTTTTTGATAGGTCTTTTTATTCAAGGTCTGCTCATACGTCACTATTACTGTCATTTGATATTTTTGTTTGTTATTTTTTTCTCCTTTTTTTCACATAGTTTAGTTAGTATCTCATGGCATGTGTTTTTGTGTTTGCAGGCATCTCTTACCTGTTCTCTCATCCTTGAACCGATGAGGAAAATGACCGTTCACCTTGAGTCTGCTTCTGCTGGAGGTTAAAATAGTTATCCTCTCATTTGTCATCTGCTGGCCTGTGAATGTTCAAGATGGGGATTGATTGTATTTTAAAATTTTATGAAATCTATTTATTTCTTTCACCAGGCAGCTTTATATGAGTTGGTATTAGGTGAATAGAAATACAAAGAATTGGACAGCAGTTGACAGTACTGCAGTGTACTGGCTTAGACAATAATTTGATTGTAAATAGATGGAATTAAGCTATATTTGTTTGAATTTGTTAACCTTCACTGTAAATTCCTAAAGATTACTTTTTTCTTCTTTTTTTAATGAACGGCCACCATAGCCTGGCAGATCAGAGCCACATTCAGAAAGATGTAGGGTCTGAAAACAACCCATCGGGCGGCACCAGTGGCTGTTGATCAAATTGCCTTTGCAGTTGTTTTGCACTACGACTAATCGGAGCAGCAAACAAGTGACAGAACGATAAAAACGAGCCAACTGGACTCAAACCGCTGCCGTAGGCTGTCGGCAGGACAGCAAATACATCTATCTTACAAAGGAACGTGTTCCGTCTTCTGTCTGATTTTCAAAGAAAAAGGTCTGAATCTTTAGCTGTCGATGACAAAGCCAATTCAAACGAATGCTATTCCTCAGCTGCAGCCATTTACAGTTTACATCCAGATTACTTTGCCCCTCTGTCATCATCGTGTTAAGCCAGAGACTTTCTATAAGAATGGACCAATCTGATTGGCTCCCAATGACTTGTAGGCATGGTTAATGAGCTCCAACAGATGGTAGCTAAACGTAGCTGCAAAGCAAATTTAAATTTGCCAGTGAAACATCCAGATCTCTCAGCTACTGGCACTGTGTACATTACATGATTTTAAACAGGATAAAAATATTTTTATGTGCGATATATGTCAGTACAGTAGAACCAAATTTATAAGAGCAACAGCAGCTATTCACACACTGTTTTCTTTACTGTATTTCAGAA
This sequence comes from Xenentodon cancila, assembly GCA_014839995.1. Classification (NCBI taxonomy): domain Eukaryota; kingdom Metazoa; phylum Chordata; class Actinopteri; order Beloniformes; family Belonidae; genus Xenentodon; species Xenentodon cancila. The sequence goes on along the minus strand of CM026209.1, from coordinate 22,966,513 downwards.
AAATTGTAATTTTCAATTGCATCAATGTGCTTGCATGTACATTAACACTTGACAGTGCCAGTTATGAAATGAGTATAACTGATGTATCACCATAAACTGATTATTTTATGAATATGTAGACGTCAGGAGCAGAGATTCTCTGGATCAACCTGAAACTGTCTCTCTTCTGACGCACTTCACCAGTGCTTTATAAATTGTACGTATACATAACATGTCTTTAAAATTAAAAGAAATTAATTTAAGGATGAAAGCTGCTGAAAGAGAAGTCAAGTTGGAAAGAATGTAAGAGACCAACTAAAACACTAAAACAAATAAAATAAAATGACTGCCTCTTAAAAATATCACTCCCAAGCTGTACTCCTCTTCATAATGGGAGCACGATTTCAAACATCCTTCATTAAAGTCATAGAGATGTTACCACATCATGCAAATTAGCCTTGATTGCATGGGGATGTCCCTCACAAGTGGATACAATATGATTGGAATCAAACTGGTGTTTGATATTTCTTTGAAACCGGCAGGAATAAAAGATGCACCATATGAAACAATTTTAATTACTTTACCCAAACATGAGGGCAGTTTGACTCCCACATTCTTTCTGAATGCCAACCTAGGAAAGAGATTATTTTCAACCCCCAGCACATCAAATTAATGACAATTATGAAGGATCTTGTGGTTAGCGCTTACGCACCACAGCAGTGACCCCCGACGTTCAGACTGGACAGTGTGTGTGCGAATGGCGTGTTTTTGCTTATGTCTATATAGAATTTATAGGCAATTCTTTTAAGTGTCTCCTAATTAGACCCAGCATGCCCTTTCCACTTTCACACAGTGCTCTGTTTCACGCTACGCCCAATTATTGTAATCCTGTGATTGTTGGCAGAGTGTCTGGACTGAGTGTCTGCAGAGACACGAGCTGCTGGGAGACGAGTGAGTCTGGAAAAGTGGACACATCAGCTGCCACCGGGGCCTCATCACCAGGCCTTCTGCCCCAGGGCTCTGCAGGCCTGGCCTACTCTCGGCTCCACTGGGGTTAGTTCACCTAAAATAAGATGTCAAGGGATTTTCTCTGCTATTGTCAGCATTCTTCCCTGCCTGACAGACTTGCACTCCTCGACTCCTTGGTGGATTAGAAAAAGGTATCATCTGTTTACCAAGACAGTCCACTAAAGTGGCTCAGAAATAAACTCCAGTATGACCACTTTTAGAGATAAAACCATGGATGAATTGGAAATGCATATTTATTTACGCATTCACAGGTCCAGAAGTTGGGACACTAGAAAATGTAAAAACATCAACCTTGAATGTAGTGATTTGAACACTTTCCGAACATTGTTAAATGCTCCTTCTCCTTTTTTTCAGACTAACGAACGTGATGTGGGCCTGAAGATCGTGGGTATCCAGTACTGATTTTGGGTCTTGTGCCTTGCACACAGAGATTTCTCCACATTTTCAGTCTTTTAATGATATCATGGTCTGTAGATGATAACACATACAGTCTTTGCTGTTTTACACTGAGGAAAATGTTTCTGAAATTGTTTCACAATTTGCAGACAGTTTCTTTAAATTGGTGTACCTCTGCCCATCTTTTCTTCTGAGAGGCTGTACCTCAGTAAGAAGTTATTTTTGTACTCAGTCATGCCCATGACTCTGTTGCCAATTTAAAACAGTGCTGTTTACCTTTCTAACCGTTTGCTGCCCACATATCAACTTTCTTGAGATGTGCTGCTGCCATCAAACTGAAAATTAGCAAATATCTTTCTTGAAATGGTAAAATGTCTTGTTTCCTGTGATCTATTGTGACTATAATAGAAATGAAATATCTTTTTGTAAACAGTTGCTTTTTTAATTGACATTTTAAAAAGCTTCTCTCCTTTTGTTTTGTTTTGTTTTGCTTTTTCTTAAAATCAGATTACTTTATGGCATTTCCTGTTACATTTAAGATACGCTGTGTAATGTAATGCATTTGTTAAGTCGTTCCCAGTCAGTTGTATTTGCCGTCATTCATGAACTGCAACGGCAGTGACGTCAGAGCCCATTGGTGAGGAATCTGATGAGTGTCTGGTGCTGCATGAGGAGAAACAAAGAAAGGTCTCTCACTTCCTCCCTAAAACCGCAGAACTGCTGCACCCACACAGAGTTCAAGTGTCCACATCCCTTTTATACTGGTTTTGGTTTGCACCTTGGCATACTATTTAATGCCTCCACATTGTAGAAAATACAGTATCATTTTCAGCACTTCATATTTAAAAGGGTGAGTAATGTGACAAGCCTTCATTTTTTTCAGTATTGTGGACGACATCTAATTCTCACCCAAAAACCCCAGTCTCATGTAATTGATGTAATAGCACCACACCCTGAGGTTACTAATCCATCTGCTACCAGAGTGTTATTTTTATACCTGTGCTGTCCACACTCACTTGCCAAGAATCAACGTTCCACAAAAAAGGAAGAGGACCCTGAAAATCCTTTCGTTTTATTTTGTGAACGGTAGCCGCGCTCTGTCTTTGGTGATTGGTAATCGTCACTCAGGGCTGTTTGCCAACAGGTTGGGTTTGGTTTTCAATAGCAAACAAACAGAATTAAATCCACATTCATTTTACGTGAGAATTCAAAGTGCTTGCAGTTTTGGGGTTTTGAGTCATTTTATTCTCAAGGATCAAGAGATCCTGTCACGAAAAACAACTTACAAATGATGGACATTTTGCAGCCGTTTTCTGCAGACATAAATGATTGTATTGATTCCTTTACAACTTATGAAATAATGTTACATTCCTGTTAAGTATCTGGTCAAACAAATCAATTAAAATATCAAAACATAGGATTTATTGTTTTTATTATTATTATTGCTATTGTTTTTTACAAGTACAGTCACAACAAGTGATTACCACTAAACACATTGCAACACAAGGTAAGGGTGACATTGTTATGCTTTATTGTGTAAAATAATCGATTAGGATAATAAATCTTGGCTGCCAGGGACATCTGGCAGGTCCATGTGCCTTCAGAGATAGTTGGGAGAGAGTATCCTGGCATTTAGTTCAAATGTGAGCAGACGGCCCAACACTTTACCTCTACATTTCAAATATTTCAGCATTTTAAATGAACATCAATTTGCAATAAACATATTCATTTCCGTGTGTTATTTGGGATTAGTTTTATTTGTTTGTTTTTTTTTTGTTTCATGCTGCTATTACATGGTACCTGTTCCACTTTTTCTGTGTTGACTACTCGTGATCATTGGTAGGAACATAGTTTGACTGGTAAACGGAGAGCTTCTCCTTGGTGGATCTCAGTCTTCACTGCAGAATCCACAGTCCTGCAGTCACTGCACTGGTCCACCTTCCAATGTTCTGCTCCACCCCCCCTCCCCCCACGAACCAAACCCTCTGCCCCGGAGGTGTCAGACTGTTTCATCCTGGGCCACATCAACATTATGCTTTGTGTCAAAGGGTCGGTTGTGTAGCGGGGAACTGTTGTACAGCAACTACTTAAATCTATCTATTTTTTAATAATACAGCCCACAGTCATCTGGACAAAGCATTAATTACTTTACATTACTGGATTACTGTCACAATTCCTCTTCACCCTGTACAACTCAGACTCCCAGTACAAGTTGGAGTCCTGTCATCTGCAGAAATACTCAGATTACTCTGCAGTTGTGGGGTGTATCAGTGGTCAGTGATGGACGAGAAACTGACAACTGCTGGACCATTTTGTGGCATGGTGTGGAAAAAATCATCTCATCTTCAATCTGTAAAGACAAAGGAGATGATCGTGGAGTTTAGGAGAGCCAGGATTAAGCCAGATAGTTTTTCCATCATGGGAGAAGAAGTGGAGGTGGTGGAGGAGTTTAATCACCTCAGTGTTCACCCAGACAACAGACTGGACTGGAGAAACAACACTGATGCTGTTTAGAAGAAAGGACAGAGCAAAAGTTTCCTTCATGAGGAAGCTGAGTCCTTTAACATTTGCAGCAAGATGTTGTAAATCTTTTATAAGTCTGTTCAATCACATCTGCAGTCGTCTGGTGGGGAAGCGGCATCGGTGGCGGTGACTTAAAGAAACTTAAACTGATAAAGTAGGCTGGTTCTGTTCTAAGGTCTGTTCTGGAGCTTCTGGAGATGATTGTAGGAAGAAGGATACTTCATAAAATAAAGAAGATCAACACCAGTATCCTCTTCACAACAGAGTGTCTTCAGCCAGAGGTTCTTCAGATCTGCTGCAACACAGACGTCTGCAGGAGATCCCTCCTGCCCACAGCTGTAACCCTCTGTAATGACTCGTTGAAGAGACTTAAATCGTGGCTACTGCAACAATTTATTTCCATTGGAGGATTAATAAAATAGTTTAGAATTTCAATTGATGAGATGAAATTAATATATCACAATAGAACATAACTTCTAAATGACCTTATATCATCTTGAAATTTGTTAAATCACCCAAATTGACCCCAACATTAGAAAAAAATGACACATCTCCTTTGTTTATATGTCCATCAAAGCTGCACATTAACAGGGTACAAAGGTCGTTGTGGGGTCACAATTAGACCCAGTTACACACCACAAAAACACACTTGCATCCATACAGACGCACAGAGGCAGACACTGAGAGCTATGGTGGGAAAACTACAACTTTCTTAAACAGATGCAGCATCCCAGACCCGACACTTGACACAAAACACACACACACAGGAGAGAGAGAGAGAGAGAGAGAGAGAGAGAGAGAGAGAGAGAGAGAGAGAGAGAGAGAGAGAGAGAGAGAGCAATAGAGTGGTAGGAAGAAACTGAGTTTGAGTGCTACTGTTTGATCTAATGAAAACTGCAACTTTCTTCAGCTTTCAACTATGTTTCGTACAAGTTGTTAGGGCTGATAATTGATGGATGGACGTTAGATAGAGTTGTTCATGGCTACAACCCTCTGCGTAGAGTGTAACAAAAATGACAATTGTTACGATCTTCACTAAACAAATGTGTTGTTGCACTTACTAACAAAATGAAGCGGAAAATAAAGTTAAACATTGTTTAACAAACAAGACAAATTGACTCATGTGAGGCAATAACAGCCTCGTCTAAACACGAAAATACCAGGAAAAAACAAAAAGAACTTTAGGCCACTGGAGACGGATTCTTCGGATGCTGATTTGAATCATTGTGTCGCGCACATGGATCATTTAAAAACTCAAAGCCAAAAGAAGATTGGGTTCGAAGTGTGACCTGTTCTCTGTGGGCCCAGGAAGCCGGCACCAAAGTGTCACAAAGTGTCACATATCTGTCACCAGTGTGAGTCTGCAGGCGACGACAAGAACCTTCCACATGCACACATACGCACACTCACACAGAGACATAAACACGTGCACCCACACGCGCACACAAAGTAAAAAACAGAGTGATTAAAAACCATTTGATATAAAACCTAATTAGCACATATAGACACTACAATAGATAATTGCAGAAAGAAGAGACTTATTTCTTTGCTGCAGTGGTTAATATGTGTCATCTGATAAAAGCACAAAAAACATCACACCTGAAAGACTGCAATAAAAGACACAGGCTTTACTGTCCATTTAATCCAGAATCACATCTTATGGCACATGTTATCACAGTAGTGTTATACTGGTGGGATCTAATCTTGTCTTTCTAAAATAATAGTCATTCTGACCTTCTGCACATAATCCCCAGCACCGTGAGAGTTAAAGAGCACAGAGAGGGACCTAAATGAATGCTTTACGTGTCAATAATAAAGCCAGGAAGAACTGATCACTGGGTTCACTGCAACAGCTCGAAGACAAAAAGACAGGATAAATGAGTGATAGTCCAAACCTCCTAGACAGGGTGAATAATAAGCGGTTGGGATTAAACACTTGAGAAGATGACATGGGGCCCCTACTGTGTGTTTGCACACACTGGGAAAGAAGGTTTTCCTAATCTTCAAACAATATTGCTCTCCTCCGTGGCTACAGTCATGCAGCTCTTCCAACATCCGAACCATCCCAACCTGCTGTCTAACTTGTGTCTGATG
>CM026209.1:22702992-22955492 GCA_014839995.1 Xenentodon cancila | reverse complement strand
CTGTTTTATTACTGCAAATATGTTAATAACTATGCATGAACTAGCATGGCCTATTGAGATTGAACCTCTCTTCCACAACATGAGAACAACTGAAACATCTTTATTGTATAAAGTACAAAGAAAGCACAACCTTGTTGATAAAGAATGCATAAAAATAAATAGATTGTCAGACAGACTCAGACAACATAAGCTGTCCTAAACGTTCTAAAATTCACAAAAATACATCATCACCTATTTCCATAATTTCTATGTAATTGTAATGGATGTTGTAGAACTAAGGAATAATGTCACAGGATATATGAATATGTTTACAACTACAAGCAAACTTCTTTTCTCAATTTTTTAAAAATGTCACAATTCCAACCCTTTATCCTGACTTTAGTGTCACGCCACTAAAAAATTATCAAAATAATTACACTAATTGTAATTACATATTGTTTATTATAATTAGGCATTCGGCCAGTGCAGATTTAGCCAGTGGCAGCTTCACCAAACAATAGTCTTAAGTAAAACTTAAAAAAAACTCTGTACTTTTGTCACTAGGAGGGGTTTGAAAGCTTGCAAATCATAGCAACAAAGTCTGTTGTTGTCATGTTGTCATTCTTTTTCTACACTATAAGTAGTAAGGATGTGCTGCTCCTACACTGGCTGCTTCGCAATACAGCTTCTCACACGGCGACAATCATCAATTTATTTTAATATTGCAAGATCTTGAGGTACATGATCTTGTCATAACCCTACTTGAAATGTAAATATGGATTTACATGATAAAATAAATAAAGCTAAGAGGACGTTTTTAGGAAGTCCCAACTTTTTTTTTGATCCTGAGTTGTAATCAAATAACAAAGAGCTAAATAGTTTTATTCGTTTTTTCATTTAAACTTCACCAAACCAGAGCTAATAGACTGGTCTTATGACCCCAGTGTTGATAAAAAAAAAAAAAAAAAGGAGCCCTGATGATGACTGGGATATGCTCCAACCCCTTGTGGATGTTTTTTTAAAAATGGGATAGATGAATGGATGGTTTTAGAAACAAATATTTCCTATAAATAACAGCTCATTATGCACATTTCAGGAAATTGATTTGTGAACAACCAAACCTTCCGTCTCAGCCCAAAAAAAATATGGTTAGTTTTTGTGCAATGCTAGTAATTACTGAAGCTCAGTTCTGACATAATCTCACCATTCTCAATAATATTGTGTGATTACATTACAAGTTAGGAGTGTGTAAAACCATTATAGGCGACTTGGGGCAGATAAATATGCTGACTTTAGCAGGATTTAGGGTGAGTAATGTCTGGTCGGATTTTTCCCACAGACCCAAAGGCTGGGTTCTTTGTCCTTAAGGTCATAAACTATGTATAAGGCTGCAACAATAACCTTAAACCTCAACAGGGATATAAAAGTATGGATGGTATATTTTCCAAAAACTCTCTGTGTGTACTGATGATTCAGATGCAGAGATGGTACTGTACAATGCTGGAGGATTGATGCTTCAGTGCTGGATGCATTGTTTTGTTCCATTTTATTTTCATTTGGCTTGGTTTTGATCCAAGCAGTGAAAGAACTCCTGTGGGAAAATATTGTTTGTTTCTTTAGCCAAAGGGAGACAATACAGCAACATGTGAGGAATCAGCCAATGGGCACCAGATGGGGTCTGGATATACAGCCTGCTCAACGAAAGAGTGGGAGGAGATAGTTCTGGAGAGTATTCCTCATACATAACCTGCTAAGAGTGAAAGCTGATGGCGTCTTTCCTTGCCACTCAGGTCACCCAGAAGGCTTCTGAATGCAATGATCTGTGCTTATTCCAGCTTCCATCAACGTCTATCTTCAGGGTAGCAAAGAGTAATCATCTTGTTAATGCTGTCGGCATCAAGCTGCTTCCAGTATGCACATGTTGGTGATTTCTTTTCCTTAAATAGTTTTGTCAGTTGCAAGTCTTCAAGGGGGCATACATTAGTCTGTAGTGAAAGGAATTGTGTGGGGAACCTTAGCAATGTATCACTGAGTGCAGCTGGCAAACTCCACTGCTCTAAACCCTCTTTCTATTTAAAGTTAATGCTACTTTCCTTTTTACTTTATTCAATCAGTTTGTATTCATGTAAAGGTTGCAGCTTGGGTTCTACCTGTAAAACTCTGGGGAATGTATTAACCATCTTTCTATAGTTCTGTGAAACTCTTAACACCAGCTGGTAAATCTTCTATTCAATGAGGACAATTTTCCTAATAATTATTCATGGGACCTCAGGGAGAGCTTAGGTACAGTGAGGTTATGGCTGCAGAAGTGATTTGTCTGGTGAACTGCTATCTAATTCTTCTATTTATGCAGGGTCATAAAGCTGTGGAAATCTTTCTTCACTGTTAACTAATCTACATTGTGCCATCCCTCAGAATAAAACTGAAGCTCAGATAGAGTCTAAGTCTGAATGTCCACACTATTTAAAGGTCCATTATATACTTTTTCTTTTTTTTTCATCTTTCATTACTTTCAGTGAGCCGGGTTTGTTATACCAATAAAGAAGAAACAAAAGTCTTAACATGAGTTCATTTCTTATATCTGAAGAAGTACTCAGCTCAAACGAATTTCATATCATACACACATATATTGTTGATGTGATACAGTGGCAAGAAAAAAGAATGAAAAAACTCTTTGGAATTAATTCATGTTAAAGATGAATTCTCTTCTAACTCAAAATTGCTTTGATAAACATGGCTTTGCTCCCTATAACTCTCAAAAATGTACACTCATTGCCATTTAGAAAAAGAAAAAGGGTTGATTTAACTCCGTAATATTGCCTTTAATTCCAAAAAGTTTCCATACTTTGTTTTCATGGTAATGCATATTTCATGGGTCAAAAGTTAAAGATGTTCTTTTTGTTTGGAGGAAAAAAAATAATGAAAACACATTTGTTTGCACGTGTTTTCATACATGCACGCCTCTTGTGGCCATACTTCATGTGCAGAGTCTAATACACTAAGACCTTGAAATATGTCTTCTGCGTATGGCAGCTATCGGGCTCAGTAATGCACTTCACTTTGGGCCTTTGGACTGGCACTTGAATTAGGGATGCATGATGGAAATGAGGACAAGGATTGTAAAAGTCAGTAAACAATAGCGCCGCATAATCTGCATGACTAATGCTAATGCCTTTTACAAGGTAAAGGTGGCTCAGCTGCAGAAAGCCAGCAGTTAATTCCTGCTGTCTTTCATGTTGGATCTTCCAAGCATCTATTTTTACCTGGAAACATCTTTCAGGGAATTAATATGCATTCATGCACGAATGCTTTTATATACAAGTTTGATCTGTTTTGTTTGACTTTATTTGATTATTTTGTGTTTATTTATTGGATCTGGTTATCAGTTTAACATAATGTATCAGAGCAGACAAACAAAAGTCATCATGGGGCATTATCATCATGGCTTGATGAAAATATTACAGAAATACGGCCTCAAAGCTCTGTTTCAACCCTGTCTATACAGCTTCCTTCACAGCAGCTGCTTTATAAGGGTTAAGTTTGCTGGTATAGCTGTGCGCTACCCTCTCACTGGATGAGATAAAGATGGGGAGGCAAGATTATTTTGCTCTTAGTCTGTGATTACAAGGTATCATGCAAATGTAAAATTCTCTGTTAATTATATATTTTCTGACCTACAACTCCCCAAACAAAGTATTAGGCTTGTGTTATGCTAAGGTTTTTCAGCTGGTGACTTCAAACAACAAAACAAATGAACTCAAGTGAAGAAAATGTGATTTAATTAACTATTTTTTCATTAAAAATACTAAATGATTCAGAAATAAAAATGATTTTGCTGTCATCCATCCGTTTACCTGCCTAATCCTGTACAGGGTCACAGGGGTCTACTGGAGCCTATCCCAGCCCATTACACCACCCCATTACAGGTGAAAGGCAGGGTCCACCTGCCACCTGACAGGCTGTCAGTCTATCACAGGGCCTCATAGATAAACCACTGAATTTATTATTTTTCTTTTTCATTTTCCATGTAATTCCAACTATTGCACAATGACCGATGAGCTGTTATTGATAGCAGTCATTACTATGACTACACATGCATGACATTATTGGCACTAACCGCGCTCCTGTGAGTCCCCTCGTCTGTTTGAATGGTAGATGTAGTGAAGCACATATGAACTAACATCTCCTCTACTCGCATGCAGTGTGGAGCAACTGGTTGGGGTGTTTGGCTTTTCACTACACTGAGGCCCATTGCAAAATGCTAAATGAACTGCACAGAATTCTATTGTTCCTACAACTATCATCAATATGTCATATTGGAGGTGTTCATGGAAATTACAATCACTTATAATTAATGTACTACAAGCCCCAATAATCCTCCTCAATTATACACAGCCAGAGAACCACACATACAGATGAGGCTAAACTCTGTACTTGCCACTGTGAATTAAATGTAAATTCAGCATAAAATGATTTCATGGTATCTGAATAGCTTATAAAGGAGATTTTAACCTCTTGGGCATGTTCCATTGGTCCTTACTGTCAGAACCTCCTGTTGCAACATGTAGTATTCTGGTGGTCAAGCTCAGGGTTTACAAACTGATTTCCAAAAGATTTGGACAGTATGTAAAATATATATCTAAAAAAAAATGCAATAATCTATCAGATTTATTTTATTTAATAAATCATTGCCCATTAATTAATTAAGATATTTTCAGTTATGTAGAATCCCCTTCTTCTTTTTAACAACTGCCAATTTTTCCGTGAACTGAGGAAACGAGTCGCTGGAGTTCTGAGAGACAACTGTTGTTCAATTCTTGTCTAGCATGGGATTGGAGCTGCTCAATTGTTCTGGGTCTTTGTTGTGTTTTCTTTTCATAATTTGCCAAAAGTCAGTTAGTAAATGGTCATCAGAGGTTCAGGCTTTTGAGCTAACTGCTGATAACAACTCAGACTCTTTATTCCAGAGGTGGTCCAAAGTCCAATTTCAGTTCATCTAACCAGAGGACAGTTTTCCACTTTCCCTAACTACATTTTAAATCACCTTTGGCCTAGAGAAGTTGGTGTAATTTCCTGATTGTGTTATGGTTTCTTGCTTACATGAATAGAACTTTACCCTACAGTTTTGAAGGGCATGCTGACCTGTGTTCCTATACGGTGATTTGCGGAAGGGTTTCTGAGCTCAGTTTTCCACAAATTAGTGAAGTTCTGTTCGCCTTCACTTTTTAGAGACTCCAATCCAATCAATTTATTTCTGGTAGTCCAATTAAATCCAGTTGAATCCAGATTCAAAGTTTCTACAATGTCAATTCATGAAAAACAGCCGAGCTAAAGAACCCAATAGACTGCATTGAATGTTTACTTTAACGCAGTCGCCCAATTGTAAGCATGAGGCGACAGTGAGAGGAAAAAAGAAAAATAAATTAAAAGGGCTTAAAAACATTCAAGAGAACCAGACTCAGGGAGATTGGCCATTTGCCTCACCTAGTTGGGCATCTGCGATGCCAGAAAAGGAAAACCAACAAATATAATGAGATTACTGTGGGGATATCTGGCTGAGAGTCACAAAAAAAGCAACGTTAATTGGAATAAGGCTGACAAATGTGTACAAGAAAAGAAAGAGAAACAGAGTGAAGAAAGAGCCCAGTGCATCATGGAAGATCCTCTAGCAGTCTTGGCCTATAGCAGCATAACAAAAGGGATAGTTCAGTGCATACATAACTATAAGCTTTATTAAAAAGGCAGTATGACGTCAAGCTATTATAACAAAGCAATGTAAAAGTCAGAAGTGTATTATGCATGACACACATTTTTTAATATCTCAAAATTATTTAATCTAAATATTTAAGCACTCAATAATAGAAAGCGTAAAGGTCAATGAGATTTAATTAAAATAATCATGCCATCATAGATTGCATACATGCAGGAAAACTAACCAAGGTTAGGTATTACAGTTTTGCAATAAAAGTCAAACCAAGAGGATAGTGAGGAAAATCAAAGCTGAGTTTGTTTCGAGCTGATTTCTTATATCTAAAAAAGAGAGGACAATAGCATGCATCAGCTTTGATGCTATTGAAACTCCTTTTGGCAGCCATGAAACAGAATTTGGAATTCTGCAATTGCAAATGACTGCTGTTACATGGTTGTGTGAAAGATAGGGATTTTTTCAGGAGTTTGAGCTTTTATCTTTATGAGAAGAGAGCAGCCCTTTTCTCTTCTTTATCCAAAAACAGAACATATCTTTCATACATCAAAGACAAAAAATAGTGTTCAGAGCTACAGAATGCATTGATTATTAGCATTATTAGTCAAGAAGTCACAAACAAAAAGATATATAGCCTTCTCAAGATCAACACACTGCCAATCCAGGTTTGTGAGGAACTACGGAAAAAAGACTAACAACAGTACAGGAAAGTACACGATAAAAAGAGGAAGTTGCAAACTCTGTCTTTAGTAAATTGAACTTGCAGATTAAAATTTGCATAGCATGAATAATAATAGAATAAAAATTTAAAATAAAATTGGGCCATTAAAAGTAATAAGTGTAGCTTGTCGAAGGGTAGTAAAGTCTGTTGGTTCTATGATCGTTTTTCACAGTAAAATGTCTTATCAATCCACTTTCTGTGGATTTCTAAATATTATACACTTGTCAAAGGTTGTTATGAGAGTTCCAGTCCTACCACAGGTAGGGTATTTGACGACTCGCAGAGCCAGGCCTATCCAATGTGGCACCCTCTGCAAGATTTTTTATGGTGCCCCCCTTCATTGACGATATACATACACTTACAAAATAAATCGAACAGCATTGTTTTTAACATTGTCTTTAACAAATTACAAATAAAAAAAATCCCTGAAACACAATCTAAATATCCTTACTACACAATGAAAAACCTGTGAAAATGTGACTAAAAAATAGTAATAGTAATAAATTATAAATACAACAATAAACATCAATTTATTGTTATGTATTTATATTATTTATACAAACTAAATAAAAATAACTATATACAAAAGCTATTAAAAAAAATTCCTTTATACATCTATATGCAAAACTATGTACAAAAAAAAGACATTTTACAGACCTCTAGTGGTGTTTTGTATTATTGCAGCCACTAGAGTGTTGTATTTGTTTGATAGTTCTACTTTACCTGGTAATATCATTTGTAGTAATTAATTGAGGATGGCTTTACATTTGAATCATGGATGAAATTTTTATTTGAAATTTGTTAGCCTTTCCATTTCATGAGGTAATAGTAAAGCCTAATTTTAATTTCAATATAGCATCTATTACAACACAGGTTGTCTCTAGGCTCTTTCCAGAGACCTAGAACATGACCACCAAGCAATTATTACATAAACAACGACAGGTTAAAAACTCCCCTAGTGGGAGAAAAACCATAAACATAACAGTGGCAGGAAAAACTCCCCTTTAAGAGGGAAGAAGCCTTGAACCTGACCTGGATCATAAGGGGGGACCCTTCTTCTGAAGACCAGCCGTGTAGAGCAGGAAAAGGGAGATCAGAATGAGAGAATGAAGAACAGAGACGGGACAGACACAGACACACCATGAAATACACAAAAGACAAAATACTTTAGTATAACTATCCCTCAGCAGCAGAACTATGACTTCCATGTATATGTGACGGATACATGTTGTTGGTGGACTACAGAGACGACTATATAAACAGGTGTAGACAGCAGACACTGGGATGGTCAGAGGTAGCACTGTAGGTCAGGATGCAGCTCCTGAGGTTCTGGTCTGCAAACATGTACAGAAGAGAAAAAGAGGGGACAGACCAACAAACTACAAGAACAATGGACCAAAATTATACTTATGAGATACTTCTAATTAATAACTGAGGATTGAGCTGATGAAGGGATAGAGAAACAGAGGAGGTGAGGGGCACCACTCAGTGGATCATGTTGGGGTCCCCCTGCAGCAGGTCTACAGCAGCAGATCCAGGATGAAGCTGTGTTGAAGACCAGCTGCTCTGGTCTGGTCCTGCAGCTGCTGCTGTGACTACTGGCCATAAAACACTAGTTTACACTAACTATATGTTTTATTAAACAGAAATGTTTTAAGTTTGGTTTTAAAGGTGGAGGTGGTGTCAGCCTCCTTAACCCATATTGGAAGTTGGTTCCTCCTTATCTAGCTTTGGATCTTCTAGGAACTACGAGAAAACCTGCACTCTGAGAACGGAGAACTGTTAGAAACTATCAGGTCTTGCAAATATTGCGGTGCTAGGCCAATTTTGGACTTTATACACAAGTAATAAAATTTTTAATTGGATTCTAAGTTTTACAGGGAGCCGATGGAGGGAGGCTAACACTGGAGAAACGTGGTCTCTCTTGTTGATTCCTGTCAGCATTCACACTGCTGCATTTTGGATCAGCTGGAGGAAATTCAGAGAATTACTTGGGCATCCTGCTAATAATGCATTACAGTAATCTAGTCTAGAAGATATAAACGCATGAATTACTTTTTCAGCATCACTGTGGGAGAGGATGCTTCTAATCTTTGCGATATTATGAAGGTGGAAAAATGCAGTCTTACAAACCTGATTAATATGCTGTTTAAATGACAAATCCTGATCGAAAATAACACCAAGGTTTCGCACAGTTTTACTGGAGGCCATCGCAAGACCATCTAATCCCTTCCTAAGGTTTTTGGGACAACAAACAACAACCTCTGTTTTATCAGAATTTAAGAGCAAAAAACTAGTAGACATGCCTGAAGTTTGGATAATGGTTCTGTTTCATCTGGCCTCATAGACAAATACAGCTGCGTATCATCAGCATAGCAATGAAAATCGAGGCTGTGGTTCTGGATAATACTTCCCAAAGGCTGCATGAATAAACTGAAAAAGATTGGCCCTAGCACTGAACCCTGTGGGACACCATAGCAGATCCTTGTCTGTACGGAAGAAACCTCATGAACATGAACAAACTGGAATCTATCAGATAGATGTGATTTCAACCAATCTAGAGCTGTCCCTTAAATCCCAACAACATACTCTAGCATGTGATAATCCAGTGGTAATCCAGTGTCTGAGGCCATAAGCAGGTCATTTGAGACGCGAACCAGTGGTCACGGGGGTCTGTCGGAGCATATCCCGATGCATAGTAGGCGGAAGGCAGGGGTACACCCTGGACAGGTCGCCAGTCCGTTGCAAGGAAAGACAGACAAACAAACATGCACACTCACATTCACACCTATGGGCAATTTAGAATGATCAATTAAATGATCAACAACCCAATTTGCATGTTTTTGGACTTTTTTTGGAGTTGGGAGGAAGCCAGAATACCCAAAGGGAACCCACGCAAGCACTGGGAGAACGTGCAAACTCCACACAAGACCCACCGGGCTGGGAATTGAACCAGGAACCTTCTTGCTGAGAGGCAACAGTGCTAACCACTAAGCCACCGTGCTGCCCAAATAGATCATTTCTATACAAATGGTCACATAGCTGGTTTGTAACTACGTATTCCAGTATTTTAGATATAAATTGAAGGTTGAAAATTGGTCTATAATTAGCAAAATGTCTGGGTCAAGAGAGGATTTTTTTAAGTAAAGTTTTAATTACTGCAACTTTTAAAACCTGTGGCACATATCCTAAAATTAGGGAAAGTTGTTCAGAGTTGATCTGGTCCAGTATTGTTGTACCAATAAGAAAGAAAACATTTTTAAGTAGTGGAGTTGGGATTGGGTCTAACAACACGTGGATGATTTAGCTCCATTAACGACTGAGGGCAGTTCAGGGAGGCCTACAGGAGCGAAACAGTCTAGATTCAGGTCAGAGCCTAAGGGAGTCACTGAAGCTGAAGAAATGCCCACAGCCGCTGCCGGGTGGGCCTGGCCAATTTCCTCTCTAATTCTGACAATGTTACTGCTAAAGAACCTCATGAAGTCTTCATTACTGAGAGATGCACGGCTCAACAGAGTTGTGGCTCTTTGTCAGCCTGGCTACAGTGCTGAACTGAAAACGTGGGTTATTTTTATTATCCTCTATCAACAGTGAATGATAAGCTATTCTAGCTTTGCAAAGGGCTTTTTTTATATACTATTAGACTATCTTTCTATGCACAATAAATATCTACAGACCTGCAAGAGTACCACATTCTTTCCTTTTTATGCACTTTTTATTTCAGCATACGAATATGCAAATTATACCAGGGAGTTAAGCTCCTACGGTTAGAGACCATCTTTCTCAATGAAGCCAACCTAAGACTGTTGCTGTCAACATCCATTTGAATGTTAAATTCACCCACTATGATGACTTTGTCTGTATTTATCAATAAACTAGATAGGAAATCTAGGAAAATAGGAATTCAGACAGAAACTCGAGATAAGCACCAGCAGGAGGCATGTACATTACCACCAACAAAAAATGGCTTCTCTGATTTCCCGTTCTGTAGTTTTAGATTAAGAGGGATGCTTTCGAGCATATTATATTCACATTTAAGTTCAGAATTTTTTTGAAGACTGGAGTTATAGATCACAGCTACTCCTCCTCCTTGATCCGTGCTTCTGGGAACATGATAAGCGGTGTTGATTCATTTACACTAACATTTATATAGGACTTTGCGCAAAAACTTATAAACACTATTGATCATTACTACAAAGACTGAAGTGAAAACTGTTGCACAAAATTTTTGTGACTTACCTTACAACCTTGAGCATTTCCTATAGCTGTTTCTAAAGGGTACAAAGGCACAAGATATAATATGAAATACTATTATCCACAAATAATCAATTAATTACAGCACAGATTAAAGCAGTCTATGTGGTTCACAGATCTATGACACTTAAATTTGTTCATCCCAAAGCTGGTAATTTTGAGATAAAGATTGTAGTGACTGTTCTGCTCCACACAGTGTGCTCTCCAGATGTGATGTCAGTCATCTCTCAGCTCATACTTCAAAGCAGATAAAGAGATCAGTTAGATCCCCAGCTAAAACCAAGCTGTGGATATTTTCACTTGACAGACAGCTGCTTCTGATGAAAAGGTTCTTCTGTCTTTTGGTGCCATATAGAAATCTAATCATTGTATGGATTTTTGAAGGGTTATTAAAATAATTTAGTATTCTCAATGAAACACTAGTTTTAATTCATTATTTTGCCTTTTAATTACTATTTGGTTGATCACCCACAACATTTAAATCAGTGAACAGTGAGTAACAGTTTTATTCCAGTTTCCTATTTCCTATTTTCACCCCTCCACCTAAAAAAAAAAAAAAAAAAAAAAAAATGAAACCCTGCTCTTTAATGCTTTAAAGGACAGATAGCTCAACATGCTTGGCCAGCCTTGAGATTTCTTAGATCCTGCTACGTCAGTTACAATAGACACGCATTCAGACCACTGTTTGTGCCTCAAGAAAATAGGCTACACAATATTAAGCAGTTGGTTGCAATCATGTGTATCAATCATGGCTTGTTTGGATGTCTGAAATGGTATGGTACCAAAAACCATTAGGCTGTACTTGGAAGGATGCCAATACTTTCTGCAGATGACAAACTGCAATATTTAATCTAGAATTAAATATTTTTGACATTTATGCATCTATTATGCCCCTTTAAATTGATTTCCATGTTTTCTTTTAGACTTAAGGGGTTTTGTGCTTAAAAGAAGCAAATTTGACAACAGAAAATGAAATTTTCTCTATAATAACTCAGGCTAAAAAGTCAGGCTATATTTCCAGATTAAGGGTGATTTTTAGTTAACTGTTGAATAAATTAATGGATGTCCGAATGCTTTGTAGAAGTAAAATGTTTGCAACTTTGATTAGAAAAGGGGTCACCCACCATTTATAAACCAAGGGCTATAAAACATCATTTGAAAATCCTGAATAATAAATAATAATAAAAATAAAAATAATAAAAAGTTGCATGTCATGGTTACTTGCATGAAAGTGCTAGCAGAAATTACGTTTGCTAGCACGTTTGTAAAAGTAATTAACATTTTCTTGTTTTGTCTTTTGTACTTGGAACATGGAGGACATAACTGATGTGTACTATGTTGTCTTCAGTATCTAGCACTCTACTGCAAAGAAGCACACAATTATATGCAATGTAGTCCACTTCAGAACTGACACAGGTTTACTTCAGTCATTCAAAGCAATGAAAAAAAATTCTTATACACCAAAGGGGGGCCCAGCAGAAAAAATGGGAACCATTGCCATAACCCAACATCTCAAAGGGGCAGCAGTCTGAGCATTGAGGCCCAGATTTCCCTCTCCTCTAGCTCCTCCTTCAGCTACTTAAATCTGCAAATTATTCTTTCAGTTGCTACCACAATTTGTGACCAAAGGTGAGTGTAGGAAAGTCGACCTAACGGTAAACAGAGAGCCTTGTCTTTTGGCTCAACTCCCTCTTCACCACAACAGACTGGGAAGCATTTGCAATCCGCCCTATTCTCCCCTGATTCATGAATAAGATCCTAAGATAGTTAAACTCCTACACTTGATGAAGTACCTTATCCCAGACCTGGAGAGAGGCTGCCTGACCAGCTTTTTTCTGGCTGAGAACCACAGTGTCATGATGGTTGGCTTTTGTTTTCTTTTCTTTTCCTCAACTTCTGTTCATCAATTACATTTTTATACTTGCCATATTCTTAATGTCTGTCTTTCTATGGGTCCAGTTTGCTGATACATACAGTACAGTCTGGCCAGCACTATGGACCAATCAGAAATTCAGGATTGGCGCACAAGAGTGGAGGCTGCTGTAGCACAGCAGGAGGCAGGTCTGTCAGAGCTTGTAGTTGGTGTCAAGGGAACTGCATAACAACTTCTGACCTAACCCAGTCCACACCTCTAGACACTGTTCCTACTGATAATGCTGTTTCAGCCCCCCATGTGGTGGCTTTGGGGATGAACCTACATATTTCCCCACCTCAGAAATATGTGGTAGAACCAGGTCAGTGTCAAGCCTTTTTAGTATAATGTTCACTACAATTTGAGCTTCAACATCTTTTCCTACTGAGAAGGCCAAGGTTGCATATGTTATCTCCTTACTCACTGGAGGAGCAAGGCTGTGGGGCACAGCTGAATGGGAGAGATCATTACAAGTGCTACAAGTACCGTGGTGGGTTTTTGACCCAGTAGGCACATTTCATTACCCCCAATATTTGCACAAAACCAAATATTAAAAAAGAAATTCTGTAATTGGATAGGCAGTAATTTCAAAAAAACTCCAAAATATCAAATAAACATTTTTTTTTTTTCACGTCTAGGTGGTGGTTTTTTAGGCGCTTTGATAATCCACTTATTCGTAAAAGTGTAAGTGGAAACAATTTTTGTACATTTCCATGTCTCTGGCAGCGCTGTAGCTGGTCATTCTAAAGTCATCAAAATCTAGTTTTCAGTTGTTTTTGGCCTCATTAATACAATGTCATTGGGCTGTAACACTACTTAATCATTAGACAATACATAAGGGCCTTGCCTATGAATAATCATTTGAACGATCATCCGTTGCCTTCATCATCTGGGTATTTTCTCAACAATTGCAATAATTTATGAAAGACTAAAGCAGTTTTAGTCCATTTTCTTTAATGTTAAAATTTTCTTTTTCATTGTTTTGAAGAAAAGTCTCACAGGACAAGATGAGAGTTAATGAGAATTACACTTATTCAAAAAACAGTGTTCAGTGGAAACACCAACTCCCTGCAGCTCTACGTTTTAACAAACTTTCAGAGATTTGATTTTCTTTTGCGTAAATTTGTAATGGAAACACAACAAGTGAGACCCAATAGAGAGGCTTCGAGAAACTTGTTTTTTCTTACACAGACAGGCATGTTGGTTACAGATTATATTTTTGATTTTGTACAACAGCTGCAGACAGCAGCTGGACTAACTCTGCATTGTTTGATACTTTTTAATCAAGGGTTATCCAACAGTATCAAGGATGAACTTGCCGCCATAAAATCCCCCAGCAGACCTAAAGGTACTCATGGCTGTTGCAGCTCGCATTGGCCAGTGATTCAGAGAGAAATGGAGAGAGGGATTGAGGCTCCCCCGTAAACGAATTCAGAGCCACTGACAATCCAGTCACTCGTATTTCTGTGGAGCACTGTGCCGCTACAACACCACCTGCATCATAGATTTCTCAGCCTATGCAAATAGGTGGTTCCAGATTGACCCAAGCAGAGAAAGAAAGAAGACTAATAGGCTCTGCCTGTATTGTTGTCAATCAGGGAATGTAATCAGATTATGAGTTCTTGGAAACTAATTTGGCTGAACAACTGGTACTCAAGTTTTCTCCACTAGAAATACCCATTCTTCTCCTCAGACTCCAATCATTTGGGGTACAGCTTGCTTCAATTTCATAATCCTCACATAGACTGCAGGAAGGCAGAGTAATAAACTGGGGCATGAACTGCCTGACCACCTGTCTGCGGTCTAGCACTCCATCCCAAAGCACCCAATGAGTTGACACTGAAAGACTATCCTAGTTTCTCAGAGCTACCTCCTCAATATGATGACCTAAAGGAGGTATTCAACATGACATGTGCTACATCACTTCCTCCACATTGATCATCTTCCTGGCTCCACATCCCCTCCAGGAAGACTGCATTCATTATCCAAACCAGAAAAGGAAGTCATGGAGAAGTATATCTTTAAGGCACTTTCAGCAGGGCTCATTTGTCTATCATCATCACTGGCTGGAGCAGGATTATTTTTTTGAGGGGAAGAAGGTTGACACTTCGTTGTTGCATTGATTATTGAGGCTTAAATGACATTACATTAAAGAATTGCTATCCTCTGCCTCTGACTTTCTCAGCTTTGGATCTTTTACAGAAGATCACCATCTTCACAAAACTGGATCTTCATAATGCCTATCATGTGATATCAGAGAAGGCGACGAGTGGAAAATGGCATTCAGCACCCCAATAAAGCTCCGGACCCCACGTGACCTGTTTTCTTTGTCAAAGTCAGAGTTTTCCATGCATTTAAACCCAAAAGATAAAGAAAACTATGTTGCTAAACTTAAAAGACTCAATATTACTGACCCTTACAATGCCCCGAGAGAACTTTTTAATAGCATCAAAACTGCAAGAGAGCTGCCAGACCTCCAATATCCCAACATCTACCTGATCAACTTTCCGTCGTCTTACTCCAGGGATTCTTTTAAAAATTACAAAAGCCTGGAGGACCATAAATGGACATCATGCCCTGGATTTATGAATAACATTCAGCTTTGGAATCTTTTAGCAAAGGATTATTTTATCATTTCTGGAAGGGTAATTTGCACTTCATTCATTTAACTAACAATGGTGCTAAATAAAAGCACAACACCAACACAGTCAGTGTAGGCTAATGTAATCAGCATAATTAGAATCAAATGCTTCCGTGGATTTTCACCAGATAAATTAGACTGTTTACTGTGTGAATGAGAAAAAAGGCACCACCTCATGCATTAATTTCATACATCAATGATAAATAATTATCATTCACAAAGACTTAATGACCCTTATACGAAGGCATGGATAGTGGTCAGAAAGGATGGCGTTGTGCTTGACGCCCACCGCAACAGCACAGCTGGATTCGGTGAGAGCTCCTCTCATGTGTCAGCTGTCTTGGTTGTGCATTGTAAGGCATACATCAGTTTATCACACCTGGGGATCTTTACGAATCCGATAAAAAGCTCTGCCTGTTCTCCTTTTTCTAATATTCTCACATCCTAGTGCACAACAGCTACCGTTTGCCATCACAGAAACGTCCTTCTCACCACTCTAGTGTGTTGCACGCTGGGAATTCTGACATCACAGTCCGAAGCTTTATCTGTCATTACGAATACTTGGTCATGCCTTTTGGGTTAATTAATGCTCCTGCAGTGTTTCAAGCCCTAGTGAACGATGTCTTGAGGGATATGTTGAACATGTTCGTCTTTGTTTACCTTGATATCCTCATTTTCTCTCAGTTTGGAGGAGAATGTTTTCCATGTCGGAACTGCTCTGCGGCAACTCCTCCAGAATCAACTTTATGAGAAAGCAGAGATGTGTGAATTCCACAGCTCTACTGTGTGCATCCAGGAGCACATCGTTACTGCCAGCAGCGGATGGATCTCTCAAAGGTCTCAGCAGTAAAAGACTATCCGAGGCAAGAGAACCAAAATCACTTACAATGATTTTTGAGGTTTGCTAACTTTTACAGAAGGTTCATAAAAACTACAATTCTATTGCTGCTCCTCTTCTGGTCCCAACAAGAGAGCTATCACTTCAAACAATGGAAAGGATCAATTTTGTTTTTACATTTTCAAGAACAGGGGCATGAAAGACATATGCTTTAACCGGAAATAAATAACACTTGATATCAATAGCTGTTCATGTTTTGCATTTATAATCCAACATGGTTAAGCATTTGAAGGAAAAATTTGAAACCAAAACGAAAACCACAGCATTTAACTACAAACATAATTAATCCGAAATCAGATGGATATGAGCTGATACTGAATTGATAATACTATAACTATAACTATAACAAATTTAGCAATGTGAATATTTGGACACATCTTTTGGCCTTACCCAAAATTACCATGGGGGAATGGGATTCTTGGGTTTTCCTCCAACAGAATTTATTTATTTTAACTTTATATTTAACATGAAAATTATTCACAACACTATCCATAAATATAGTTTGTTGTGCTGTTAACATGCAAGGCCAGCCGTAACCTTGCCTCTCCATATCTGTATGACCCGCTTCATGTCGCTACTCCCTCTCGTACCTTCTGTTCTTCCTCCTCCATCCACTTGACCGTCCCCACCGCCTGTCTCACGGCCAGCGGGTGCAGAGCTTTCAGCCGCTCTGCTCCCCGGCTCTGGAACTTATTACCATCTGAGCTCAGAAATATCAATTCACTTCCACTCTTTAAATCTACACTCAAATCCCACCTGTTTGAGACTGCTTTCTCCCTCTGACAAAAATTGTATTGTCTAATTTTAACTTTGTTTTATATCTTGTATACGATGGTTTTGTTTATATCATGGTATGTCAATATATAGTATTTGATTTTGTTTTCTATCTTATCAAATTATTAGCAGAAAGTATTTGTTTGTTCTCATGAAGAGGTATTTTCTTGTAACCTGCTTATATGGTTATAACTGCTTATAACTTCTTCATAATTGTTATCCAGTGAAAACAATGATGGAATTTGGATTTGTTATGTACATGTTGTAAAATTATTGAAAAAATCTTTAGCCTTCATCTTTATTCTTTTTTTGGACCAATTTGATCAACATTTTTTAGCAAAATGTGTGAAAAACCTTCATGACAGACAAATACATATTAAATTATATAAAGAACTGTGGTGAGCTACATGCAGCATAATCAGCAACATGAGATGTTTGACTTTTGGCCTGAATCAAATGATGTGGCTGCTTTGCCTCTATGCCAGTGTTAAGTCATCAGGTTCCAAGGAGATTTCATTTGGTCTTACTTGCATTTAGGCAGTCACAGCTATGAAAATATCAGTATTTTCACAGTCTGGTGACCCTGTATAGGATCAAACGGGTATAGAATATGGATGGATGGATGGACAGCTCAGGCAAAGAGGGCAAATGGGATTTTGCCCGGGCATTATTGACCGGTAACAGTGCATATCCTTCTTCAAGAGGATGATTCAACATAGCGTGGCAGTTATGTCTAACATTTGGAGTAAGTACAAACAAAATGTTAAGGTTGTAAAAGGTAAACCCAAGGTAGTCCAAAAACATATCAAAGCTTAATGTGCTTGGAAATAGAGTATGAATAAACAAAGCCGGAGGTCATCTTTCAAGAAGTACATCTTTCCACAGAGGAATAAGTGTTGCAGCCTTTCTTCAGTGAAAAATCAACTCAATGACATAGCCAAAAGAGAAAAAACTGTCAGGATTTTAATCCACTTGAAACTGTGTGGTGGAAATAGCAAAAGAAAAAAAAGATTTATGACAAACCTGCTCTGTCAGCTGATGACAATGAAAAAGGTCAACCCTTGCTGATGAAGAATGTAATTTTTCATTACTGAAGTCCATAAGGCATAAAATCCGAAGGACTATTAAAAAAAGACAATATTTTCCTCTATTTGATCTGAAAAAAGACATTTATTACACAAATCTCAGAAAAATACTAATCAATGTTATTTTTTTGCTTAGACAGAATTTTTAACTGTTAAATAAAGTAGTTTTGTACCGTTTTGTCCCTTGTAAGTGAAACAGCTGCGTTTTTCACGAGGATTTTTTTACCAGGGTTTCTGGATTCTGTGTGGTGTCTCTGGTGTTCTTTGCAGCTGGTTACTAAAAACATAAAAAGGTTTTTTTTTGTCTTTTGTTTTTCCATCCACATTACATTCCTAATCAATAAAGCTGCAGGTGGTGCATGTTGCTGGTGCTAATCATAGCTCGGGGAGTTGTGGAGGTCAGAACCGGAGCAGAGTTCGCATGCTGCCTGAGACACTAGCGCTGCAGCACAATATCTCATTATCATAGATCTACTGATTACTTTGCCAGTCCCACTTTGTGCTGGCCTTTTTTTTCTCATTTGAATAAATTTAAATATGCCAGGCAGAGAATGAGGAAGGAAAAGTGTTAATTTGATAGCTGAGGAGAAAGGTTAAAGATGTTCCAGCAAACTCTGACACTTTTTTTTTGGTCGGGGGTGGGGTGTCACTTATTTCTTGCTTCAGTTATAAAGAATGAGGTGCAGCCCTTCACATACAGCCCTACCTCCATCAGCTTCAACAACTTTAATCAGCACTGTCACCTCTCCAATCAGGTCCCATGCCGACTCTACCCTCTTCACTGATGTTTGCAAATTATTAAGCAAATATTTCCCCCATGGCATTGCTTTCATTCTGCCGAGGGAGAACTGATTCCTAATTAGAGCTGACCCGTTTTGCAGATGTAAGCTTTTTTGTGTTTGCTGTTTTGCCTGTGATCCAATGTTCCTCTGTTTACATCAGCAGTGAAAAGACAAGCAACGTGGCACAGATGGCGCTTTATGCGAGATGATTCCTCAACAGACGTTATTTCAATGGTTATTCAATGTTAACTGCGCTGTGTGCAGTGGGGGAGGGATTGCATTAGAGGTGGAGAAAATCAAGAGTTTGTTTCTACAATATGTGCTGTGCATATTAATCAAGACCTGAGTACTGCAGAGCCAAACATTTACAACGGAGCTAGAATGTGTATGCCCATCCCTACCCACCGATTGAGAGTAGCTACATCCACTTCGTAGAAAATGAAATCAAAGATGGGTGTTTTGACTGGATTAGAGTCTGTTTTGCTTTTGTAACGGTGTCCAGGGATCTCAGCAGGGTTCTTTGACTGAACAGGCAACATTTAGCTTTATTGAATCTGCCCATTGAGTATACTTATATTAGATTGTTTTACAGCATATGAAGTGGTAACCGACTAAAAAGTAGCTGTTTCTATAGTAAGTGAGAGGATGATCGTGTCTGATGCAATATGAAGCTGGGAACAGATGAAAAAAATGTTTTTTAGAGTATTTTGACTTTGTAGAAGGTGCATTTTCTTCACATGAATAATTTTATGGGAGAGAGCTCTGATTACCTAAACAAGGCTGCCAAGTGTTGATTTCAGCTTCAAGTGAGAATTGAGAATGGGGATTTAGGGGGCAACACCAGTGCTGATAAGTTAACTTTGCAGGTTCTAGGGCATACAGCTCTGATAAGTCTGGTGCCAGAAAGTAAATAAATGAATATGTATAGTGGATTTTTCTCACTTTCCTTCTGATTGCTTTGAAAACCCAGCTGTTGCTGTCTGGATGTGTGGTGTAAGTGGCATCTTTTTACACTGCAATGTCATAAAATGTGAATTTGAAGAAATACATGTGGGGCATTAGAAGAGGAGAAAACTGGGAATTGTGAGGTTCATGCTCAGTGTGTGGCAGCTGAGAACCCTGATTTAAAATATTAGAACTTCATGCTTGCTGTACTGTCTAATAAGTCTCGGCATCAAGGAGCCACTATTATAGCGGAACATGCTATAGCTCTAGTCTGATACAATATGATGTAAAGTGTATAAAATACATTTTGTGTATTTTAATGGAAAAACTTCAATTTTGCAGAAACTCACACGTATCATAAAAAAGTTTTTATGTTTGCATGACACATTTTACTTTCCTTCGTTCTTTATTTTTTGCCTTTTAAAAAGGTTTTTTTTTCATAAATTTGCAATCAAAGTACTTTTTAGCATTTACAGGTCACATGACATACTTAAAAAAAGGCATTATTACATGTTTTGCTGTAACTGGCTTCCTTGGGCATGGTGCTAAAGTCAAATCGTACAACAGTCATGCCCTCTATAAGCCTCCTTAAACCCATGATCCAAGTTATGGAGCGTTATATGATGTCACATACTGATGTGCTGCCCTCAAACATCCTCGCTCCACCGACGTTCCAACATTCTACTTTACTGTTGAAGCATAGCTGGTAATATGACAAACTGCAGTTTGACTGACCACTGCGGGCTGGCTCCAAAAGCCAGTCAATTGCCCCACACCTCTATATTAAAATGTTAAACTTTGCAGTAGAAATAAACATATTTACAGCTTGGTTCGAGAGATAGCTTTGCTCCTCAAAGCTAGATTTGTTTTGTCATATCTGCTGAAATTAGCACTATTTTAGGAAAATACTACATAAAGTAAGTCATTTGACAAACTAATCTGCTTCTTTGGCACCACCTGCAGCTCTCATTGCAGTTTAGAAGTTTCCACCGCTCCTCTTGCAGCTCCTCCAATCATATCCAGGGGTCGTGATTGGAAAATGTCAATGGCAGAGTTGAACACACGCTCCAGACAACCCCCTTCCCCTCCAGCACCATGTAAACATTTGCATGCAACTGCTTGGGGTAAACTAGATGTGAAGTGGTTATAAGAGGTTTATTGAAATGGCAAAGTTGGTAATTTCTTCTTTGGCAGTTACTGCTTACACATGTTAGCAAAGTAAGTAGATGAAGACCGCTGCAGAGAAGTAACCAAAAAAGAAAGAATTGACTGTGCTGGAAATAACACTCAGATGAATATTGGAGTGGCATTTCAGCGGTGGAAGGAGCGGCTGGACTTGAAAGGTTTTCAGTTGGATGCGAAATTAGAAGTTATTTCTTCTTGATAGGTAATCATCTTATTTTTGGGAAGTTCCCGGCAGCAGCTTCAATTTGCATCACAGGTTATCTCAAGCTCAGTCCCCTATGCTAAAATGGCCAACTATGATGATTTTCCAGGACTGTTTGTTTTTCTTATTTGCAAGATGATGCTGCAAGGTACAAGGAAAAAACAGACGTAGAAACCACTTGTCACAAAACCTATGGAGACGTCATACAGGAGTTTATCCAGTAATTATACAGTCTATGGTTCTACCTTGACACTGAGTCTGAATGAAATGATTTTTTTTTTTTTTTGCACAAGTACATGCATTTTAAAATTAAATGTTAGTCCTTAACCTACAAGGTTTATCAAAGTCTCCATAATTCAGAATTATAGGATTGGAAGGATTGACCTGCTGGCCAAACCAAGAGGAGGAAAGGTCAAGGCAGAAAAGTTAGGAGCACGCTGGAGTTCCTGTTCATGCTTAAAACTTACAAAGACTCTTTTTTAGATAGCTACAAATGACCCCATTTCTGTCACTCTGGACGTAGCCTCGACATATTGTTAGCAGATTTTTTCCTGTTTGCATAATTAAAAAAAAAAACAACCTGAGAAACAGAAAATTCAACCCTCAGCTGAACAAGCTTACTTCATTGTTCATAAACCAATAAAACATTTTGGACAGCGATGCATATAAAATGTAAAAAACAAAACAAAACAAAAAAGGATGGTACTGATATTTTAAACAAGTACTTATTGCACAAGACAAAAAAAAAATGTTGCACTTCTATTAAATATCAGCTCAGAGTTAATAACATGGAGTATTTGCCAGTCTTGTTTTGGCTGCACTTTAGATGTAAATCATATTTGTTTCTGAGACCATGTTGTCTTTTTCTATTTTTATGCAATGTGTTGCTACTTTATGGTATCTGTGCACTGACTGATACTGAAGTTTTTCACCTTTCCATATAATTTGATTTACAGTTGATTTGACAGTTCTATGAGGCTATGCCTATACTGATCTTGCTGATGACTCTTTGGCACTGGCAGAAAAACAGAATCCTAGTACCATGCCATATAATAATGAAGGTACAGGAGTTATTGCCTAGATTGCTCATCAAATGTTGCAAGTAATCCCTGAGTTTTGAACCCACTGCTCCTTTGTGAAATCATGAACTATTAGCTCCAAGAAATCCCTCGAATGTGATTGGTGTTATGTGAAAAACCAAAACAGTGGCTCTACGTGGGGCTTGTCTTGGATCAATTTCTTTCAGATATTTACATTTTTTTCAGTTTAAAGTAATTAAGGCTAGAGTTGTTGCACGAGTCAAAATTAACCAGCCAAAATGAAAGAGATTCTCAGCATCTGTCACTATTATTTCTGGACTTTATCACATAACAAGTATGTCAATAAAAACACAATCATTTCATAGTTACGTTTTTTTCTCCTCTTTTCCTATTTCTTTTCTTCAGCTCAATACTCAGTTATTAATCAGAAGTATCTCATAAGTATAATTGTGCTCCATTGTTCTTGTAGTTTTTTGTGCTTGTCTGGCCCTTCTTTTCCTCTTCTGTGCATGTTCTGCAGACCAGATCCTCAGGAGCTGCATGCTGCCCTTTAGTCCCACCTCTGACCATCCCAGTGTCTGCCTTCACCTGTCTGTATGGATGTCTGTTGGATACTTGCTGACATCCTGACCTGCAGTCCCACCTCTGGCCATCCCAGTGTTCACCTCTACCTGTCTGTATAGATGTCTGTTGGATACTTGCTGACATCCTGACCTGCAGTCCCACCCTCTGACCACCTCAGTGTCTGCTGTCTACACCTGTTTATATAGTCATCTCTGTAGTCCACCACCTAACCACGTATCAGTCATATGTACATGGAAATCTTAGTTCTGCTGCTTACTAATGTTTCTTGTCTTTTGTGTCTGTGTCTCTCCTCTCTCTGTTCTTCATTCTCTCTTTTTGATCGCCCTTTTTCCTGCTCTACCCAACTGGTCTTCAGCAGGAGGGTCCCCCCTCATGATCCAGGTCCTGATCCAGGTTTCTTCCCTCTTAAAGGGGAGTTTTTCTTGCCACTGTTTAGCTTAAGGTTTTTCTCCCACTAGGTGAGAAGGTATGTGAAACAAAACTGTTTTGGGGACCAGTTGATGGTTGACAGAGGCAGCTGTGGTCTCGGGGGACACATTGTGAATGTGTGAATGGTCATGGGTGCATATGTTTAAGCAGAACCTTTGTAAGGATATAAAAACATTGGGTGTTTAACCCAGCCCAGTAATCTTTGAATTTTTATGCAACATTTTGCCTTAGAAGAATTAAAAGATTTCTTTTTTTTGTGAAGGTGGGGTGTGGTTTTGGCTCAGCTGTAGAGGGGGTGTGGAGCAGGGTTTAGGTGATTGCAATGACAGCTGGTCCACCAGCTGTCATTGCAACGTCTCTTCTATTTAAAGAGCCATACCTGGGACTGTGGGGGTGGGGTGACCAGAGAATCACATCAACTGTATTCAGCTCAAAAAAAGAAAAATGACTGCTCTAGCAGTGTTGTGTGCTGTGTGTTCCTGGAGAAAACCCTTAGCTGGATCACTGTTAAAGTTTTGTAACAGCAATCTTCATAGGCTGGCTGTTACAACAGGTCACATAAGGGGGGACCCTCCTGCTGAACACCGGCCGGGTAGAGCAGGGAAAGGGTGATCAAAAGGAAACTACATTCATCATCTAACATCATGCTTATGTTCAGTTTAATTCAATTTTATTCATAGTGCGTCTACTACGATATAAATTGTCTCTAAGTGCTTTTTGTAGACCCAGAACATGACCCCCAAGCAATTATTAAATAGACAATTTAAGAGGGAAAAAACCTTTAGCAGGGCCTGGTTTAAAAGTGGGGACCCTCCTGCTGAAGGCCACCTGGGTAGAAGAAAATGGGCGATAGGACAGAGAGGATAAAGAACAGAAATAGGAGGAACAAATATATTGTCAATATTACACAAGACAAAACATATTACTAGTAAATAAGAACAATAGCAATAAGTGGTCCAATGTTTTACATTGGCACCTTTAATTATCTGTTAGCTATGTACTTATACTATGACTAATGCTTGGTTAGTTGTTTTACAAAGACAACTATATAAACAGGTAATTAATTACTATGGATTAAGCTAAAGAATGAAAAGAGAAAATAAGAGGAGAGAAAAAGGGCCAAGGGACACCAGTCAGTGGATCATGTTGGTGTCCCCCTGCAGCAGGTCTACAGCAGCAGATCCAGGATGAAGCTGTGTTGAAGACCAGCTGCTCCAGTCTGGTCCTGCAGCTGCAGCTGTGACTACTGGTCCTGACACACTAAAGTTTAGACTAACTATATATATGTATATAAATATACAGAAACATTTGAAGTTTGGTTTTAAAGGTGGAGGTGGTGTCAGCCTCCTTAATCCAAAGAAGGTGGTTCCATAGTGATGGTTCCTGATAGCAGATGGCCCGTCCTCCAAATCTGCATTTGAATACTACTACTACTACTAGTATCACTGTCATTTGGCAGACTCTTTTTTTCCAGAGCGACTTACAACTGAGAGAACAACGAAAGCAAGGAATCAAATAGGAGGGTGCAGCCTGGATAAGTGGTGGTCAGGCTGCTTTGAGTCCTGGAGGACACATGCTAGTGCTAGAGGAATTATTTTTTCCATTCCCTTCACCCTATAACACCCTACAACAGTCCCTTTATTTAGCAAAAACTAGGTCTTGATTCACCATAATAATATCATCTTGGCTTAAGTGCATACAGCTTTTTTAATGCTGGACAAATCTCCTAAGATCTTCTGATGAGCAGAGAAGTTAAACTAAATGTGGAAATGCTCCTTAAACATCTGAGTCTTGATCATATTCTTAAAAGTAGGTACAGACCCTGGAGATCGAACAACGTTTAGCTGGTCAGGCCACCAACAATAGAGGAAAAGAGTCTGGCTGCTGAATTTACCCCACGTTGTGGTGGAAACACCAGGCATCTTTAACAGCCTAAGCATAGCTGTCGAGAGGGAGTGTAGAACGGAGAGCTCTAGTAGGAACATAGGGCTTCTATTAGGAACATAGGGCTTCTAGTAGGAACATAGGGCATCTGTTAGGAACATAGGGCATCAGGTCTTGTATATAATGCAGAACTAGGCTGTTAAAGACTTTATACACAAGTAACGCAGTTTGAATTGGATTGTAAATTTTACTGGGAGCCAATGTCAGGAGGCTAACACAGGACAGACATGATCTCTCTTCCTATCAGCACTCGTGCTGCTGGATCAGCTGGAGGCTATACAGGGAATTACTTGGACACCCTGCTAATAATAAATTACAGTAATCTAGTCAAGAAGTGACAAATGCATGAATTAGTTCATCAGCATCACTCTAAGAGAAAATGCTCCTAATTGTGGCAATATTACGGAGATGAAAAGGCTGTGTTATAAACCTCTTCAATATGCTTATTAAATGACAAATCCTGATCGAAAATAACTCCCAGGTTGGTGTACTAGAGGCTAGCACAAAATCTGCTAATCAGTTCCTAGGCTGTTTGGGACCAAAAACAATAACCTCTGTTTTATAGCCATTTAAAAGCAAAACGTTTGTGGACATCCAGGCCTTAATAGCTCAGCTAAAAGTTATCAATTTTGTTGTTTTCATTGTTACTAGAGAGTCAAACACTAAGAGCCTTGATATTAATATGACAAAGAGCATGATAAATTACCTCTTGTCAACGATAGTTGGGTTGGAAATTGACCAACTAATGTCTCAGAAAGCTCTTTTCCACCACAATGGTTTCAGTGCTGATTCAGAGCCAGTGCCTAATTAACCCAGTTCTTTGTTTTTTCATCATCAAGTATGATGAATTCCCCAGTTGGAGTCAGGAAAACTGGTGCAACTCTGTCCCTCAACATGCAAGAGCCAATCGTGTCAAGGCCAAGGGGCAGGATTATCATGACCACCCATGACATTGTTGCTTCCAGCGTAGCATCAGTTCTGTATAGACCTAGAAGAGAATCAACAAAGGTCAGACTAACACAATTTGACCACTATATTTGACCGTTTGACCATTATAAAACAGATGCCAAAAAGAACATTATTCTTCAAACCAGGGTAAACAGGAGAGAAAGAGGGTTGCAGGCTTATTTTATGACTCATTTCAATATATGCAGTTATCTCCTGGATGTTGTCAATCTTTTGAAAACATGGTTACACAGCTGAAGGCCTCATCCACAGTCCTGTTTCTTAATGTTTACAGGCCCCCCAAATACTATGCAGACTGTTTTGATGATCTCAGTGAACTGCTGTCTATGATTTGTGTGTGATCAGTGTCTACCCTGCTGGTCTTCAGCAGGAGGGTCCTCCCTTATGATCCAGGCCCTGCTCCAGGTTTCTTCCCTCTTAAGGGAGTTTTTCTTGCCACTGTTTGGCTTACAGGTTTTCTCCCACTAGGGGAGTTTGTACCTGCTCCTGTTTATGTAATAATTGCTCGGGGGTCATGTTCTGGGTCTCTGGAAAGCGCCTAGAGACAACTTGTGTTGTAATAGACACTACATGACTGAAATTGACTTGAATTGAATTATCAATATTAAGGAGTAATGCTCAAATTTTGCAGCACCATTTTAATGGAAACACACTACTATGATGCAGGAAAATGGACAAGTATAAAGAACTGAGATATTTGATTAAATAACAACTGGGTGGGAAAGTATGTGAAACAAAACTGTTTTAGGGACCAGTTGATGGTTGACAGAGGCAGCTGTGGTCTGGGGGGACACATTGTGAATGTGTGAATGGTCATGGGTGCATATGTTGAAGCAGAACCTTTGTAAGGATATAGAAACATTGGGTGTTTAAACCAGCCCAGTAATCTTTGAATTTTTATGCAACATTTTCCCTTAGAAGAATTAAATGAATATTTTTATGTGAAGGCGGGGTGTGGTTTTGCTCAGCTGTAGAACCTGGTCCTGCTTAAAGTTTCTTCCATGTTAAAGGGGCGTTTTTCCTTGCCACTGTTTGGCTTAAGGTTTAAGGTTTAGGGGAGATTTTACCTGCCGGGTCATGTTCTGGGTCTCTGGAATGTGCCTAGAGATAATTTGTGTTGTTGTTGTCGTGTGTTGTGCACACAAATGTATCAACAGCAGTTATAACAAATAGGCGTCTAACTGAAAACAGTAGTGAGATCTTTACCCAGGTCTTCTCTGTAACACCTGCGCTGTCTGGGGGTTTAGTCAATGAGCTCATCCATAGCTTCAATGTTAAAATGTTAAATGTTATGAACACAATTGCTCCCACTAATTTGAAAGTTATCTCTGGAAGGAAAAGGTCTCCATGGCAAAATTCCACACTGGTGAAAAATGGAAAAA
The DNA here is from genome assembly GCA_014839995.1 of Xenentodon cancila. Classification (NCBI taxonomy): domain Eukaryota; kingdom Metazoa; phylum Chordata; class Actinopteri; order Beloniformes; family Belonidae; genus Xenentodon; species Xenentodon cancila. The sequence goes on along the minus strand of CM026209.1, from coordinate 22,928,064 downwards.
TAATGTCGGAAAACAAATCTCCAGGTTCGTTATGATATCTACAAAGAGAACTCACTCTTATAATTTACAACTGAGGAATGCACGGAACATCTCCAACAACATTCATAACGCTCTGACCTTATTTGCTAAAGTTGACAGACTAACAAACCTTCCTGCGTCAGTGGAAACTGAACTTCATTCCTCCATGGTCTACAATGACTTTCTTCACAGACAAAATACAAAATATTAGACAAGCAGTTGGTACGTCAACAGCAGGTTCAGGATATTTACTGTGTCCACCAAAAACTGGTTTAAACACTATGACACAGCAAATTAACATTGTTTATTAACACTGTTAATTAACAAATTAACATTAATATTTGCTGTTAACCCATTAACAGCAAATATTTTTTATTTGCTGTTAATGGGATAACAATATATAAAATATTTTTTAAGAGCTTAATTATTTTTTTTAACACAAAATAACTGCTATGATGCCTTCCAGTCAGGTTTTAGACACCACCACAGCACAGTGCTGCATTTGATACAGATGACCCCAATATATTACTCAAACAGCTGGAGAACTGGACAGGTGTTTTTGGAACTGTACTACACTGGTAAAAAACAAAAAAACTTTACATCTGAGCAGACAGACTATTCAATTCAATTCAATTTTATTTATATAGCATCTAATACAACACAATTTGTCTCTAGGCGCTTTCCATAAACCCAGAACATACCCCCCGAGCAATTATTACATAAACAACGGCAGGTAAAAACTTCCCTAGTGGGAGAAAAACCTTAAGCCAAACAGTGGCAAGAAAAACTCCCCTTTTAGAGGGAAGAAACCTGGATCAGGACCTGGATCATAAGGGGGGACCCTCCTGATGAAGGCCAGCCGGGTAGAGCAGGAAGTAAAGAGAGAATAGAGACACAGACACACCGTCAAAGGTACAAGACAGGATACAATAGTATAATTATCTATCAGCAGCAGAACTCAGACTTCTGTGTATATGGGTGATATATGGATAGACGGTGATCCACGGGGATGAGGACTGCAGGTCGGGATCTCAGCAAGTATCCAACAGACATCCATACAGACAGGTGAAGGCAGACACTGGGATGGTCAGAGGTGGAACTGCAGGTCAGCAAGCAGCTCCTGAGGTTCTGGTCCGCAGGACATGCAAAGAAGAGGAAAAGAAGGGCCAGACAAGCACAACAAACTACAAGAACAATGGACCACAATTAAGTTTATGGGATACTGTAAATAACTGAGGATTGAGGTGAAGAAGAGACAGGGAAGGCAAAGAGAAACAGAGGAGGTAAAAGGCACCACTCAGTGGATCATGTTGGTGCCCCCCTGCAGCAGAGGCCTACAGCAGCATATCTACACCGAAGCTGTTGAAGATGAGCTGCTCTAATCTGGTCCTGCAGCTGCAGCTTTGGCTACTGGCCCTGACACATTAAGGTACTAAATATACACTAACTATATGCTTTATTAAACAGAAATGTTTTCAGTTTAGTTTTAAAGGTGGAGGTGGTGTCAGCCTCCTTAACCCAAACTGGAAGTTGGTTCCAGAGTGATGTTCCTGATAACAGAAAGCCCGTCCTCCAAATCTACATCTGGATCTTCTAGGAACTACGAGTAAACCTGCACCGTGAGAACGGAGAGCTCTATTAGGAACGTACGGTACTATCAGCTCTTGCAAATATCGCGGCGCTAGGCCATTTTGGACTTTATATGCAAGTAATAAAATGTTGAATTGGATTCTAAATTTTACAGGGAGCCAATGGAGGGAAGCTAAAACTGGAGAGACAAGAATCACATGCTTCACATGTTCCCCAATGTTCCATCCTGGGACCTCTCTGTTTAACATCTACATGCTCCCACTGGCACAGATTATAAAGAACAACAAAATAAACTACCAAAGCTATGCAGATGACACACAGATATATATTACAGTATTACCAGGAAACCGAGGTCCTGTACAGGCTCTTGGTAAATACATTGAGGAGGTTAATGACTGGATGTGCTACAGCTTTCTCCATTTAAACAAAAACAAACCTGAGGAAATTGTCTTTGGAGCCAAAGAGAAACCGACCACAGGTCACCACAGAGCTTCAGTCTATACACCTAAAAACCAACAACCAGGCCAGAAATGGAGTGGTGGCCTAGTGGTTACAGTGGTGGGCTTGGAGGACCCAGGTTCAAGCCCAGGGCTGCCCACAATGGTAAATCACTGGGGGCCCCTGAGCAAGGCCCTTAACTCCCAATTGCTCCCCGGGGCGCTGGTTCTAGCAGCCCCACTGCTCACTAGTGAAACTAGTTGATGGGTTAAAAGCAGAGGCCAATTTCGGTGTGCATCGTACATACGTGGTGTGCACGATGTCCACACTGACAAGAATGATCATGAAAACAAAAAAGAAATCTGGGTGTAGTGACAGACTCCGATCTAAATTTTGAAAAACACTTTAAGTCAATAACAAAGTCAGCCTACTATCACCTAAAGAATATATGAAGGACAAAAGACCTGATGTCTTGGCAGGACCTGTAAAAACTTGTCTATGGTGATTATTATAACAGCATCTTTTCAGATCTACTTAAAACATCAGTTGCAACTGAAGCTCACAGAAGACCACATCAGTCCATCTCTGAGGTCTTTACACTGGCTGCCTGTCTATTAGAGGATAGACTTTAAAGTTCTGATGCTGGTCTACAAAACACTGAAATGTTTAGGACTAAAATACATCAATGACCTCCTGACCCAGTATGAACCATCCAGACCCCTCAGGGCATCTGGATCCATCATTTTTATTTATTTATTTTGTTTGTTTTATCAGTTCCCAGAGTTAGAATCAGACATGGAGACTCTGCATTCACCTTCTATGCTCCACTTATCTGGCACGGATTCCCAGAAAGCCTCAGATCAGCTAAACACTGTTTTAACACTTTAAATCAGGCTGAACACGGACCTGTTCTCAGCTGCATTCGAATAAAGTTCCAAATCTGCACTGTTACTTTTAAGCTTGAGTTTCCAAACTTCATTTATTTATTTTATTTCTATTATATGACTTTTTAATGTCTCTGTAAAGCACTTTGAATCACTTTGTTGTGGATTTGTGCTATACAAATAAACATGCCTTGCCTTTAACATGGAAGTGAGTTGGAAGCAGCCGTGGAAGAAGACATTTAAATGTTTTAAAATGGACAGTCAATGATTATAAACCCTGTTTCTAGAGGCATTCAAAAATCATTAGGAAATCCAACAGTCGTGTTCACAAATGCCAGCTGTTGTTTACAGACTTTAAAAGTCCTGACTCTCAATATTAAAACATTGGTTTTAAGAGAAAACAGAATAAAAACGTTGCGCACCACAGGCCTTTTCTGAAATCCAGAGCTTCAAACTACAATGAAAGACATAAATAATTTAAAATGTTCCAAAGCTGACGTAGCTCTGAAGTGGACCTAGTAGCAGCCCAGCACCAGCAGCTGGTTCCACCTTGTCCAAAGGCAGTGGGAGTATCTGCTTCTTTTTCTGTGTGAAAAGGGCTGTTTGAACTGTGACAAACTGTTAAACTGTGTCTTATATGACCCCCTCCTCTTCTCTACCTGTCCAGCTGTGGCAGTGTCCCATCTGTCTGTTACACTAGTCTCTCCTCCACATTTAAAGCAGAAGTCTGGATATAAAGCAAATGTTGCAGGTAATCTCAAAAGTGCTTACAGCTGTGGCTCAGAATAGAGCGTAGTCGGGTGCCAGTTGGAAGGTCGGGGGTTTTAGCGCTGGTCTCCACAGTACAAAAGTCAAAGTGTCCTTAGGCAAGACACGGTTCCCTCCACCGCCCCTAAGATAATTCCCTAGTGTTACACTGTCCTGATTTACTGTTGTGCACAAACTACCAAACCGTCAATCATAAATTATATGAAAACCATAGCAGCCATATCAACTTCTTTAAAAAACAGATATTGTTATAATCTCTTTATTATTGCGAGACAACGCAGACCTAAGCAGATTTCCTTGTCTGGTGGCTTATTCTCTCCTCTATTTAGGAGGAAAACATGTCTGAGACATGCAGCATCCCATCACAGATGTTGTTACATCACAAAACATGTGGAATCACAACTGGAGACACTACAGTGATCACATTAGACACTCTTGCTTGTAACAGCATCATTCCAAATGAGTTCATGCTGCCTAGGAAGGACATTTCTGTGGAATAATGACAACTGTTTGTTCTTAAGATGAAGAGGCGCCACAGGGACGGATCAAAATTTGCCTTCTACTTGAAGCCACAATGTTAACTTAACGTCAGCTTAATGTCAGATTAGTATGTATAATTATTTTGAGAGGAGCAGCAAATAATCTAATAAAAATCCATGATACAAGAAAAAAAGCTGTGATTTTTTTTTTTTTTTTTTTGTTTATTTCTTTGTAACAAGGAGCCAAAACAATTTAGGTGTGCGACAGTACAGGATTGTTGGTGTCTTATTTTTGTGTTTCATTTTCAGATCAGGCCTGCGGACAGGCAAGTCCAGCACCTGTACCCTCTTATTTTTTATCATTTTGGACTTGTTAATGATAGATGTTGTTTTTTTTATTTTAAGATCTTGAGGCAATGGCATCCATGTCTCCCCAAAAAGAAAAGGACTACTGATTGATCTGATCACAATACATAGTTCCACTATGTGATGGTCAATCCCAGATGCCTCCAAGCTCTTCTCAAGGTTGACATAAGGTTTATTCTTTTTTTTTTTTTTTTTTTTTTTTACAAAATAAAGGTTTAAGTGGCATTAGTTAACACATCTTCATATTAAAGTGACAAAGGTTTCTGACAGTAATCCCTTGTCCTTGTGCTTGCATTAGCAATTGATTATTGATGTATTGCTGCTTGACCAATTGGAGATGACAGCTGTGTGGCTCTTTATGTATTAAAATTGAGGAATATTGTTTTTCATAATTTTAATGATTTTATTGAAAAAGTAGAGATCCTCGGATCATCTTTGCTCCTCAAAGACTTAGACCTTCATTCCAGATTTTATGTATTGCATCTGTTTCTCTAAAAGTCAGGACACTTCGTGAAATGCCAAAAAAGTAAGTTGCAATAGCTTGAAACTGTTTTAATCAGATATTGTATTAAAATTAGTACAAATACAGCGTGCTATTTCCAATAGTACGCTGTCTTTGTACTATTTTTTAAAACTCAAGGTTCTTTATCTTTAATGTTTAAGCAGTTAGATTTCTAATTAGAATTTGTGTAAAACTCACTGCAATAACACATGTTTTTCACATCCCAGGCCATGCAGACCCTGTTTAGGGTTAATTGTCTGTTTTTATCACATTGTGTCTAGAGATTTTGATAACTACGGTCTGTCTGGGCTTCTGAAACTCTTAATGATATTACATTATTTCCTATGTATTTCAAAATAACCATCAACAAAAGTGATTCATACATTTCTTACAATATTTGTCAACATAGAATGACAAGGCAGTTTTCATTTGCTGAGAGCTCAGTTCATCACTGTGAGTGACAAACTTCATATCTACAGATTCATTCTTATCCAACATACATTTTAAGGATCAATCATAAGTTTGCACATTTCAAATTAGACCTGTTTGTATACACTTAACAACCAGGAGGTTTGAGCACCTTCATCTTCTTCTTTTTCTCTGTAGATGAATGTTCAAAGAGTGTTCATGAACAAAGAACAAGCAGGCTTAGGCTCAAGACAGGCATCCACTGAATACTAATTTGTTCAGATGCTCTGCTGTACTGTGTATAATACCACATTCCTTCCTCTAGTCAGTGTAGATTTTACAGATAACTTTGTTTTGTACAATTTGAAAATTTCAGCCTTTAGGCGTTCACTTTAATAATTCAAAGATTGGTGAAACTGTGAATGTGAAAGCTAAAACCAGCATTTTAAGGAGTTATGAGAGCACCGTCTGGTGTTAAGAGAAGAGCTTTACCCTGATGGTGCTGGTTTGTTTTGTTTGTTTGTTTTTTTTTTATTTTTTCCTCAGCACCTCTAATTATCGCTATTTTGAGCCACTTATTTTACTGTAATAATTCAAGCTAATAAAAAAAAAAAACCATGCCCTCTGCACAAGTGAATATTTATAGCACAAAGCAATGCAATAAACTGCTTCCTTTCTCCTGGCCAGACAAAGTGGAATGCATCAGTAAGGATTACCAAGGACTTCTGCAAAATGCTCTTCAAAGGAACTTCATCAAGGATTCCTTTTGTCTTCTCAGCCGGTCTTAAACTAAGCTTTCAACCTTTCTTCCCTCTCTTGGTTTGACACATCTTAATAAATTATTCCTCTCACGGATGCGTGATGTCTTACTCAAAGAATTTTTGGCACATAACTGAGTGGAGAAAAAAGTGTTGTGACTTTTTTTATGTAAACATCAGTGTAAATTCACAAGGATTGAATGACTGCTGAAAAAGATAGATAGAAAAATGGGGCAGACTAGTTGAGGGCAATTACAGCCAACAATGTTCAGTTCTTACTTGTCCTTTTTCAGAAAACGCTTAGTAAAGAACGTGGGGGGAAAGAAAGGGGTGGGACTTCACTTACATGTATATGTATATGTATATATATATATATGTATATATATATATATATATATATATATATATATATATATATATATCCCATATTTCTTACTTTCTGTTCATGCTGATAAACATTTCAGATCTGATTTAGATTCCAAACTTTGGCCCAAAAACACCAACTATTGTGGAGTAATTCTCTTTTCTGTCCGGACATACACAGCAACACTTCACTGAGTGTATGTTTTTGTCTTGTTACTCCACATTATTACTATATAATAAACAGATATAAAAACTGTGTTAATCCTCTCACAAATACAATACTTTTTTTTGTTGTTGTTGTTCTACAAAAGCATTACAGACTGTGACAGCAGTGCAGCAAGAACGCCAGACAGTCTTCTTCTGAACAAACATGTTAACAAAAACGTAACAAATGAGCTGATTGAGAAGCGCACAGTAGAGTGTGTAGAGCCTAGGGATGGAATTACAAATCAATACTGAGCTTGGTGGAACTGGTCTTTGAAAGACGCCACTGGTTACAAAGGAAACACTCACACACACAAAAACAGATGCAGGTATATTAAATTAGCATTGTGTTCTATTTCTCAATTATCCCATTGTTCCTCAGCTTCATAACAATTGCATCCGCTGAAAGCATTCAGAGCCTGAAATGAAGCATGACCGTGACCGTGACACAGTGTACTTTATAATATATCATATAAAAACATCAGTTCCTTATCAGAATCTCTGATTAGATAAATACAACCTCTGATGAAGAGCAGCACACAACATAATACTCTGTGTTGTAATATTAATTCAACAAAAACTAATGCAATGCAGAAGCAGTTTGTAATGTTCATGAGGTTTCTTCAGTACAGACGAGGGTCTGCTATGGTGTCCCACAGGGTTCAGTGCTAAGGCCAGTCTTGATTAGTTTATACATGCACACTTTTGGAAGTATTATCCAGAACCACTGAATGATTTTTTCATTAATTTGCTGATGATACGCAGCTGTATATGTCTATAAGGCCAAATGAAACAGAACCATTAGCCAAACTTAGCATGTCTTAAAGACATCAAGGACTAGATGTCCACATTTTGCTACTAAATCTGGATAAAACAGAGGTTGTTGTTTGTGGGCCCAAACACCTTAGGAAGGGATTAGGCCAGGGGTGTCAAACATAGAGCCAGCGGGCCAAATCAGGCCCGCAAATGGATTTAATCCGGCCTGTGAGATGATTTTGCAAAGTATAAAAATTAGCTGCAATTTTTCAATAAAAGAAACTCCTGTTCCAATTCCGTCAACTGGATGGCGCAATAGCAATTGTGTTAAGCAAGCAAACTGTTTATATAATGTCAAAGCCAGTCTGGAGGAGCTTCTTTGTTTCGTTACGGCTTCTACTTTTAACATTGTGTGCTTTGGCACCCGCATTACCCCAATATGTCTCTGTCAAAAAAAAAGCAAAGTCGACGCAGAGTGTTTAAAAAAAAATGGTCATCCTCCTATTTATTCATGGAAGTGAATGGGAATGTTTGGAGTGTTCACAGCATGTTGCAGTGCTGAAAGAATATAACCTTTGTCACCACTATGTGAGTCGTCATGCTGACAAATATGACAACTGTCAAGGACAGTGGAGAACAGAGAAGATGAATAAACTGTTGGTGGGTCTGAAGAAACAGCAGTCTGCGTTTACTCAGCCGAGACATCAGTGACGCGGCAGTGAAAGCTAGCTACCTCATTGCTAATGAAATCGCAGTGGCCCCAAAACCATTTAGTGAGGATGAATTTGTAAAAACATGCACGATGAAGGCAGCGGGGACAGGTTGCAGACAGGATTTCTTATCTTTCCATGGATTTGGACAGCCAGTTGAAGCAAAAAGTAAAGTCATTTATTGTGTTCTCAGTTGAAATTGATGACTACAGATGTTGAACAACTGGCCATTTTCATCCGTGGAGTTGATGACGCATTGACTGTCACCCAGTAGTTCGTGGAGTTGGTGCAGATGAAAGGTACAACAACAGCAGCTGATATTTTCACCGCACTCGTCGGCGCGCTGGTCCCACGCTGTCAGCCTGGCTACAGTTGGTGCGCCCTCAGTGATCAGGAAAAAAGCAGGGTTGTGACAAAGTTCAGAAAGAAAGTGCAATCTGCAAACGGAGGACCTGATTTTTGGACTTTCACTGTATTTTGCACCAGGAGGCTTTGTGTCAAGTCATTAAATATGGATAATGTCCTGAAGGTGGTCATCCAAACTGTTCATTTCATCCAGAAGCCTGAATTACCATCAGTTTGACAGCCTTCTCAGAGAGAAAGACCACATTTATGTAGAAAATGCAGCAGCGCGAGTGCTGACAGGAATCAACAAGAGAGACCACGTCTCTCCAGTTTTAGCTTCCCTCCATTGGCTCCCTGTAAAATTTAGAATCCAATTCAAAATTTTATTACTTGCATAAAAAGTCCAAAATGGCCTAGCGCCGCGATATTTGCAAGACCTGATAGTACCGTACGTTCCTAATAGAGCTCTCCGTTCTCAGAGTGCAGGTTTACTCGTAGTTCCTAGAAGATCCAAGTGTAGGAACCATCACGGAACTAACTTCCAGTTTCGGTTAAGGAGGCTGACACCACCTCCACCTTTAAAACCAAACTTAAACCGTTTCTGTTTAGTAAAACATCTAGCTGGTGTAAACTTTAGTGTGTCAGGACCAGTAGTCACAGCTGCAGCTGCAGGACCAGACTAGAGCAGCTGGTCTTCAACACAGCTTCATCCTGGATCTGCTGCTGTAGACCTGCTGCAGGGGGACTCCAACATGATCCACCGAGTGGTGCCTCTCACCTCCTCTGTTTCTCTGTTTCCTCTTCCGTTCTTCAACACAGTCCTCTGTTCTTCCTGTTCTACCCGGCTGGCCTTCGGCAGGAAGTTCCCCCTTATGATCCAGGTCCTGCTCAAGGCTTCTTCCTAAAGGGGGGCTTTTCCTGCCACTGTTTGACTTTTACTCCCACTAGGGGAGTTTTACCTGCCGTTGTTTATGTAATACTTGCTCGGGGGTCATGTTCTGGTCTCTGGAAAGATCCTAGAGACAACTTGCGTTTGTGATTTTTTTTTTTTAAATAGACAGTAAACAGTCCAAGTATAAATAATGAAATAGGGTGTTTTTTTCATATGATTGTACACATGCTTATGCATTTACATATTATACATGTGTGCTTATATGTTAAATAAAAATGCTTACTTAAAAATACAGCTCTAATAAAAGATGTCAACTAATTTAACAAATTTTAGGTAAGAAAGAGCAAAGTATCGGTTAGTAATGAAATGCACTAACTGAGTATCTGAATGCTGTGAGATGGTATCGTTAAACATTGTGCTAAAGGCTCCTGTGTAGGGATTTGAATTCCAGCCGTCCCTCAAACAAAGCACTTCATCACATTCCATGGAAACCAGGTAGTCATGTGGAATTTTCATAAATGCTGCATACGCTCTTAAATCCTACACTGTCCCTTTGAACACACCCTCCATGCTGTGCTGCATGTGGGTCTCTCTCTCCCTTTAGCCCTCTAATATCTTGGACTTTTATTACCAAGGCTGAAGGGACATCTACAAAGAGATCCTCTTCTAGGAAGATGGCAAACACATTTCCACGTCAGCTTTTGTGTTACTCTTTGAGAGAAGTTTAAAGAGTAATAGAGCTTATGGGAACTTCAGTGGGGTATGCCGTTTAGCACTGTATGCCGAGAAAGATTGTGAGGGGAGGTGAGGAATGAAATGTGTGACAGGCCCATTGAAGAAAGTCTATCATATTCGTTTCCTGCAATAAAAAAAAATCTCAAACTTTCTTTTTCAATGACCCATTTCCAGGCCACAGTACCATTTCAAGAAGTTCTCAAGGCTGCCAAGGCTTTCTTTGACAGAACCAGTTGTTGGATCCTTCACAATGACTCCCACAGGATGAGACTCACATGTCTATGTTAAGAGTATCTTCTTCTGATACTCGTGGCCCTCCAGTAGAAAATTCTGCAACTGTTCTCATTTCCAGAGTTTATGACTCTGATGGCGGAAAAAATATTGTTATCAGAGAAATTGCACAGATCTGGTATGTTGCAAAAGGGTGAATGATTAAATGTTCAGAGATGTGAAAGGCTTTCCTGTTCTGTTCCCAGGATCTACATCGCATTGACAAATTTCGAAAGTGCTAACACACTATGCAGGAGCTCTTTATATCAAAGGCAGGGAGGAAGGGGAAGCAGATTGCCTCTACTCAAATGGGTCCTGTGCTTGTCGCAGGAGTGATGACAAACAGGCTGTAAGAGAGCGCCCTGCACTCATTTGTCAAACTTGCTCTGACATCAAGAATGCTTTGGCTTTCAGGTCTGATAAGAACTGTGGTGTAATCTATCTATGAGTCAGTTTAAAAACACTAGGGCCAGTGTATGCTTTTCATCACCTTGAATGAATTAATGAAACAGAAACATAAAGTACTGTTTGCCAGAAGACTCACATCTTATTTGTAATTTGCTTATTTTATCACAGGACAAAAGTACAATCACAAGGCAACTCCATCACTTCTTCTGTTGTTTTGGCGGTTGGTAAACATCTTTGAATTCATTTAAAAATAATTATTAACTACAATAAATGGGAAAAGTATGAGAACCTTTTGGAATGTGATGGTTTTCTGCACTGATTTGTCATCAGATCACAATTGTCACGATCTGATCTGGTCTTGATCTAACTTACAAGAACAAACACAATATGTTTAATCTGAGAATGCATAAACACATAGCTTCCTGTGTCTTCATTTAATACACCCCTTAACTATTTGTAGAGATGGGGAAAAAAGTAAGTGAACCCAACAAATATTTCTGGGAACAAAGATTTCATGAAAGTCCTTTCAATAGCTCTGGATCAGATCTGCACATTGTTCAGGAGGAATTATTAAACATGTATCTTCTTACAGTTCTTCTCCTGTTCTTGAGCTTCTTCTTTGGTTCTTCTTGTCTATTTAGACCTCAGTAGAGAATAATATTGTACAACTCCAATTCCCCCAAAAAATGTGAACCAGTGTAAAATGTGGATAAAATAGGATGCCGTTATTTGTCAAAAAAATATACCCATATTTAATTCCCAATAAAACCAAACAACATATAACAGATTCTTCCTGACGCTCTGAATCTTTTAATGATCCTGCAGATGGTGGGATCTTCAAAGTCTTCACAATTTTGTGTTGAAGAGCTTATTCCTGGCCAAATGTTTCACATTTTTTAACGCACTTTGTCACCGTTTGAGAACCTCTGTCCATCATTATCGTGTACTGACCTGATACCAGTTAAGTAAGTCTGGAGTCTGGAGAAATTTCAACATGTAAAAGTTAACTTCAGATGCTTGACCTTGAGCCTTCGGGCAACAGTGCATCAGAAACCACCACACTGCCAGGATCAGTCGGAACCAAAAGGCTCAGAAGTACCAAACACGCATCATGAAATGCAACATGATTTTATTTATTTATTTAATTTTGGAAAACAACTTATCTGTCTGTTTTTTCATCTCTTATGTATGGTGTCCTGTACAAATATATGCAGCATATACTCAACAGTATATTAGCATAGACACTAAAATGATCAGTAAAGCGCTACGAATAGCAAAGGTAACGCCACTTATCATCCACCAAGATCAAACAGGCTTCATTAAAGGCAGGCACTCCAATAACCTGCACAGACTATTTAATTTAATTCATTATTCATTGGAAACAAATGCTCCAACAGCCATGTTTTCATTGGATGCTGAAAAAGCATTTGATAAAGTTTATTGGGAATTTCTTTCCAAGCACTTAAAAAAATGGCTTTGGTGAATAATTTTTTTTATTGGCTTAAGATTCTTTACACATCACCGATGGCAACAATCACCACAAATAGATTAATATCACAGCAACTCACTCTAAACAGGGGTACAAGGCAAGGATGTCCACTCTCTCCATCCTTATTTGCCATCTTTATAGAACCTCTTGCAGCAGCCATATGACAAGATAGTAACATTTTAGGATTCAAGACTGGAGATACAACCCATAAAGAGAGTTTATAAGCTCCATCAACGTTGCTTCTCCAAACTATCAACCTCATTAATTCCTTCTCCGATATCTCAGTTTACACTAATAACTGGTCAAAGTCCACCATACTACCACAGAACTCTAACAAGTGGGATGTGGCCAGTGACACTGCACCCTTCTCACTTAATCCATCCATCCATCCATTTTCTTTACCCGTTTTATCTTTTGCAGGGTCACGGGGGTCTGCCAGAGCCTATCCCGACTCATTACAGGCGAGAGGCAGGGGTACACCCTTGACAGGTCGCCGTCTATCACGGGGCTCACTTAATACAGGCAATATCAAATACTTGGGAATCAACATTTCTTCTAAGCTGTCAGAGTTTTTTTAATGATCCACATCAACCCTCCACCTATCTGGTTCAAATCCCTGGACTCAATGATTACACACTGTTATTGGAAAAACAAAAAGGCTATAATTAAACTAACCACACTGCAAAAACTAAACTAAATGGTGGTCTGGAGGCCCCAAACGCACTTTATTACTTTCTTGCAAATAAATTCCAATATGTTTATAAATGGATAAAACCAAAACAATGTGATCTTTCTTGGATAAAGGTAGAACTGTTACCTTGTAAAGAAATCAGTATCTCAGATTTGCCTCTCTATTTTTCGTCACCCCTGCTTCAAACATCTAATAATAGCCACAACTCTGACAGCCTGGTGGGACGTTTACCAAATGGCCAAGGCAAAACTTTATCCAAAATGTATAAATTATTTCTATGAATAACCCAACAACAGCTGCCTAATCAACTAAATAACAAGATCTAGAGTTTACCACCAATGCTGACTTCTGGCTCTAAATTTGCAATATATATATTTATGTCCATCTCTAATGCAAATCTACAACTTATACAATACAAAGTAATTCACAGAGTTCACTTAAATTGGGATTTAAAGACACAAATATCTGCACACAGTGCACACAAACTTTAACAGACACCTACTTGCATGCTATATGGGACTGTGCACCAGTCAAAACTTTCTGGCACAGCTTCATAAACTTTCTCCCAACTTCTGTATTGCCGCAACTCACTGTCACCCTCATTCTGTCTTCTGGGAGATTTTTATACAATAACACTGGATAACAACTCTAATAGAATCCTTTCTATTGCCCTAATCATTGCCAAGAAAACAATCGTCATGAACTGGAAAACCAAAAATTCATCAATATTACCTTCTGGAAAATGTTTTACTTGATTTTATGTCAATAGAAAAAACTGCCTCAATTAAAAATAAAACTTCTGGAATAAATATACTACATCCTTGAATTCATGATACATATTGGGGATGGGGGTGGTGTGGCCTGCGCTGGGGGACGAGGGTAGTTCTTATACCTGTCTGCCTCTGTGTGTGGGGCAGCGGTGGCGGTGTGGGTTGGCCGGCTCCTGGGGGTTGCACTGGGCAGCCCGCCATGGGCGTAAGTGCTCCTTTTGTGGGGGATTCCTGGTGGTGGGGGTGTATGCTTGTGGCCTGGCTCCAATTATGCGGATGTGCCCTCTAACCCTGCCCTACCTCCTTCCTCCACCCCCACACCTCATACATACACATCAATTCATCTACATAAACATGAGGATTGGGGCGGTCACCCTGCACACCACACATTCTTTTTAATGCACTCACTCACAACACTAATATAACAAAGAAATGAACATGGAGAAGAGGGGTGAAAAAATAAGTTTTTTTTAACAAAACATCCATCTATCCATCCATTTTCTATATCCGCTTTACCCTTTGCAGGGTCACGGCGGTCTGCTGGAGCCTAGCCCGACTCATTACAGGCGAGAGACAGCTGTACACCCTGGTCAGGCCACCAGTCTATCACAGGGCATAACAAAACTTATTTACTCCACATGTCCCACTTTCTTTTTAATGCACCCAAAAATCATACATACTTACATGAAAACTAAAATTGAAGGAAAAAGATACATAAATAAAAATACACATTTTAGGAATATCCATCCTGCATATCCCACCTTCTGTTTTAATGCACCCAAGACAAACATGAATTTACATAAAAATTACCATAGGGGAACATAAAAAAGGAAGAGAAAACTGGGGTAAAAAAAAAAAAATGGTTAACTGGGATGGAGCGGGATTATCAGGGCAGGTCGGGGGGCATTTTGGCAATCTGCTGGTGGTCTCCATGTGTTTAGGGTGTCTCGTGTCCTCGGGCAGAGAGTGTCTAGGCCCTAGGCGAGTCCAGGATGCGCCTCGGCTGGTGGGTCTAGTGTGCAGGGCGGCCTCCAGGGGGGCCTTCTGAAGGGGGTGATGTGGTGATTAGTCGCTGGCTGGGCGTGGCCATGATGTGTTGGCGGGTTACGTGTGCCGCCTCCAGGTGTCGGCTGTCCCTCCCCTTGTGCCTCTGTTGTCGGGCTGCGTGCAGTTGACGGACCGGGGGTGGTGGCCATCCTGGTCCTTCTGGGTGTGGTCATGTCGCTTCATCCTCTTTCTCTCCCATTTTGCCAACTTCCCCTCTCTCTGCCTGATTGGGGGCAGATGGGTCACAGGAGTTTGGTGTCGCCGCTGCTGTTGCCAGGTTGCAAGGATGGAAGTCTGCTGGGTTTGTAGGCCCTCTGTGGTGCTGTTGCTTAAATGGGGGGCGTGACGGGGTTAGGAGGCCTGGGGGTTGGGGGGTCTCTCGCGGCCCTTTTCTCTTGGGTCCTGCTGGTGGGGGGTGGGGCCCTGCGACCGCGGGTTCCTCCTTTTAGAATCACCAATCAACCTAGCATGCATGTTTTTGGACTGTAGCGGGTACTGAACATTGCGTTTACTGAACAGAGGCCCCCAGCTGTAATCTTTGATAAACTGTCCACTTTCATATTCCAAATCCAGTTCTGGCTCCAACTTTATGGAAGGATTTGAGGTGTCAAACTTTTTACAGGAAATGTTAAAGACATAGTTGATGGCATGTTGAATTTGTCTGCATAATGACAGGAGAAGTTCTAGACATTCATTAGCAAATAGCTTTGGCCACTGAGAAGCCTCCAAGAATTTCTCAGGAAGAGTCTCTCCTTCCAAATTCCAGTCTTTGTTGATCTGAAATAATTCCTGAAGACCAAATTTGGGTACCAGAAATAAAACATTTTTGAGTAAAAGTGAGCATAATATAGCAACGTTAAGCTTAAGCTTTAAGCTTTATACACCAGAGTTTATTTTGAGTGACTTTTTCTAAGTATGTTTTTTCTGTCTGGTTTGTTACATTATAGTGTTACATCTAGTGCTATGAATTACCACTTAAATTTCTGCCTAAATTAAGCTCAATTAAATGCAAATGGTCATTAATTTGTAAGCTCCTCGTGACTGAAAGCTCATAAACTCTTTTCTGCCACTGCTCTTCTTTTCTCTCTATCTTACATAGTTCATGTATTTTGTAGTTATGTACTGGTCATTAGCCACATGGGGCTTTCACTGACACAAATGCTTTGATTAGATTTAGGGTATTCATTTTTATTGCATATAGCTTTTAGAAGTATGGCCAGAAACATCTTTCAGTTTGGCTAAATTCCACTCCAATGACTATTTAACTTAACTAACTAGGTACAGTCTTTACATCAACTGTGTAGAGATGCCAAAAGTAGCAAAGTACAACATAGCATCCTGTGTCAATGAAGCAGCCAGTTTAATTATAACATTTTTGATTTTTGAATTTGTGAGTCCAAGTTACTTCTTCTGACTCTTAATCAAATTGCATAATTCTTTTGTATGAAGTCTCAACATTAGTCTTTAGTGAAAAACGTCTTTGCATTTAAACTAGAAGATCAACTTGCATCAATTCAAAGGAATCAGTCAGTTACAGTCACTTGTGTTGGTAACTTAAGCTTGTCAAACCAAACTAACACAGTTGTAATTTTCATTCCTTCCACCTATTCTGGAATCCTTCTTTAGTTTCACAGATATGCTACTTCCTTCCATCATGTCCCCACATTCATATTGTTCGGCTTTGCTCAAATTACCTTTGTGCAGGTTATTCCGACTACTACGGCTGTAAAGGATCACAAACCTCACAGTTCGGGTCATATCAATGTTTCTGAACCACAGATTGGATTTGAAGTTTAAAAAACAGAAGGGGAGGCAAATATTACTTTCATTTATAAGCAAAAACACTTGAAGCAAAGAACAACATTCACAAGGTTAAAATATTTGAATGTTATAACAAAACAATGTCACTTTAAAAGTGCAGAAGGTGCGTTATGGATGATACCTACTTAGATTTGAAAAATTTTACAACAAAGAATTTGTTTGCTCTTAAATTAAGATTAAAAACCAAACAATACTGAAAAGGAGGAGCAAAAAAACAAAGACAAAAGTGAAGTAAAGAGGATTTATATCGACTTTGCTTTGAACTACTTTATAAAACATTTGACTATTTCTTAATTAAATATAATAAATAAATGAATAAATAAATCAAATCATTAATAATATAATATAATATAATATAATATAATATAATATAATATAATATAATATAATATAATATAATATAATATAATATAATATAATATAATATAATATAATATAATATAATATAATATAATATAATATAATATAATATAATATAATCACTGTTGCTTGCCCGTAGGTGTGAATGTGAGTGTGCATGTTTGTCCATCTTTGTATGTGGCCCTGTGATGGACTGGTGACTTGTCCAGGTGTACCCCTGCCTTCCGCCTACTATGCGTCGGGATAGGCTCCGACAGACCCAGACATGGAGTAAGCGGGAATAGATAATGGATGGATAATTAAATGTCATTTGTTTTTTAGGCTTGTCTCCTATGAGTGGCACAGTGGGATGATGCTGATTGTTAAGTCAAACCGGAATAACAAAAAATTGTGTATTGCCCACAAGATGATTTATGTTTATGTTTCAGGAGATCTGGAGGCAGAAGTAACAAACACTAATTGATAACAACTAAAAGCACTAATGCTAAGAATGAAGCATTTTCTCAAAAACTTCTCAAAAACATTTGCTGAGTTTGCCCACTTTAATTTTAAAATGTTTGTGCTTACTTTAATTTTAAAATGTTTGTGCCTTAAATATGTTTGACCACAGGATTTAGTAAAGGCAATGTTGGAGGACGTTTTAATTAACACTGGCTTTACTGTATTATTAATAAAGCTGAATTTTAATAACGATTTATAAATAGTCACCGATTTAAAAAAAAAAAAAAACTTTCTCCATGTTATTTTCTTCTCACTGCTTTGTGAGAGAGATTTTTATTTTTTCAGAAGTGGATTATCTTTAATGTTAACATACAACATGGCACTAAAGTTACATTACACTAAAATGTCTTTAAAGAAGGTCTCTCGTTCATCAACTTATGGCGGCTTTGGGACTCACAGCTTTGTTGTGCATCATGCACATATATCCTACGGCAAAGCTGATCATATCACAGCTAAACTGACTTTTTCAGGTCTCTGGCAACTCAGCTTCAGATAGGAGAAATTTGCATTAATTAGATGCGCTCTTTTAGAGGCAAAAATATGCTGCAGGATTAATGTATTAAAATACATTTTGAGACACTCAAAATGCTAAACAACGTTGTGTTGACACAGGGTCATGTACCGCTTACACTTCAACATGATGAAGGCTGCATTAAAATGATATGTGAATGATGTGAATGACCACGCAAAAACTTTGGATTTCATTAAAACAAAAAAAAAACGGATTTTGTTATAACAAATCTGATTTGAGCATTAAAACCTGCAGTGTAAACAAAGCCAGAGTTGTCAGATTGATGAGCTGTTACACGATTTGCTGTTTTGTAACCGGGTGTCTTCATGCTGATTGTTACAAAATCATAAATTATGAAAGAATCATCAGGGCAAATGAACTGAATTGAATCACTTACAGCAATTATCTATTCACTTCACAGTTCTGCTGAGTTTAGCTGTCAAAGAAGCTGTGAGGAGAGACTGTGCAAGACTGGGTGATGGTGTTTCTACAATCAGTATCCATGCACTCCCTGAGCTAATGTCAAATGTAGTTGGAGAGGGTGACTTTACTCAAAACGGTTGCACTTCCCACTTCGTAACCACAATGCATAACTTTATCCATTCATATACAATGGAAGTTTTGAAAATAGCATGCTGTGTGCAATGCCGGTGTCCTGCATGTATTAGTTGTTTCTTAGCTTTAATACACTCTGATGCACAGGACGGTCTCATTAACAAAGTTGTGTAGCCCTTGATGACACGCTGATGACGACCTTTATTTGAATTTGGCGTGGTCATGCAAGGAGACATCTAAAACATGCAGGACAGCCTTCCCAGAGTTGGAGTTGTTAAAGCTGTGGACCGATGTCATATTGAACTCTATGGATCAGGATGTCACTTTATATGCAAGTCAAGGCAGGTGAGTGAATACTTTTGGCCATATAGTGTGTAATTAAAGTCTGTGGCTTTACAAATGCCAGCTTAATTGACTGTTGCACATATAAAATGTGCTTTCAAAGAGACTATTGCTGAAAATGGCTACAGCTGGAAATGACTGCAATGGCTACAAGCTATTTTTTACCAGTGTTCTCCACAGTAGTTCACAGTAAGTCTAAAAAAAGAATCCTGATCCGGATCAACTTAACAAAATCCAGTCAAGTATTTTATGTAGTATTATCATTTTATATATTTTCCTATTGGTCTTTAAACCTTCCACGGGACTAAATACAGCGCAGTACAGTAAGTCACTTGACTTCCTCACATCATATAGAGGTTTAACACTTTGTGAAACTTTAAATCTCAACTAAGCTAGTGATGGAAAAAAGGTCCAAAAGGTGATCGCAGTTTGTATCCCACTTGTTCTACGTGTAAAGCTACAGTAAAGAGAGACGCAAGCAAACACAAGATTTGTGTAGATTTAAAGGTGAAAAAGACATGTTCTCCAAGGCTGATGAGTCCCGCAGAATCTGTGATGTGACACTTATGGAATAAAGAAATGGCAGCTATTATCATTATAAAGCAGCCCTTCACCAGGTACCTTATGGGACCTAACTGTAGATGGATTGCACAGATCCCCTCTGTGGGTAAGGATACAGCTTTTGCTTTATCAAAAGTCCAAAGGTCATTTGAGAAAGGAGCAGGTTTGTGACCGTTTGTCATTTTGCATCATCATCATCATGTCTGTGGGGACAGTGGCTCACTATTTTATGTCAGGGAAATGGCTAATCTCCTTTAGCAGACTTTATTATAAGCCACTTTCCCCACAACCTACACCAGGGAAAAAACAAAAAAAAGCCAAAGAATTTCCTTCACTGTGTAGATTTATCAACATCAGTTTTCTCAAGCATGTCATGGTGTGCTATTACTGCAAATTACATTTAGTCAGCTTTATGATTATTGTGTATATGCATATCATAAAAAAGGTTCTTCAATCCCCACTAGTAATATAATCCTTTTAATTAAATATGCTTTTCGCACTGAAGCAATGTATCATTATACACTTTATTGCTTTAGAGCTTTTGAAATTAATTTTGTTCATAACTTCATAGCAGACTGTAAAACTGCAGAATCATTCAAAGGGACATTGACATCACACTCCAACTGTGAATTGTGACTGATTTTTTTTTAGGCTTTTGATGAGTTGGTAAGGTCATTCCACACAAGAATCCACCTGCGACAGACAGCTGTTTTGGTGCTGGCGGGCTTCCTTCCGCAGTACAGAACAAAGGCTCAATTCAATTATGCATGTGTTCAAATGAGCGGCTTGCAGGGGTTGGCTGCTTTTTTATGCACATGCACAACAAACTAAACCTCTCCACGTTGTGTCTCTCCTTTAGTGGTTGTAGGAGACTGGTTTTATTGGTCTATCCTGTGTTAGATACAGTACTTTGAGGAAGTATCAAGATTCCAGTAGGAATATGAGTGTTGGAAGTGAGCCATAACTGCAGCTTTTACAAGAATCACAATAATGAAACTGAAGTGTTGTTATCATGTTAAATTGTGAAATGATCTCAGATGATAAATCATAAACATAATATTGATTGGAAGATGAGCATTGAGAATTCTGCAGAAACAGTTTAAAATGAAGGGAAAGCAGTGTAGAAGAAAAACTGGAGAACACTACGCACTATGTAAGCTCACAGGTAAAAAAAAATAAAAATCTGTCTTTACGCTGAAGGGGATCACAATGATAAAAGCCTGAATAGAACCAATTAACTGATAATTTTTTTCAAGGGGTTCAGCTCAGAAAAAAGTGCAGTATCCTCCTTTCCCGCCCTCAGCCACAAGCACCCTCCCTCGACCCACAGCTTTGCTGTCCCACCTCAGAAGCCTTATCTTGTCCCTCATTACAGCTCCATTGCCATCTCTAGCCACATCAGAAAAACACTTACATGCTTGTCTGTCTCCAGCTGTCAGCTGAAGAGGCAGCTGGACTGACTATATCAGAACTAAGCAGCTTTTTGAGATAGAGTTGTTGGCTCATGAGTTGTAAAGACCTGTGAGGACCAGTTTTGTGGGATCGTCAACAACCTCAACTTTATCCAGGAGAAGGTTCCAGGTCTGTGGAAGACATCCTGTCCTGTTCCAGTGCACGATTAAGTATGAGCATCGATAGTATAGATGCAGACGTTTCAGCAAAACACTGGTCTGAAGCATTCAGTATCAAAGAGAGAGACATCAGCAATGATATTAGAGGAGCCCTTGTTGAAGAATGTAAAATAATAGATTCAAGGTATCGATCTATAAGTTATGTGGAAAGCTTATTGTTAGCTTCAAACACTGCCAACCGTTTCTAAAATGACTGCTTGACTGTCATATATGTGGTGCCCCTCACCTCCTCTGGTTCTCTTCCCCTTCTTCAGCTCAATCCTCATTTATTAATCAGAAGTATCTCATCAGTATAATTGTGCTCCATTGTTCTTGTAGTAGGGGCGGCACGGTTGCTTAGTGGTCAGCACTGTTGCCTCACAGCAAGAAGGTTCCTGCTTCGATTCCTGGCCCGGTGGGTCTTTCTGTGTTTGCATGTTCTCCCCGTGCTTGCCCGGGTTCTCCGGCTTCCTCCCACAGTCCAAAAACATGCAGGGTAGGTTAATTGATCATTCTAAATTGCCCGTAGGTGTGAATGTGATTGGTTGTCTGTCTTTCTATGTGGCCCTGCGATGGACTGGCGACCTGTCCAGGGTGGACCGCTGCCTTTCGCCTGCTATGTGTTGGGATAGACTCCGACAGACCCCCGTGACCCGGAGACAGATTAAGCGGGTATAGATGATGCATGTTCTTGTAGTTTGTTGTTCTTGTCTGGCCCTTCTTTTCCTCTTCTCTACATGTTCTGCAGACCAGAGCCTCAGGTGACCTGCAGTTCCACCATCTGACCATCCCAGTGTTTACCTCCACCTGTCTGTGTAGACGATGTGTTGGATACCTGCTGACATCCTGACCTACAATCCCACCCTCTGACCACCTCAGTGTCTGCTGTCTACACCTATTAATATAGTCATATCTGTAGTCACCAACTAATCAGGTATCAGTCATGTAAACATGGAAGTCTTAGTTCTGCTGCTGATGGATAATTTATACTATAATGTATCTTCCCTTTTGTACCTTTGACGGTGTGTCTGTGTCTGTGCTCTCTCTGTCCTTCATTCTTTCTTTCTGATCTCACTTTTCCTGCTCTACCCGGCTGGCCTTCGGCAGGAGGGTCCCCCCTTATGATCCAGGTCCTGATCCAGGTTTCTTCCCTCTTAAAGGGAGTTTTTCGTGCCACTGTTTATGTTTATTTATGTTTAGGTTTATTGCAACTTGTGTTGTGATAGATGCTATATAAGTTAAATTGAATATTACTTTATTGAATATATATATATATATATATATATATATATATATATATATATACACACTTTTCAGTTTCAAAACAACGTCATGGCAGAAAACAATTAGTGTTTTGTCAAAAAAGGAGAAATAAAGAAAAAGCAGTAAACAAAAGTAACAGTTCACGGTTTAACGGTTTCAACAGTTATTTGGCTTAAAACAGTCTTTTGTTTAATATAATAAATATGTGGACAGTAAATAAACATCTTCATGGATGTATTTATTCATCTTTGTCTAATACTTGTTCTCTGTAGCCCAAGTGAACTACCATCTTACACCACGTACATCATACTCTTCTTTGGAAGGCAACATGAGCTCCCATGAGGCAACAGTGCTGCTTACGGTCAGTGAATATGATGCGTCACAGAATTCACCGGAACACAGAAACACCGGTTTCAGTAGTTACTATACTCACCACAAGCTGCAGTGGTTTCATCTCCAACTCCTAAACCACATCTGGTTGTCAATTTTCTTGCAACAAGTTCAAATAATAGTGCGTGTTAAGTGGCTATTTTTTTTCAAATCTCTTCTGAGTTAGCAGTAGTTTTCACACAGCTGACTAGACTGTTTCATACAACCGTTACCGAAATGTGGGATTCTTTGAGGCTGGAAACTGTAATTTTCTCTTCTTTGACACTCAGCAGACACACAACCTCTATCTCCAGCTTCCTCTTAGTGTGTTAGAAACCAGGTGACTCTTTGATTTACAGAGGTAGAAGCCTTTTTTTTTGTTTATCTTTCACTCACTTCATGAACCATGCTGAGAAAGAGCATCATATCTGCAGATGAACAGCGTAAACAACCTTCCACTTTTCTCTCTCACAGGTACAGAAGACCCTATAGTAAAAGCGTCTATCTTCTCAAAGACCTCCAGCTACATGTCAGAACTGCAGATCTGCAGATGATCGTTGTTTCCAGGAGGATGAAGACTAGAAAAGACATTCCTAGAAGAAGAGTGGGGTCTTGGATTTGTCACTCGAATACAGCCACCAACCGTCTATGAACGTGTTAAAAGTAATGTTTTATGGGGAGGAGGTGGTCTCCAAACTCAACAGTAACTGTGTACAAACTTGTAAAAAGTAATGAGCCGATTATTGATTTTACTTTATTTATAAATGAATAGGTACATGCCATGAACAGACCAAGAATGAACACAAGTTCAACAATAGCTGTAATAAATTGCAAATACTTGAAGAAAAAGTACTACAGTTGGATGCTTTTATATATGCATATATAAAAAATTTTAATTTAAGGTGTTGTAATCTGAAACGAATATATTGATTTGTTGGGTCAGAAAACATGTTGTTTTTTTTGTTGTTTTTTTTAACACACACAGCAGTAGTTTGGAAAACAGCACAACTACTGTTTTCCCCCCGAACCCTGCCAGCTATGCTGCCACAGCAGAAGTTGTCCCCATCCCTCAGTGATGCCTGGTGTTGGAGGAACCACTGTCAATGACAGAACATCAAGCATCAGGCTTGGAAGTCTCTTCTGGACCTGCAGCAGTCAGTCCCTCTCAGGAACTGTGGTTTTGTCAAAAATAAATATACCTAAAGACCACATCATTTGCACCAAAAGTATAATGTAAGCATGGTTATAGACAGTATTTACAAAAAATAAACAAACCTGCACTTCACCATATCGCTTGCAGCTTCTGCAGCGTCTTCTGGTCCTCAGGGTCAGTGTTTTCTCTGACTTCTGCCTCTCCATCTGCGTGTTGTGGTTGCACATCATCTTCTCCTGCTTCCACTCCTCCTCCCCAACTCCCACAATCGAATTGTTAAAATAAAACCATAGTAAAGAGGAAATGTAAAAAAAAAATTACTGTTTGTTGTATCTTGTAAAATAAGTAATTAGTAGGTTAGGATCAATCAGGACGTGACTCGAATGTACTTTCCACCATCCTCTTCTTTATTCTCTTTCTTCTCTTCACGTAACACATACAGAACTCACCGTCAGTCACACAACACGCCATCTAGTGTTGTGGTACCGCAATTAAATACACAACATATTTCCCCCTTGTTTAAGAAGCTTAACAGGCCTGTAATGACACCACTGAACCTTCCAATAAATAAAAGGGAATGGTTGAGTATGCCCACATTTATTTCTCTAACTCAGAACTTCTCTAACGAACTTTAAATAACCATAACTCAGGCAATCTGCATTAGTTTACACTTCTTTCTATTCCTTTCTTTCACACTACTTATGAGACATCACTAATGTTCATAATCATTAAGCCACGCAGGCTTCTTCCTGACCCTTGTGGGTCTGGGCATCTTATCAACCGGCG
Organism: Xenentodon cancila; assembly: GCA_014839995.1. Lineage (NCBI taxonomy): Eukaryota > Metazoa > Chordata > Actinopteri > Beloniformes > Belonidae > Xenentodon > Xenentodon cancila. Next base: position 22,903,341 of record CM026209.1, on the reverse strand, counting down.
GTGGTGTAACCTCTGGCTCAGGCACTGCATCTGCAGCGCCTGTGGTCGTGTCTCCTACAATCTCTGGAACCAGATACAGGTGAGAAGCATTCCATGTGCGTCCATCCTCCAGCACATACGAACTTTCACCTGCTTTCTTCATCACTCTGGCTGGGGCGTGAACCTTTGACAGTCCTTTTTTTACATGAAAAGGCTTTCTCACTCTGACCAGGCTTCCCGCTCTGATCTGTGGCACCCGCGCTCCTCTCTTAACATCTGTGTAGGCTTTTGATGCTCTCTGTTTTGAGGTAACACGAGTACGTAGCTGTTTTTCTGGTAGCACTGCCGAAGTACTCGCTGGACCGATGTCAACTTTTGTGCGCATCTTCCTGTTGAACATGAGTTCATACGGTGACACTCCTGTGGTGCTGTGTGGAGTAGCACGATAGGTGAGCAGGAAGTTCTGTATGAAAGGCTTCCATTGCTTCTTCTCCTGCTCTGCTGTAAGGAGTGTTTCTTTAAGAACGCGGTTCCAGCGCTCTATCGCTCCATTTGCTTGAGGATAATATAGAGACACCTTCCTGTGCTTGATGTCTCTCACTGCCAGGAAGTCTGCAAACTCCGTGGAGGTAAATTGTGTCCCATTGTCACTAACCAGTTCTGTAGGGTTGCCAAACCTGGAAAATATTGTAGACAGGAATGTGACGATCGCAGTGGTTGTGATGGAAGAAGTAAACGCAACCTCTGGCCATTTGGTGTAGTAGTCGATCAGTGTTATCGCATAGCGGCAGTCCCCAGATGCAGAATCAAATGGACCAACGATGTCAATCCCCACTTTCTGCCATGGACCATCTGGAAATGGGACTGGGTGAAGCGGTGCAGGATGTATTTTGGCGCTTTTATCATTCAGCTGGCATGTCACACATGCTTTTATGATCTCCTCCACACACATGTCCATACCTGGCCACCAGTACAGGTCCCGCAGCCTTTGCTTGGTACGCACGACACCCTGGTGGGTTTCATGTGCCAGATTAACGATCTGCTTTCTCACTGTTACAGGAACCAGCCGGCGGTGAGGGCCTCTGTAAACTATTACATCTTCCACTGAAAGTTCATCTCTCACCGCAAAGTAGGGTTTGAGCACGGCAGGTAAATATCGTGCTGTTTTCGGCCATCCTTGCTTCACCTGCTCTCTCAGGGCAGACAGTTCTGGACATACCTGACATGCTGCAGTAAAGTCTTTCACTGTGAGAGCTGTCAGTTCTGTACCCAAGAGAGCCACCAGCTCAGGCTCCATCACTGTCTCTGCATTCTCGACTGAAGGAAGGGGCAATCTGGAGAGACAGTCAGCAGCATAATTTTGTGCACCAGCCTGATATTCTACATCATATGTAAAACACAAAAGTCTGGCTGACCATCGTGCAATACGCATCCCCGCCCGCCCCATTCCTTTTGTAGCTAGGAGGGTGGTGAGGGCTTGGTGGTCTGTGCGCAAAGTGAATCTAGTCCCCCACAGAAACGTTCTCCACTTTTCAACTGCCCAAACACAGGCCAATGCCTCTTTTTCGACAATTGAGTATTTCCTTTCTGCGGGTGTGAGGGAGCGTGACGCAAAAGCAACTGTACGCTCTGTCTTGTCTGGGTGAACTTGTGTTAGTATAGCTCCAAGTCCATAATCCGAAGCATCTGTGGACACAATAGTTGGGAGGCTGGGCTCAAAAACTGCTAATGCGGAACTGTTGATGATGCGAGTCTTCACTGCGTCAAAACTAGCCTGTGCCTCCGGAGTCCACGTGAATGTGTCAGTATGCATGCATGCTCTCATGGGCTCCACCAAAGTGGCGTAGTTTTTCACAAATTTTGCATACCACGCTGTAAGTCCCAGGAATGAGCGTAGGGTGGTGGCGTCACTCGGTGCTGGAGCTTCTGCAATGGCTTTTAGGTGATCCTCATTGGGCAGCAAACCTTGGGCTGAAATGACATGTCCAAGAAACTGCAAGCTCTTCTGGTTAAAATGGCATTTCTCAGTATTAAGCTGGAGACCAGCGTCATTAAGTGCAGCTAGAACTGCTTGTAGGTTGCGGTCATGTTCTTGCTGGTCTCTGCCATAAACGATCACATCATCCAGGTAGTTCTGGACCCCTTTCAGACCTTTCAGTACCAGGGACATGAGCTTGGAGAATGCACTTGGGGCCGAACACAGCCCATAAGGGATTCGACGAAACCTGAACAGTCCTTCGTGTGTTATGAATGCAGTTATGTCACGGCTTTCGTCTGCTAGTAACACCTGATGATAAGCATTTGCCAAGTCAATAGTAGAGAAAACAGTAGCTCCGTGCATTTTTGAGAAAATGTCATCCATATGTGGAAGGGGGTGACTGTCCATCACTATAGCCTTATTTGGCTCACGATAATCCACACACATTCTCACTTTCCCATTTTTTCTCAGTGTCACTACAATGGGAGACACCCAGGGAGATGCATCAATCCTCTCTATAACTTCCATCTCCAACAACCTCTCAATTTCAGAAGAGACAGCTTGTCTGACTGAGACCGGAAGCCTTCTGAGCTTTTGTTGGACAGGTTGAACATCCTCCCTGATCTTCACTCTGTGAATGAAACCTTTTGCAAAACCCAGTGTTTCAGTCCTTGATCCAGTTTTGATCTCCGCTACTGGAGCTGTCAGTGACGTAACTGTTGGTGGAGAAGCTGCTTCAGGAAGCACTGCATTGTTGTCAATGGAGAGCCTCAGCGCTCTGAACAAATCCAATCCTAGCAGCGCTGTCCCTGTTTTCACCACATATAATGTAGCTGATACTTGAGCATTTGCATGCTGTACTGTGGCTGATAAACAGCCTAGCACTGGGACTTTGGACTTAGTATATGTCACTAGCCTTGAAGCTGGCTCAGAAAGTGACACATCACTGAAATGTTCTCTGTACAGGTGCTCGGGAATGATAGATACAGCAGAGCCTGTGTCCACCACTAATGCAGCAGAGCATGAAGCTGACTGTGTAATTATGGTCACTGAGCAAGTGATCTTTTGATCCCTTAGTTCATCTTCTAACATCAGTACTGTGTTCATTTCAAGAACAACCACTTCTCCCACTTTAGCTGTAGATTTGGACTTACATACACGGGCGAAGTGACCAGTTTTGCTGCAGTTTCGGCAGGTTACTTTGCGTGCAGGACAGTCTGAAGCGTTGGCAAGATGAGCTGAAGAGCCACATCTAAAACAACACCGGTCCCGTTTTGAAGCTGCTTCTGGCCCCGCGAATTTATTGCTCCTTACTTTGGGTGGGTGCTTTGGCTTTGCAGTCATGACGTGCACGGGAGTCTCCGGTGGTGACGCGAGGGTCTGCGCGTGTCCTATTGCTGACTCCACTTGAGACGCCATCTTTACAGCCATGTCCAATGTAAGCGGTCCCTCCGTTTGCACCAAAAGTTTCTCTCTTATTCTCGAGCAACTAGCATGCTCGATGAGCTGGTCTCGTATCATCTCATCTGTATTTTCAGCAAACTCACATGTTGCCGCCAACTCGCGCAGCGCGCCCACATATTCAGCAACAGTCTCATGCGGTCTCTGCAGCCGTTGTCTGAACTTGTGTCGCTCCACCACGACGTTGATTGCTGGTGTGAAGTGTTTCCTCAGTGCAGATACGGCTGAATCAAAACTTGCACCTCCGTCCTTCAGCGTATAAAATATGCGTTGTCCTTCCGTTCCCAGGCAGTGCAGAAGTAGTGCACGTTTACGCTTGTCGGGCCACTCGTTCCCCTCCGCGCCGATAGCAAGCAGGTAGTTGGTAAACATCTTCATCCACATATCGAACGGAATCGCAGGTTGTCCGGTGGACTGTAAAAACAACGCAGGGCAAGGGACAAGATTCGCCATCCTCGTCGCCAATTTGTTGTATCTTGTAAAATAAGTAATTAGTAGGTTAGGATCAATCAGGACGTGACTCGAATGTACTTTCCACCATCCTCTTCTTTATTCTCTTTCTTCTCTTCACGTAACACATACAGAACTCACCGTCAGTCACACAACACGCCATCTAGTGTTGTGGTACCGCAATTAAATACACAACACTGTTATATACAGTTATATTGAAGATAAGATTAAACTTCATATTTGTCGATAATCTACATTAAATTCTACGGTCTCACGGTCTCACGTGGACGGCTAGGTCACGGCTAGGTCACCTGGTGAGCTCGATTCATGTGGCACCACACACATCTACAGCTGTTATCTGGAGGTTATCTGGAGGTCCTTGTGTGACTTATGCCTTTTTATTCAAATTAACAGATTCCACAGTACATGGTTTAAGATGATTTCTCTTTTTTGAGACAACTGCCCAGGCTTTGGAGAAGACCCTTTTACCTGGCACAGAAGATGGAGGTGTCGCCAGGAACTAGCTCTACGACTAGGATGAAAAGTTTGGACAGAGGGATTTCATCATCCAGTAATCTAAAGGGTTTGAATCTTCACACTGGCATATGCAGTAGTGTTCTTTGAATTTTATTTTATCTTCTGCATCTTTGTGAAAAAAAAATTCACAGGCAACGCCTGAAAATAAAGTAAATAAATAGAAACTAAAATGTTTGTCTACCTGTGGAAAGTGCAGCAGGTTCTGGTGTGCTTTTGTAAATGACGTTGATGTTTCTGTGTCATGTGGTCATTTTTGGATTAAGGTAGCACACTCTGACTTTGACAGGTACTGCACAGTTTCTGTGTTTGCTGGGTTGTGAAAGTCAAGTGTTTCAAACTTTGGGTACAGTAAGGTTGCAGAGAACTGATGCTCATGGTCTCTGGTCCAAACAGTTTTTTTTTTTTAACAAGTATCCTGCTGAGATTTAGTCCCAGTTGTTCTGCCATGTCAGTTGTGGATTGAGTTACTGTTTCATTAAGTGTATGTTTGAGTCTACTAGGTATTTTTGAGCCTGACACTCTTTGCTCTTGAGAGAGCTCAACTGTGGATGAAGGAGATGGTGAAAGTACTCTCATACGCTGAGCTGTTATGTCATATTCCCTGGCAGTCAATACATCTGTGGTCAGTGTTCACGGAGCTGTGTCCACTGCGTCCACTGCGTCCACTGCGTCCCGTTCATACAGGCCCTGCATCACTCTGTAACTGCTGTCCCAACATGTCTCTGCCTCCATTATCAGTTTCATGGCATAGCATCCCATTTCCACCTGCATCTGCTGCAGTCTCTTCTTTGCTCTGGTGCGTATTTTAAAATAAGTGACAATATTCCTTGGTTGTAATTTGATGTCATCAAGGTCAGGAGTAGCATCCAAGGATTTTTTTTGTGTACAGGAAGATTCAGGACATGTGCAAGACAGACAGGATGCATATACTGCAGAACGTTTGCATAGCAATCATATTTGGTGCTACATGAGTCACTAAACATCTCACATCGTCGCGCATTGCCCATTCTTCCATTCGCTTCCAACCAACTCCAGCTATGTTCTCTGCTGTGTCACACTTTGGAAAAGGGTGAACCCCAAAAAGGTAGTGGAGAGTTTACCCTGACTGATATTATGGCTTTAACAGCCACTTTAGCTATTTCATTGGCTTTCCATAGGTGTGTAGTAGCCTGACAGTAAAAAGATAACTGTTTATATATATATTTATATATATATATATATATAAACCATTCTTTGCTTGAATAGTGACATTACCAGGTGTTTTGGTGTTTGGTTTGGCAATGCCTCAGGTTTGATGATGTGTTATATGCCAGCTGCTGAGGGACAGAGCAGACACTGCATCTGTGAAATCACAGTGAGATGTGTGTGTGTGATTTATTCTTCCTCTGTTCATTTGGACGGACCATAAACTTGGATGTTTAATGTATGAACAACAGACTTGACCAGACGGCTTGTTTCTTGGAAACCTAATTTACCTTGTTCCGGGACACAGATTCAAAATACTCCCACACTGGTGATGATTTCTTTGATGGCTCCATAGCGAGACAATCCAAAGAATTGACGGACGTTAAAGTGCAGAGTTTCATCCATCTAAAATACTCAAGGTTTCAAGCTCCAGCTCGAACATCAAACCACATCGAACCAAACCTATCAGGTAATTCACTCCTAATAAGGAAGGATAAGCGAGGATGGAATAAGCAAAGAAGTCATTGGGTTTCTTCCTGATCTGAAGTAAGCTCTGACACAGTAGTTCAAACAAGTTTTACTTGTGGTGTGTAACCTTTTTATCAGGGGAACATCACTAACCTTCACATTTCTGGTTCTTTTTCTTGGTTCTTGGGACTTTTGACTGAAACTCCTAGTTATGGGTCATCTCCATTAAAAACCCTTGTGGGAAGGGTTTTCCCTTGCCCTTATGATGCATTACCATGTTTCAAAGATGCATCTTTTGTCTACCGTGATATTTCATATTTTGTTTTATACTAAGACTAATGAGTACGTCCAACCTCCTGAAACATTTTAAAACTACACATAAACATAAAAGTAACATATAACATGTGCCTTTTTCATCATTCGTTCTTGTAACTTCTAGTAGCTCATACAAAAGAATTGGTTAGTTTCAACAGCTGGGAAATTGAGACGTAAACACCTGCTGCTGTACCTGTATATATGTATATGTGTGTGTGTGTGTGTGTGTGTGTGTGTGTGTGTGTGTGTGTGTGTGTGTGTGTGTGTGTGTGTGTGTGTGTGTGTGTGTGTCTACGCTTTCATTATACATACATTAACCAACAATTAGCAATTCTAGTTTTCCTTATTTGTGGTAAATGAGGAATAATATTTATTCCATTCAGGCACAAAATATCCCTGGTAAAATAGCACTTTCACGGCATCAGCATGACAGAGAAAGGCCGTTCCCTAATGCATGTAAACCGACCATCATGCCCGTGTGATTCCTCTCTATGAAGCAGACTTCTTTATAGCGCAGAAAGGCCATGACGGGAGCCGCTCCTCACTTCTCTTAATGTGGATCACTGAGATTTATATTCTGCTGATTTGTTTTATTTGGGGAAGCAAACCTGAAAATAGAGCATAACACTTTTTGCTAACACCACTTACCCACCTACCAGAGTTGTGCCCATCCTTTCCCATCTGTGTGCTCCATATTATAGGCCAAACCTTTAACTTTTCCACATGGGTATTTATATTCACCAGGGAGAGCTGATGGATGCATTTCAGATGTGCTGCCTGGGAGTCTTTGGGGATGTTTCCATTTCTAGACTGGGGAGAACTACTTGGTGCAGCCCTTGGGAATAGAGTATCTAAGGTGCCTGTTCTGCCCTTTCCATTTGATTACCTTACCACACGATACTGCTGTTAGTCTAACTGCCTTCTGCATGAAACATAGCAAATGCATTAACATTATACATAATATATACAAGTGAGTGCATGTTTTAAAACAGACACATCGAAGAGTGGAGTCAACAGCTGCAGACAATTATTTTCCTCCCACATCATACAACTTTAAAGGGTGCTGTGGCTGCAGTTAAGAGAAGAAAAGCAGCATTAAACCCACTTTGTTCCCTTTCACTTTTATTTATCCCCATAACATACACTTTGATTTATTTCAGTACCTTGCACACTACTCGTGAAAAAACGTGGGCTTGAGAAGCTTTAGCTGCTATTCTAAAAGTAACAGTCACTGTGCAGCACAGTTTCCTTCACCCAGCAAGTTTATTTCCCAAATGGTCCTATTCCAAAATGTAGCTTTCCAAAAATACATTATACATACATATCTGACACACTCCGAGGCAGCCAGACAATTCTTCTGATATTGCCTGGAAACCCACGAGACACCAAATTTATGACTTATTCTTCATCTACAAATGAACTATTAGAGGAAAAATCTAATTCCTAACGTTAATGCAGATGTCACCTTGTGGAAAAGTGCTTCTTTTGCATTCTGCATCTTTTTGAAAGAATGTTAATCCAGCAATATTTTATAATTTCATTCAAACACAAACTACAAAAGAATCATGACAATTGGTGAGTTAACCATGCAAAATATTTTTTTTATTTTTGCAAGGAAAAAATGTTGCTGTACGTCTATGAACTGAGTTTCTTAAACCAGAGCCAAACTGTACCGCACACTTGTGCGCCTTTCAAGCCTGACAATACTATGTGGTATTTCTGCTGAAAAGCTGTGTTCTATCCTTGAGAAACAAAGCACTAGGCATTAAGGCTTACAGATTTTCAGAAGAAGATGATGATTGTCCATTTGACCATGCATGGCCTTATTTCAAGTCCAAATTTTTGAAATGGAGAATTAGACATATTTTAATTTTTTTTTTCCGCACACAAACATCACAGATTAAAAAAAAACTGTTCAGGATATGTCACTAAAGTCAAAAAGTCAAAGTCACATTTATTGTCAATTCTACCACATGTGAGGTACACACAGATAATCGAAAAATGTTTTATTCCAAAGGAACATTTTTAAATGAAATTTTCCATGCTGCTTTTTCATGCTGTAACTATTTTGCCATTTTACCCTTTGCGTGGGTGGTCAAAATTATGTCTTGTGTCGGTTGGCAGAGAGATGTTTTTCTACTCTGTGTTTTCTCTAGCAGTAATTTCAAAAAGCAGGACTGGTCAGGTCCAAGGTGGAAATTGGAAGGAATAAAATTGACCTTGCTGTAAACATTATCTCTTGTTTATCCTTTCAACAGCAACATTGGTTGACCTAGGGTCCATTGTTCACTTTTTGTCATCAAGAATGCATCAATGTCTGAAATAAACATGCTGGAAGCCAAAATACAACAACTAGAAGTAAATAGAATGTGTGGAAATGATACAACTCAACCACTGGCTAAACACAATGGACAAGATCCTCCTGTTAATTTTTGCCATGTTCTTATTGCTCGCTGCCCCAGAGAAAATACAGTCAGCAGAATTAAGGATCAACACCGTTTGATTTCATGTCATGCAAAATATTAATTCGGCCAAACTCATTCACGAAAGTACAAATCAAGAATGAGCACAAGACCAAGGGGTCCCTGTGCTTTTATAATCCCAAAGAGAAGGTTACATCGTTATATTGTTTCAACAGATGTCTTAAAAGAAAAGTCCAAGTATTCTGTATAAGCACATTTCTCATCCTGTCCTTTGTCAAACCTCTTGGAGTCACAGGAGGTATGGTAAACAAAAAAGTGCTTATATTTGCAGAAATTCTACACCTTAAAGACAGGTCATAAATATGAGCCTACAAACCCCCTGTCCCGTGTTCCTGTTTTTATGTTTTCTCACAGTTACAAATTAACAGAGAAGGAGAAAAGAAAAAGCAAGCATTTTATGTCTTCATATAGGCATATTCTTTAAAAAATATTTAAGGTCTTTTTGTTGAAATGTTAACACTTCTGACCAACAACTCATCAGCGCTAACAACACTAATAGGAATCAATAGGACTGTGTTTATATTACCAATTCCACAACTATCCCCTGGAATGCTCTCAGTACAAAGCTATTAACAGCATCATCTCAAAGGGAAAAGATAGACCTAACTCTTCTTCAACATCCGTTGTTAGCAGGACACAGAGGTGGACAGCTGTCATGGAAAACCCAAAAACCAACCGCCTTCTCAGCATACAACCATGCCTCTACAGAACAAATGCTGCTATAGCAGGACTCTGGATCTCCATCTATTGACCTGGATAAAGAATCCTCATGCAGCAAAGGAAACTGGAAAACAACTCAGAAAGTAAAAGGCTACGAGGAAACCTAATGCCTGGACTCGAAACTGATTGTTGATGATGCTGCTGTGAAAGATGTAAGACGTGTGGGAAACGGACAAAAATAATGTGGTTTCCCAACTACATGGTGCCTGATCTGTGAGACAAAATCATGCAATTTTGGGATGCACATCCAACTGTGAAAAGCCTCATATTACATGTGTACTCAAATAATATAGTGAAACAGCAGTCTGAAGCACTAAAAAAAGACTTCAAAGAGCGGTTTGAAACAATTAATTTTCTGGATGCTGGAATGTTGATTAATGCCCCTTTGCAACTGGCGTAAGGAGTCAAGAGATTCAGCCAACTGTTTAACCTGAACACATGGCTTTCACGTGTGTTTACTATGTATTCATTCCATTTTATTGACAATTTCAGTTTTTTATCTGGGACTGCAGACATTTTTTTTTGGCGCAATGTGAAGCTAAAGTTAAATTAATACTTTGCACAGCAATACTACCCCCATTTTGATAGGAGAGAAAATTGTGAATTCGTCTACCCTCACGCAAGAAACAAGAAATCACACATTCCTCGTTAATCCTATGGTGTCAATTCAATGCCAAATGTATCCTAAATCAAAACCCAAAATCTGATCTTTCATACCCAGAACCTGGTAGGCAGATGGGAAAATACATTTGGCACTGATTTGATGCTGTAGTATCTCAACTTACTGTACCATCAAACATGTCAGCAGTGGTTTACGTACCAGTCTAAGAGAAATTTTGCAAGTTCTGCATCAAACTTTATCTTTTTGCTGTCCAAGAGCTGCCTGCAGTTAGGGAAAAGCATAACCAAGTTTTTCACTTCTGAACAAGGCTTTTTCCCTGTACTGGGTGGTTGTGGTGGTGGGAAATCTCTCTTACCGAGAGCTTTAGACATCCTTGCTGCTTCTGTTTGAAATAGGCAGTACCAACATGACTGACAACAATTCAAGTACGCCCACAAACTGGCAACTTCTTTGTTTCATCATGTTGTACTGAGACTGTTATGTTGATAGCAATTGCTATCTTTGACATGGTGGTGGGGGAGGATGATAGGGTGGGAGGCTTTTGGGTGCATAAATGGGACTGGGGTTGGGAGTCATTTGGTGGTAGCAGTGACAGACTCATTCACGTGGTCAGTGAAGTTCAGTAGTGGGAGAGATGGGGAATAGGTTGCCTCAGAGGAGTTTGTGGTTGAGGGTGAATCCTCATTTCTGGCTTTTGTTACAGGAGAAGTTACAAGTGATGCAGTGTTAACAGTCCAGGAGAGGTCCTCTGCAATGTGGACTTGGTGCTGCTCACCCTCTCCACAGCAGCACTGTTGATGGTCAAAGGAGCATGCTGGGTGTGTTCTCTCTTGAAGTGAGCAACAATCTCCTTGGTCTTCTGCACTGCTGCACTGACTCATCGTTGTTGTTGATGAGACCCACCACAGTCGTGTCGTCCGCAAACTTTATGAAGAGGTTGGAGATGTGCATTGGTGTGCAGTCATAGGTCAGCAGGGTGAAGAGGAGGGGGCTCAGCACACATCCCTGGGGGGGCCCTGTGTTCAGTATGATGGTGCTGGATGTGTTGCGGCCGACCCGTAATGCCTGTGGTCTCTCAGTCACTAAGTCCAACAGCCAGTTGCACAGCAATGGGTTCGAGTTTGTGAATGAGCTGCTGGTGTTGAATGCTGAACTGAAGTCAATGAAGAGCATTCTCACATAAGCATTTCTGATGTCCATATGTGTGAGGGCTGTGTAAAAGGCAGTGGCGATGGCATTGTCACTGGACCGGTTGGAGCGATATGTAAACTGGTACGGGTCGGGGGGGAGGGCAGGCTTGACATAATGCATGACTAGCCGTTCAAAGCACTTCATGATGATGGGAGTGCAACTGGACGGTAGACACTGAAGCAAGAGGGAGATGACCGTTTTGGGATCGGAATAATGTTCGTGGCTTTGAAGCACTTGGGTACCACAGCCTGACTCAGTGACATGTTAAAGATGTCTGTGAAGACATCCGTGAGTTCTCCTGCACAGTCTGTCAGTACACGACCAAGTATGTTGTCAGGACCTGGAGCTTTGCGAGCGTTGATCCTGCTGAGGGATCTCCTCACACTCTCTGGTGACAGCGTCAGCACCTGGTCGCCGGGAGGGGGTGGTGCTTTCGGTGCAGCAGTGGGAGTGAGACGTCAAGAAAAATAGGTGCAGGGGTGCATCTTATTGCTGTCGGGGGATCGGTGGGACAGTACTGCCCCCATCCCAGTGTCAGAACCATTCACCTCACCCACGAACTGGAGATCAGGGTTGGAGTGTCAGAGGACATTTACCAAGGTAAACCGGTCCTTTAGCTTTGCAAATGTTTGAGACAAATAGAACAGAATGAGAGGTTAAGTGAGTCAGTGGGGAGGCGATGCAGTTGTAGCTGCGGATAAAGCGACGATAAAAGTTGGCAAACCCAGAGAACCACTGTAGTTGTTAAACAGAAGTGGGGGTCTGGCCACTCCACCACAGCCCTGACCTTTTCTGGGTCGGCTCATACTTGACCCCTTTCAAAGATTTAACAGAGAAGGGGCATTACAAACTCCGAACAGCATGACCATGTACTCAAAATGTCCAAGGGATGTCTTACACTCATCCCTCTTCTTAATTTGGACCAGATGATAAGCGTTGCCAATATCCAGTTTTGTGAAGATGATAGGTGGATGAAGATAATAAAAGGCAGACTTGATGAGTGGCAGAGGATTTTTTTTTATCGTGATATTCTTTAGTACCCGGTAAACAATACATGGGCAGAGGGACCCCTACTTTTTGCAGATGAAGAAGATACCCACACCTAACGTAGAAGAGGACGAATGGATTAACCCCGATGCTGAGAAGTCGTTAGTGTAGGACTCCATGGTTTCCACCTCTTTGGTGGACAGGTTATACAGATGCCAGGGAGCAGGTCAATCGCACAGTATAGGACCAATGAGGCGGCAAAGTGAGGGCCCTTTCTTTACTGAATACTTCCACAAGATCATAGTAGATAGCCGGTATGTTGGCCAGGTCTAGGGAACAAGGCGGGGAAACTGGGACACCCGGTGTTGAAGGCACTGCCAAACAGAGACAAGAGGTAACACAGGACCAGAGGTAACAGAGGTGTAGAACATAGGACCACAACTAACGATACTACTTGTACTCCAATCAATATAGAGATTATGGATGGACAACCAAGGGTGACCCAGGGTTACAGGATTGGTGGGGGAGTCGATTATGAAGAACTGGGTTAACTCATGGTGATTACCTGAAACAACGAGCTTCACTGGGATGATTTGGTGAGAAATGGTGTACAGCAGATGCCAGTTCAAAGTCTTGGCAGTGACCAGAGAAGGGAGAAGTTTAAGGTCGAGATCAATCTGGTTTGCCATGGCATGATCCAAAAAGTTTGCATCTACCCCCAAATCCACAAACACCTGGATGGGGTATAAGACCCTCTTGAGGCCCAGGACAGCTGGCAGAAGGGTCTTGGTGGGGGATTGTGGCAGGGAAAAGGTTGCCAGGATACCTGCCATCAATGACGACCCCCGTCTCTCTCTCTCAAGGGACAAAAGGCAGTCAGGTGGCCCTCCTCCCCGCAGTCTAGACAGACACCGGCCAGGACCCTGCGTTGCCTCTTCACTGTTGAGAGGAGCGTCCAGTCTAATTGAATCAGCTCGTCGTCTGTCGGGACGGGGACTGACAAGGACAACTTGGTGAAATGAGGGATGACCATGAGTGGGTCCGTCTCTGCTGGTCTCATTCACTTAGCTGATTGTTGATCTTAATCGCTATTGAAATGATGTCGTCCATCGAGTGGGAGGTCTCTCGAGTGGCCAATTTAAGTGGTTACTAATACTGATGGTGCAGGTGGCTTGGAGGGCCACATCAATCCATCCCAAATCAGCAGCCAGTATGCGGAATACCACGCCGTGTTCAGCAGTGCTTAGAATCTCCTGTTGAATCTGGAGCAGCTGCTTCGATAACTCGCCTCTGATGATTGGATGATTGACTACCATCAGTTCCTCCTTTAAGATGGCATAAGTCATGTGTTGAAAACTATCACTCTAACAAACAGCCTTCTTCCATGACAACGCCTTTCCTTCCATTAATCTGATCACATAGGATATCTTGGCGTGATCCGTCGTGTACATAAGAGGGGTTAAAAAAGACAAAGAACACTGTAACAAAAAAAGCCTCAGCATTTTCTCAGATGTCCCAATAAGGCTTTGGATCTAGAATATGAGGCTATTTAAACACAATGGTTGGTGCAGCCGGAGAACTGACAAATTGATCTGGTGCTGGAGAGGGAGGAGGAGTAGCGGACACTGACAGGTTGGCAACATGATGGGCAACTTGTGTCAGCTGATCTGAGTTGGCGTTAAGTATTATAAATACTATTGCCCCCACCACGGTGAATTTGATCTTTGCTAGAAAGAAAACATCAAGGAGAAATGCCTCACGGGTCAGAGCTGAAAAAAATGAAAGTCAAAAAGATAAACGCAGGTTGCGACAACACTAAATGACAGGTTGATTATGATATTCAGCAAGACAGATTAAGCATATATAATATGGAGCTGAGGAATGCAAGGTGATTGTATTTTTTTCATATTGTTGCTGCAAAACAATAATGAATGCACTTTGTTCACTATTGTTGACAGGCTAACAAATCCCACTGAGTCAGTAGACCCTGAACTTCTATCCAACTGTGCCTGCAGTTAGTTTGCCTCTTTCTTTAGTGTCAACATTCAGAAAATAGACAATCAGTGCTCCTATGTTAGGTGCAAGATATTTCCCACCTCTATGTCCACTTACATAAACCGTGACATATTTTTGTCCGTCACGTCAATGACATCACCTGAATTCCACCCAGTTGGTGCCTTGATACTCTGCCAACAGTTTGGCCTCAGATCTTCTAGAGGTTGTGAATATGTCTCCGTGTTCAGATATCTTTCTTCAGTGCCTAAACACAGCCATCATTAAGTCACTTTAAAAAATAGCAGTCTAGTCAGGCCATTCATAAACAGCTACAAGCTTGTATCAAGCTTTCCTTTCCTAATAAGTAATAATCTTTTTGCAACACCTGTACAACCTCCTGATACTAAATGACTGTTTCATGTCTTCTAGTCATTTTTCAGCCACACCGCAGCACTGAGACAGCTCTAGTGAAGGTTCTTAATGGCATCCAGTCTAGTATGGATGGTTACAGCATTCTAGTCTTGGTCTTACTGGATCTCAGTGATGTATTTCACATGGTCAACTGTCACAGATCGGAACTCCAAGGTCCCAGCCGCCAGTAAACACACCACCTGATTAAGATCACCCGCACCTGGTTCCTCCTGCATTTATTCTGCTGACACTCACCTCACCTCTGCCAGATCGTCTTTGTTTCTACACTGTTCGTTTCCAGCCCTTGTTCTCTTGTGTCTTAGTTCCTGGTTTTTTGAATCCTGTTCTGCCTGACCTCGTCTCTGCCTAAACCCCATTGGATGTTTTGATCTCCTGGTTTTTTGAATCCTGTTCTGCCTGACCTCGTCTCTGCCTAAACCCCATTGGATGTTTTGATCTCCTGGTTTTTGAATCCTTTTCTGCCTGACCTTGTCTCTGCCTAGACCCTATTGGATGTTTTTTGATCTCCTGGTTTTTTGAATCTTGTTCTGCCTGACCTCGACTCTGCCGGTGCCCTCATTAGATCTTCCGCTTGGATCTTGACGGAGGACTTTGGGTTTCGGATCCAGGACGTGTCACGGATAACGTCAGCTGCTCGGATCCCTCGGGGATTACCCCTGTGGACTGACCTCGAAAATAAACATCTTTAAGACTGTCTTGGTTCTGAGTCGTCTGTGGACCGTGACAGTCAACAATAACATCTTGTTGGACCAGCTGAAAAACAGAGTGGGACTTTCTAGTACAGCACTTATCTGGTTTGAGTCTTGTTTAAAGGACAGGGACTATTTATTGTCTTTAGGTAATTACAAATCTGAGCTAATAAAAATAAAGTTTGAAGTACCCAAGGTTCCATTTTGGGACCTTTGTTGTTCAATATCTAGCTGATTCCACTTGCTAAAATTATAAAAAGTAACAAAATATGTTACCATAACAATGCAGGTGAGAAATTTAGACAAAACAGAAAAAAAAGTGTTTTGAGTCAAAGAACAATGATAAAAAATCAGCACTCAGCTTCAAGCAGTAAAGCTAAAAACCAAGTGCCAAGCCAGAAATCTGGGAGGAGTTCTGGACTCAGATCTGAATTTTGTTTTGTTCATTTCAGTCATTTGTTTCGTTTTAATGATTCATTCCAGAAATGTCAAAACCATTGTGTAAAGCAAGACAACATTACCACTAATATGAATCTATGAAAAAATAAATAAATATACACACACACACACACACACACTATATATATATATATATATATATATATATATATATATATATATATATATATATATATATATATATATACTCACCTTGTCTTGATGTAACCTAAGGAAATATAGTGATGGGTATATGTTGGATTTCTATATTATTAATCTCTACTATTATATATAGTAATTGTGTTTTTTCAACAAAGAAAACGTAGATTATAAGGGTGTACAACTAACGTCTACCAACTGGTTAACAGGAATCCTCAAGCGTATTTTTACTGTGCAGGGGGGAGCTGAGGAGCATCTCTTTGCTGTAAATGGGTGGCCTATGCGGGCCGACCTGCAGAGGCAGCTTCAGTGACACAACCGGGATCTGTACTGAGGAGTCAGGGGGGATCAGAGCTTAGAGGGAGGCTACAGTGTCTATAGCCTACAGTAATCCTGGATCAGAGAGTTAGGTCTCTCAGTTTCTCCCACTCACTGTGGGGATTAGAGACTGAGCTGACCACTCTGATGAATCACTTGCAATATGTGAGGACTGACAGACCTGGTAAGGTTACTTTGGGGAGGCGGAAATGGACCTGATAAATCTGATGAAGATGTTAATTCAGAGTTTCTAATGAAACCTTACATATATGTACAAAAATACCACAGCGACACAAAGGATTCTCTTGGCATGATCGTAAACCAACACAGGTAAAACTGGGGAGATGAACTTTGCCTAAAAGGCAAAATGAGGAAATCTTGGAAGGTTTATAAAGCAAAATATGTTATTTGTTATTTTATTTGGACCTTTGTTCAATACAGTTAAGTAAAATTAAAATTATTTTCACTATAATTTCTACTGTTGCCCAACAATATTGTTGAGGAAAACAAACCGAGAATTAAATCTTAACATTATTCTCAAATGAGTTTAAAATGTATCATGGATCAAGCCAAAGTAACTGCACATATTGCTTTCCCCGTATAACCATCAAAGTGGACAGATTTAATTTATGATATCAACTCTAGGAGCACACTTTATCACCAAAACAAATGTGAAACAAACCTGCACCCTTACACTTATTATATTCAGAGCATGTGTTCACATTGATAACTCTCCTGTCACACAGTACACTGCAAGCACCTGAATGTTTCGCTCAGAAAAGTCAGAAAAGTGTGTGGAAGTAAACTAAACAAAGGTTTTGGCTGCATTATGGCCTCTATTTTCTATTTTATTGTTTTTGCTGCAGCGGTTTTAGGCGGTTTGGTTTGTTAATCCTCTGGGTTTTTCTAGATTAGTCTTTGTTTTCTTATGTCAGTGTTAAGACTGTCATCCTCATTTTTAGTAATTGTTCTTTCACTCTTTTTTATCCCTGAATGCGTGTGTGTCTGTGTGTGTCTGTCTGTTAACCAGTTGCTTTACTCCATGTATCATTTTGAAAGTTGATTTCGGTTTTGACCTCTCCGGTTCTCTTGTACCTCTCTTGACTGTTCACATCTGTGTCTAATAACCCCTTGTGTCTATGTTTTTTCCTGTTTCCTGCCTTAACTGCTAGTCCATCGCTGTTGTTGCTTGTCCGCCCTGCTCTCTGTGTATTTTCCTCAGTATTATTAATTTGATCTCTGTTGTTTGGTTTTGGTTATCTTGCCGTTGGAGCAGTTTTGATTATTGTCAATAGACCATGTTTGACCATTACTTAATTCTGAATTTGGGCCTAATTCCCACGAAACCTGACAACAATACAGGACACTTTATCTCCTCAATTACTGCTATCTTGTCAACTTAGCAGAAGTGGTCCTACACTTGTTTGCATAATTCGCTTTTGGTCAAAAAAAGGACTCCGATCCATCTTTGGTGCCAATAACAGACTACTTTACTTTACTTTCTCTCATAAAAAAGGGAGAGATTAGACACATGACTATGTTCATTTTATTTCTAATTTATTCATCCATCCATCCATCCATCCATCCATCCATCCATCCATCCATTTTCTAGACCCACTTATTCCACTTCAGGGTCACAGGGACCTGCTGAAGTCTATCCCATCTCTAATCAGGTGATAGGGAACTGTAGGCCTCGGACAGGTCACCAGCCCATCACAGAGCCGCACATAAACATACAACCACATACGCTAACATTTACTCCTATGGGCAATTTACCACCAATCAACCACCAATTTACCACCAATTAACCTGGCATTTATGGCATATACGGTGGGATGAAGCCAGAGTATATATAGAGGACATCCACTCAAGCAAGGGGAGAACATACAAACTCCACTTCCTTGGTTCTAGGTTTGACTGCCAGCAGGAGAACCTTCATGTTGTGAAACAACTATGTTCATCACTAAACCACCGTGCTGCCCTGTTTGTAATTTATGAAGTAACATTTTGGCTAAATGCAGGCAGAAAGAACACAGAGACTGTTTTAAAATGGAGCAGCACTTATTTGCACACTGTGGATGTCAAAACATGGTGTATGTGAGTGTATTCACAAAATGATTTAATTTGGAACATTGCCCTGGTCTTCAGCCCATGTTGTTCTCCTTTTCCTTGTTGTCTCCACTTGTGTCTCACTTCCTGATTGTGCCACCTGTTTGTTTTCAGCCCATGTGTGTTTATTTAAATTTGTGTATACACACTATTCTCAAACGTGACAAGTTTGACTTTGGCGTACTTTGAAGAACAGGAATTTGAATGCAGCAACCCAACACAGCTTTCAAAATGTATATTTTAAAATGTGCACCACCTTGAAAATTCACTGAGAAATATGAAATTAAAACCATTACATTTACACATATAAATGTCTAAAAACTACATTCTGTTACAACGACAGTATTTAGAAGTTGTTCATTTGAACTGTTAAGAATCACCTTTATTTGCCAATTTTGTGCAAAGAAACAAGAACTTTGATTCAGCAGACTTCGTCTCTCAATATTCAGAGAAATATAAAATTAAATAAATAAATAATGACATCACAGTAACTGCACTCATCCAGGACATGGATGCAGGGATGCATCAGGGCGGGCCTCTGGTGTGAAATTGGGCCAAATCAATGTGCAGACTATGATCCGCTGTGGTGACCCCTCTGATCAGAGGGATTAAGCCAAAATGGTTGATGATGATGATTTCCTTACGAGTTTGATTCAAAATGCTTTGTGACACTCACAATCTCCATAACCATACCGGCAGTACCCTCTTTTCCAGGACATGTCAATGATAACTTTCGTGTGTTAGTGACTGACACTATGGTTCCAGTGTGTCGGGGTTCATGTTTTTTTCATAGGTGGCGCCAGGACCTCCAGCTGGGGGTGGTGGCGCCTCCACTGATTATTGATTCTACTCTCCTGTGGTGGACTCCTGGTCAGTGTATTTAAGCTCTAGTGTTTTACCTACTTGTTACTAGATTGTAGGTTGTCCTGTGCAGTATAACTCTGGCCAAATTATAGTTTGTGATTAAGTGAAGTTCTCTATGCCACTGAAGTTTGAAGAAATCCTAACGTTGATATGTGTTTGCCTCTCTTCAGAAAGCCTTGCTGGTGACTGGAACTCCCACTGCAACCACTGCTAAGAGCATCCACAGAACCCACCAGAGAAGTCTTGTACTGCTTCATTTTTTTCTTCACCTTTCTCATTTTTGGATGGACTTAGGTCTCGTGGTCACACATCAACCACATCAGTCCCTTTTGTTAAAAGGTCTATTATTGTAAATAAACCACTAACCTTTACTGGTTTGCCTCAGCTCGTTTCTGGGTCTAGCCTGACTCTAAACCAAACCTTAACACACTGATGAACTTAGGACTTCTACCTTTCTCTGTAACTGTAATCTTTCAGAATTTGTTGTTTTATAAGGTAATACAAAAATAAGAAAAGTTCATAAGAAAATAAAGGAAAATAAATGTAAATCTATGATATACTTGCAATTAGCCACATAAAATGGTCTAATGGACAAACTAATCTAAATGAACAAATTTCCCATCATTTATTTGCTAAAGTGGTTGATCATTTTGAGTAATGCCATTGTGTAATCTAGGGAATTCATTAATTTAGGGAATTACACAATGGCATCATCATCAGCAACAAAGAGATCCACCTGTAGCCACGTCTCCTGTGTGGTCCTGGCAGGACAAAAAGGGATCTGGCTGCATACTGTGTAGAGAGCGGATCCCAGTGGAGCTCCATTCGGGACCAGAAGCATGTGACTTCTAGCCGGTGGAGCACCTTTCCCAGATACATAACTGCTGCTTCATCTTTGGACCCTTTCAAGGCCATCCACAACCAGCCCTAACATTTTGTTAGTACACCTGGCAGCTTAAAAAAAAAAGTCAACGTTCAGACCCTAACATTAAAGTGATGTTATGAAAACACCCAAATGTGTGAGAGCTGAGGCTGTTCTTGGAAGAAGATTGGTCTAAAAGGTCCTCTAAATGTTGTGCTCTCCCAGAACTACTAAAAAGAGGTTTGAACAACTATTAACTCCACAGGTTCCCTTACTTTTTTTCTCCAGCACTATGAAGGTTTAATTGATGAGTTCAGTTAAAATTCAGCAAATAATTGGTAAATATTTGAAATAAATAAGAAAATGCAATGTGCTTAAGCTGAGTTATCACATCTATCTATAAGTGTGACTTAAATGAAGTTCAGATTGCATTTTATGTAGAACTGCAAAAGAAACTATATAAAAAAATAAATAAAAACCTTTATACATACTAACCACTGTAGGTCAATATTGGTCTCCCCTAGCCCCATATGCTTAATTTTCAAATATTCAAGGAAATGTAAATTTAAATATATTGCTTGGAAGGCTCTATCTGTCTTTAATGTACAAATAATATATTAAGCACACTTGTGTCTTGAAATTGTATTGTTGAAACTGATTTAAAACTTAAAGCAATGCATCTACCAGTAACCCCAAATGTCAAACGTCTCTAGCCTCAGAATGCAGGAATTGTGACTTTGCAAAATTAATCTGGGAGGAAACCTTATTTTGGTGGTACCAGTGAGACGTTACAACACCCCTGTCAGACAGCAGATGCTAAACGATCCTTCCAATTCTTTATTGATCAATATGTCACTCTTTCTGTATATAGTACCTTTTACCATACATAAGTTCCACCCACCACTTTGGTGTTTCACTTTCATTCTTTCGCACATAATCAGAACGATCCTTAATCAATACATGCAGTGCTTTTGCTCACTCACAAACAGAAAAGTACATCAGGTGCAATCTCGGGTTCAGTGTCTTACTCAAAGTCACTTCAACGCATGGAGAGAGAAAACTTCCGAATGGTGGATGAATTTTTTCCCACCTGAGCCATGGTCACCCATAGAGACAAAGCAGCAGAACCAAGTTAGCCAGCCTAATTGTATGATCCAAATCTCAGTCAAAGCTTATCATCGCCAACTTGTCAGTTTCCAGCTCAGCGGTTTTTGTCTCCTGTGGCGAAGCGGATTTTTAAAATAGTAACATGCAGATGGCAGAAGGTGAAGAGAGGGCGATATTAAATTATGCTGCCAATTGGAAGGCTTATACCAAGAACTGACATCCAATGAGTGACTAGTGTTGAACTGTTTTCTTACGGTGTTTGGGGCCAAACCCATCTTACTTTAAATGATATTCCTAGTCTTATCAGAGATTAAGACACCACTGTAATAATTTATAAAACTGTTGAAAATAAATGCTTACTCCTTTATGTTTTTATTCACCCTAAACTAATGTGACTAATATTTAGCATACATTTTATATTCATATGTGTGTAAACGGTTGGTCATGGCTGAAAGGGTAAAAACGTTAAAAAGTGTGGAGTCATCTTACTAAATTAAAAGAGAATGATGTTAAATATGTATGCCGAAGCATTGCAGCGACTCAAGCGGGTAACACCAACGACGTCCCAAAACACCCCCAAATAAAACATGGTACCAACCTTGACCAGTGCAGTGTATTTAAGTACTTTAGCAACGCAGCAAAGGCAAGGAAGAGGAAGGCAAGTTTCTTTGCATAACACAAATCAACAACAAGGTGATTCAAAGTGTTTTAGAGAGAAATTAAAAGCTCATCACACAGTAGAAAATACATAAAGAAAATAAAAGCATGATTAAATTTTTAAACAAAAAGAAAGAAAGAACAATAGATAAAAACAGTAGTTAAATATGGTCACATATTTAAACTCAAGCCTAAAATTAACAGTGCAGACTTGGAGCTTTATTCATACGCAGATGAGAGCAGGTGAGTCTTCAACCTGGATTTAAATAAACTGAGTGTTTCAGCTGATCAGAGGCTTTCCGGGAGTTTGTTCCAGACATCTGGAGCGCAGATCTGAATGCATCTTCTCTATCTGACTCATGTTTAAAAAAACAAATATGGATCCAAATGACCTGAGGTCTGGAGGGTTCATACTGGGTCAGAAGGTCACTGATGTATTTTGGTCCTAAAACCAGCTTTATAGACCAGCATCAGAACTTTAAAAATCTATCTTCTGATGGACAGGAAGCCAGTGTAAAGACCTCAGAGCTGCACTGATGTGGTCCAGTTTTTCTGGTCTTAGTGAAGACTTGAGTAGCATATTTCTGAATGAGCTTCAGTTTCAACTGATTTTTTTAAGTAGATCTATAAAGATGCTGTTATAATAATCAAGCCTACTAAAGATGAATGCAGGGACTAGTTTTTCCAGGTCCTGCCATGACATCAGGTCTTTTATCCTTGATATGTTCTTAAGGTTATAATGGGTTGACTCTGTTATTGGTTTAATGTTTTTTTTCTAAATTTAGCTCTGGGTCCATCACTACACCCAGATTTCCTCAGTGCATTTACCAAGAGCCTGTACAGGACCTTGGTCTCCCGGTGACATTGTAATATATATCTGTGTGTCTTCTGCATAGCTGTGGTAGTTTATTTTGTCATTCTTTATAATCTGTGCCAATGGGAGCATGTAGATGTTAAACAAAAGAGGTCCAAGTATATAACTTTGAGGAACTCCACATGTGATTCTTGTCTGCTCAGATGTCAACACAGATCATAGACACCAGTTCACCAAGATCATCAAAAAAGTCTGCACAATATTTAGGTGGCCTATAAACATTTAGAAACAGGACTGTAGATGAGGGGCCTCCTAGCTCTGATTTAGTTAGCTCTGTCTTGTCAAGTAAAGGTATAACAACTCATGCAGCAGAAAGTCCTAATAAACTAAGCAGTATGCAAATCTCAGAGTCGTCCAGTTGTGGCTGAAAAGCCAAAGTCAGGTCTTTGCCATAACGGTAGACAATGATGTGAATAATACAGCTTCAAATGAGACATCATGGATGCTTTTAACGTTAGTACTCAAAAGGTCCACACTGTTCCATCTATCTCCGGGTGGTCAGTAAGAACCAGGGATGCCTCTGTGTGCATCAAAATACACATCAGTCGTGAAGAAGTAGCGTCTCCTGGGTCGGAAAGAATTTCACTCTCATTGCTTCTATATCATTGAGGCAATATAACTAAATATACTTAAATGTATTTAAATTGGTTATGTTGTTTCAGGTCTGCCGAGCAATTCTGTTGTCCTGGACATAAGGACCCACTAGGACTCTGTTCCTCATAGTTTGAAAGTTTTATTGAACAATTCCCAGCCAGCAATTTCACAGTTACAAATACAGAATTGAATACTTTAATAGAGAACTTACATATATATATATATATATATATATATATATATATATATATATATATATATATATATATGGTCATAAAATTTTAATTAATCTTATTTCAGCTCACTAAAAAGTTGGCTTCAAGAGGGCTTAGGAGTTCATCAGTTTGTGACATATCAGACATCTACTCGTTTTGTTTCCAGTGATAGATTCATTACATGTGACAAGTCTTCTTATTTTCCAAAAGTTGTAGGATGATTTTAGAATTAGAGATTAAGATTCAGTTTGTGGCCACCATTAAAGAAAAGGTGTGGGGTGACAAACAGCCTGGGACTGAAAGATTGAGGCAGTGATGATAGAGCTAACCATTAAAAAGACATTAATTTGAGAATATATGTAATGTTTACTGTGGGGTTTTTTTCTTTAATATTTTCTATAATTTGAAATGCATTGTGGATCATTATCTCTTCCTCAGTTGCCAGGGAAAGATAGGAGAAGGCAGTGCATGCTGAGCAGATCCAGGATGGAGAAGAGGATGAAAAGGAGGTGGAGGAAGAGTATTTAATTAAGTAAGACCCATTTGTGTAAAACCTATGCTGTGTTCCTGCAATCAAACTGACTACAGTAACATGTTGCATTTCAGCCTATATTTCAAATTGATCTCCACTAGAAGAACTCTTTTGAGAAGAAAACAAATAGCTGAGGAGACTCTTCATTCAGCAGCAACACTTAACACCAACCCTCCACGACAAGGTGAGTGTAGTGACAGTCAACAGTTAAATTACAATTACTGCCTCAGAAGTCCTCTGGTTGTAGGATAATAAGAACAAGTTATCCATGTGTCTATCTAATATCTAAGTGTTTTCTTATTGATTACATTAAATAATGTAATTTTAAAATCTATTTGAAAATGCCTTTTCAAATGCAGAAATTAGGACCGTGTTCTGGAGGTGGTGGCATTACTGATGTGAAAAAACAGCTGATTTTAAATGCAACAGTAGGATGTTAACCATTCTGAAAATTATATACTGCACAGCAACGGCATAACCTTTAACAGGATCACAAATTTCACTACAAGTCATTACCCTTGAAATCTAGCCTCCGCGCCGCAGCCGCATCACCTGTTAATCGTGATGGCGCCTTTGCGAGGTTGGACATATTTGGAGCCTATGGAAATGTTTCACTGGCTTTGACAATTTTACTGCTGATAACAGTAACAGAGCAGGCGAAAAAGCAGTCTGT
Source organism: Xenentodon cancila (assembly GCA_014839995.1). Taxonomy (NCBI): domain Eukaryota; kingdom Metazoa; phylum Chordata; class Actinopteri; order Beloniformes; family Belonidae; genus Xenentodon; species Xenentodon cancila. The sequence goes on along the minus strand of CM026209.1, from coordinate 22,878,447 downwards.
GTCCTCACATCAGGACGAATGAGTGTGAGAAACATTTCCTTGTTTAGCAGAACAATTATCCACAACATACTGTTAACGCAACAAAAGGCCTTTCCAGCATGATGAGGTGCAATATCTTCAATAAGCCTAATCGATCAACTCATTTAAGGTTGACTGATAACTCAACTTAAACTGGCATGCTAAAAATGTATTCAAAATAAAACAATATTTTAACTGGTGGGTATATATGAGCTTGGTATAGGAAATTCAATTTATATTCCTCTTTACATGTGCCAGAGAATAATCATTTAATAAGTCAGGCACACATTATGTTTTAAACTGCCACTGCAGCATTTCTGCTCCTCCAGTCTTAATTGTATCATCCCTCAAACAGGGAATATTACTTTCTCTCTCGCCCTAAAAGCGTGTCTTCTTCTTTCCCCTCACATTCATCCTGTTCTGCACTGATTAAGGAGCCTTGGGCATACGCTGCAAAATCCCATGAAAATTCCTCTTGGATGCAAATGTGTGATTTAGGTGTATACATGTTTATATAATGCAACTGGAGTCAGTGTACTCCAGATAGTTTAATTTGATTATTGCTGAATTTGAATATGACCTTGTGCAGGTTGAGGTGAAATCTTTCTACTGTATCTAAGTGAAAGGTCTTAATTAACTTTACAACAGAATATTGCTGTGCATGTAAATATACCAACTTCTTCCTGTCTGTTCTGTTTTTATGTGACGTGATGTTTTTTTTTTTTATTTCCAAGTACACTGCAGAGCCCATAATAACAACACCCTCATGGCCCCTTCTTCTTCTCTCAATGACAGAATCACATGCAGTAAGGCATCACCAAAGAGATTTGCAACAAGGAATGCAGATGACCTCCGAATGAGTCATGTCAGCACTGCTGTTTTACACCACCGTGTCACCCTTAATAAGCCTCGGTTTTGACCCTGCCAGAAATGTGAACAAGTGCCACAGTCTTGACAACATGCAAAACAGCAGAAAAGTGTCAGGAAACAAATTCAATTTATGCGTTGAGGAGCTATCATTATGCATGAAGAGAGACGCTGTCTTGGCTGGCTAATAGCCTATGCAGCACTGAGAACGATCCAAGAGGAGAGTGGAAAAGTTCTTGTGAAGCTGCTGCATGACAACTATATCCACTCCGGCTTTGTTCTTGTAGCGTACCACTAGAACGCAGTCCTGTGAACGACACAGTTGGTCAGGTATACTTTTGTGATTACTTTAGAGGTGGAACTTAAGGACTGCTCAAAGTAAAAAGACAGAAACCACAACTCATAAGGTAAAAAAATGTTTGCAATACAAATGGCCTAGTAGCTCTATTTTCACCTCCCATTCAGGAGTAGTATCTTATGTTATCTTTCAAAGGTGTAATGTGTGTTTGATGTTGTTTTTTAGGAAAAATTCAAAAATCTGTATGCATTTTTTTCTGAGCCTCGAGGCCACTATGGTTGCAAATACATCTGACATTTCCACCAGTGTAATAAAAGTGTCCAAAGGATGAAGAGAACTACTGACATTTATGGTAATCGAAAGAGCGTTGGGCAATGCACTGTATGCGTTTGACCTCATCTCAGGAAGGGAGTTGACTATGCATTGCTTTTTGAAGTGACCTGGTAAATGAAACTGGTAAAATAATAAGGTAGATAGGTTCTGTCAGATTGTGTTTGAGGTTGACGTAGAGGGAACAAAAGAATGACATTCTGCTAGTGACAGAAAAAAGAAAAAAAGACATGTAATCCCTGCTATCACCGACAGGATGGCAAAGTCTATCAGCAAGCACGCATGACCTGCCTCACAAGGCAGAGGGCTTACAGCCTGTCCAAAACTTCAAGGCTTAACTCAGCAAAGAGCCCTTTCAGCTCCACTCTCACATGCACACCAAGGAAACTCTGCACCCACATCAGTACTGACAGCACACCAGCTTAAATGAAACACTGGTTTAACTTGATCTGATTACAACATCATTGGAACTTTACATGATAAAAAGGTTCTTGTCAAACACTTCTAATTACTGAAAACTGGGGGAAATAGAGATTCTACAGCCTAAATCTTTATTTACATACTTATAGTGGCCTTTATCTACTTTGTTATTCTTTTTTATTTATGGAGAGAAGACAGGAACATAGCAGTGAAAACGGAAGGTGAGATGCTGAGTTTCGGATGTGAAATCAGGGCCACCTATGGAACCTGCTCATCACTGGGGTAGTCAGAGATTTACAGGACTGGAACTGAACTGAAGTAAGTTGAACACAAGCGGCTGAAAAGAGTTTCCTCCTCAGGGTGGCAGGACTCTCCCTATAGTTCAGTAATCCAAGAGAAATCCAGAAGACGCATCGTAGAGTCACTGCTCCTCCGTAATAAGAGGAGCCAGCAGACAGGGCTTGGGGATCTGGTGAGGATGCCTACCTAGACATCTTCAGTGGGAGGGTCCCCCTCAAGATGGCACGTCCAACTGGGAGGAGGCCCTGAGGCAGACCCAGGACACGCTGGAGAGATTATTATCTCTCGACTAGTCTGAGAATGCCGTGGTATTCCTCCGGAAGACCTGGATGAGGCGGATGAGGAAAGGGAGGTCTGGGTGTCACTGCCTAGGCTGCTGCCCTCACGCCCCAAATTTGGGTAAGATGGACGGATAGATGGCTGAAAACATAAAAAAAGTTGTGTGTTATCTCTTTAAGCAATTTATTATTATGATTTTGATGAAAATTGGGTCACAGTTTTTTGCAAATAAAAAAAAAAAAATGGCCATTTTCAAGGGGTTAACATACTTTTTAATGGAGCGTATATTTGAAATACCGTGAATCTATTTTTGCATTGCTATCTTCATCTTATAATAATGCGATTTATTTTGAGGTTGTGTGAGTGTATTACACAATACTTAAACTCTCAGGGAGACATTTCTAACGCTGTGAACTATGGAATCATCTGACAGACTAGATAAAGAGGAAATTATCGTGCAGGTCCTCCTTTTTCTTTTGAATCCAGCTGAGTAATCACAGCAATTCTTCTGAATGTCCAAACTGTCACTTCTGTAATCAAGGCCTGCCACACTCCAGAATGAAGAGCCCAGCCTGTTGGAACATTCCACATTCAAGGTCCATTGACTGAAAGCAGCTGCACTGTTTCACTCTGCTATAACATGTCCTTGAAAGAAATCAGCTGGAGAACCATGAAATGTTGCTCACATAGTGAGGCGCTGTAGATCGAGTTCTCCGTGGCAGTAGAAAGTACCATGTTCTGGTTGATGGCATTAATCACACCAAACCCTGAAACGTGAAGCAAGGCCCCTCATGAACACCGAAGTGAAACATTAATTTGCTGTTGGAGGGTAAATGGGCCTGGTGGCATTATTGGGGCGATCGCTGCTGCAGTGAGCCATAACTGGCAGCTCTTGCCGGCATTAACTACAAACCCTAGAAAATGAAATGTAGTCTCTGTGAATGTGTTTTATCTGCACCTGTTAAAAGGAAATGTTGATTGAGGTTAATACATGCATTACTGACTCAGAGGTGAAAATCCACCTGCAGATACTCTGAGTGTTTGAACATTATCAATTGGCTATGTTTAATGTGTCCCAGGAGTGATTAAATGTTGTAATTTTGTTATTTTGGTCAAGCCTCCTTTTTTCTGCTTTTGATGCTTTCTAGAGAGGAGGCTTCTATCTGAAACGAAGGGGAGAAGCAGAACTGTTGTTGGTTTTTCACATAAAACAGTCATCACACAGAAGTCACTACTTCTGATGTTAGAAGTTAAAAAGCAAAACAAGACATTTCTTACTGATGTCAAAGCAGCATCAAACTCTATTGCAGCTGAACCCAAGAGAGCACGAGTACAAAATAAGCTTTGATTGTTGTGACTGAAAAGAAACAGGGTTCTTTTCTGATGTTCAACCACTGGGTCTTAATGTTTACTTTCATCATGTTTCACATGTCCACTCCCACACATGACTGTGGAACTGAATTAGTGCATATCAATATATCAATACAGATACACATTACTAAAGCTAACTGATCAAAATCCGTAGCTATACTTCTACTGTATACTGTATATAATCAACATGGCGTTTAGGTTAGATTTGATACTAATAACGCAGCTCACATTTACCTTGCATGAATTAAAAAGATTACAACTTTACTAATTACTATTAATCAGTTTGATAAGAAAAACGTTATTCTTATTTTCTTGGAGGCCATTTCTAAAGCCATTTTGTTTTACACAGTAAAGTTTTGACAAGCTTTTATCACAGTTCTTGAGGTTCTTAAACATTTCAATGAATGTTCTTATGTATGTCTTGACAAGGTGAATATTCTCTGCCCATCTTTGTGCCTCAGTCTCTCGAGGATTCTGATACTTTACAAAATCATGTTAATAACTTGTGATTATCATTATTTTTATAATGCTAATGGAAACATCATATAATCACCATCCGTCCGTCCGTCCGTCCGTCCGTCCGTCCATCCATCCATTCATCCATTTTCATCCGCTTATCTGGGACCAGTCTAAGCAGAGATACCCAGACCTCCCTCAACCCAGTCACTTCCTCCAGCTCTTCCAGGCGGACTTCAAGGAATTTACAGGCCAGCTGAGAGAAATAGTCTCTCCAGCCTGGGTCTTATCCTGATGGGACTTGCCTGGAACACATCTCTAGGGAGGCTTCCAGGGGGCATACGATACAGATACCCAAGCCACCTCAGCTGACTCCTCTCGATGTGAAGGAGGAGCGGCTCTACCCCGAGCTCCTGATGAGTGACTGAGCTTCTCATGAACAGATCAAAAACTAGGACTGTTACTGCACCCGGATTGGTATCATCAGGGCCCCACCCTGGAGCCAGGGCTGGGGCTGGGGCTCAAAGGCGAGCGCCTGGTGGCCGGGTCTTTGCCGGGCTCACCCCGAAACGGCGACGTGGGCCAGTAGGCTCACCACCCGCAGGAAGATTCATGAGGGGCCGGTGCAATGTGGAACATCATTCAATTGCACTAAATATAAAAAAATGAATGTAAACACAATAAGCATTTAATTAAAATGTAAATGGCAAAAAAGCTGATCTAAGGCAAGGCAAGTTTATTTGTTTAGCACATTTGAGCAACAAGGCAAATTAAGGTGCATTACATAATGAAGACATGAAAAGTTAAGAGGAAAAAAGAGATTATGAGTTGCAATGGTATAATAAAAAAGATTATGAGCTGCAGTGGTATAATTAAAAAAAAAAAAGATTGAGTTGCAGTGCAGTGGTATAATAAAGAAATCTAATGCACTTGAGGAAGCTGGGCCTGGTAATTTCGTCCAGGGGGAGGGGCACAGGACAGCTAATGACATTTGAGCATTCCTGATGACATGTTGCACGGCCTTCCAGTCTGGAGCCGAGCACCCCCGTAGCACATTAAGATGCTGTAAGTGAGGATGCTCACAACAGACACAACAGAAAGTTATCAATGTTTTTATTTGTTGGTTTGATTTTTTAAGCCACCAATTCTACACTTTTATGAGTTCAACTGTATTGGTGTCATCCATGAACTTGACAGTACCTTTGGGGGGTGGGTTGATGCAGAGTCATACTGTATCTACGTTAACAGTCAGAACAGCTGACTGACTCAGCTTGCAGCCTTGTGGGGCATGATGCAGAGTGTGATGACGAAGAAGAGGAGGGGGTCTAGTTTAACAACCTGTGAGCAGTTGGTGACAAAGTCCTTTATCCATGAGCAGATGGACTGTCTTAAATGCAAAGCTGTAGACAACAAACTGCATCTTCACATAATGCTCCTGACGTTATTATGAGGCCTTAGTGGGTCTGTATGCATGGTTTATGAAACGATGTGGGTTGATAGATGGAAGTAGGCTGGCCTTAATATATTGCAGTACCAACCTCTCAAAACACTGGTGCTGGAATGGTCTGGTCATCGATCTGAAATACAAAAGATGACATATATTAAATTAAAGAAAGCTGATGGGAAAAAAAAGCAAACTATTTTGGGTTTGGGTTTATACTGTTTGTAGATAAATAAAAGTTAAAGTAAATGTTTAATTTTTGCTTTAACTTTGTGATTTCAACATAATCTTGATTTTTGTCTGGTTTCTAAAAATCAAAAATGTTGTGCTTGTTGTAGAAGCCTTTAAACACGCACTGACTGCTGGGTGGAGCTGAGAGAGGAAGGCTTCTTCTCAAGTCATGGATGAAAGCATGTTTGAGCCTTGAAGGACATTGTGCCCATAGTCCCATGACTGAGAAGATTTTCTGGGTGAACAAAGAGTGAAACTTGCCCTAAGCCTCTATTAAAAAAAGAAGATTAAAAAAAAAGAAAAATCCTGAAATAAAAATCTATCCATCAATCTTGAGATGAATACAACCTCAGGTGATCATATTACACTGTGTCATTTACTGCACAACAATGAAGCCGAATTAAACCCATTGCTTCTATTATACTGTAACCACTTTCTCTGCTCTCCTGCCAAGACAGGGTACGATTAAGCAACTTACTGTTATTACTATGCTAATATTCTGGTGTGTTGTAAAATAAATAAAGCACTTAACAGCCTCCAGTCAATTATTTCACCTTTTGTATCGCCAAAAACCAGTACTATATATATATATATATATATATATATATATATATATATATATATATATATATATATATATATATAAAGAGCAATCCACCGCCACAATATCACCCACACTAAATACAAAAAAGTCCCCCAATGCATTGCTCACACAAAAATATAAAGAAAAAATATGGCCTTTATATGAGTTTCTACATAGTTCATGCCAGTGAAAATCCAGCTGAATCTTCCCGTCTGCGGTGTGGGACTGTACATCAGCCAAAACAAAGTTCAAGGCGTCTTAAACACTAATCTTCTCTCCTGTCCTTCTTAACTTTGGCCACATCCTGGTATAGGTACTGCCTGTGTCCCACACAGCTTCCCTTCGGATTCCACGGCATTCAATTGGTACAACTAAAAATGTTGGCGTTTTAACTTTGTCTAACGCAATGTGATGACTTTTCCTTCGGTCTGGCTCGTGACTAAATGAGTTTATGGGGCTTTGCTGGCATTTTTCTTCTTCGTTTTCCCACCCGTGGTCTGACTATTAACCATGGACCAGTAGTCTTTCTTGGAGGCCCAATCTGCCGCTGCTCTGAACAGCTAACCAAGGCAGGATTACAGATAATGTGCCTCACTAGTTTCCCTTCAGTCATGTATGGTTTCCACTTTAACAACAATGCCTGGTAGTCGTACACAAAATCTCTCAAGCACTGATCCAGGGTCTGTACTCTTAATCGCAATTGCTCCCCCACCTTGGTCAGATAGTCGTTGGGGAGAAATGCTGCTGAGAAAGAGTTCTAGAAAACCACCCAGTTGCTAATTTAGACTTTCTCGGGTCCCATCTCAAATACACCCTGTTCATGTGGCAGTGTCACAGTACAGTAAAAAGGATGACACTACAATCAGTCTTAATCCACCTATTAAATGTTTGAAGCTGTTGTTGCTGTTGATTGGGACAGTCATGATTGTGGCATGTGTTGTTGCGTGTACGTAAGGGCATCACTTTAATTCACAATTATACAACAACATTCTGGGGAATCTCACAGGCAGGACATTTCACTGTGAACTTTATCCCACCAGAATGTGCAAGATCACAACCCCTAAGACCAAAAATCTGTCTACCAAAAAGTGTTTAAAGATGAATGAAGTTAGTCTTTAAAACGGTCAAGTCTTGATCTTAATCCAAAGTTTACTACTGTTCAACAGTCACCCGCAAGTAACTGTTGTATTGCTGCCCATGATGAAGGAGACACATTTGACACTGGAAGAACATAAGAAAAACACATAAGAACTACAATAATAAATACTAGATAATAAAACACAATGTACAAATATAATAAAAAGTTCTAAGGGTAGTTGGCTTCATTTATCTGATTGGGGCTGTTCATATTTCTTTCCTTGTCCATAGTTTTAACAAGAACATGTATGTTTACTAAACCAGCTTATTTCATTTGATCATTTTTGTTTTTTTGTAGGATTCGATGATTGTTCGGGGACATGGTAAAATGTCAAATCCACTGTTGGTCGGTGGTGTCGGTGGTTTGATCCCTGGACTGGAGGTGCAGCTTCTGTATCCTTTAACCCTTTAGCTGCCCAGGTTCCCTGAATTACCTGCACATACTTCAGTTTTGTTGGATATAAAAACATTTTTAACTAAATAACACAATTCTAGAAATTTTAGAAGTTACTCTTACATACTCTTACTCTCATACTCTTACACTGATCTACGAGTCATTATGATGAAGAACATTTTCCATTCACTTTCACAGTGCCTAGTATCTTCACTGAGCCATTAACTCTCCCTGTGTTGTCCCATATTTTGAGTTTATTATAGACCATGTAATTTTATGATTAAAATGCTGTACAGAACAGTTCAGACAATGCAAGAATTGGTGAACACAGTTTTGCAATTTAATTTCATTTGCTCACCTCGCATTGTAATATTAATCATGCATAAAAGGGAGTTTGCTTTAGAAATAATGTATAGAAAAAGAAAATTGAATAATGGTGCTATTTTATGAAGTCCAGAGCTGATTTTTCCTGAACCTCTAATAGAAAGAAAAAACATATTAACTATTTTTAATTTATTGATTTTTTGTGTTAATTTGACATAAAATATTATCTGATCTGCATCTAAGTCACAATAATAGACATAGATGCTGATAATTTTGTGTGTATCCATCAAACATTTGCAGGAGGAAAAAGGAAGTAAACCTATTAATGAATCATTTCAACAAAGCTAATTAGAATCAATAGTCTGCACACCACAAATACAATAATTTAATTCATATGGAGGTGTGGTTAGGAGCTACTTTGATTGATCAAAGACACTCAAATGTTATTGGTTTGCAGTTCATAAGAAGTAACTCCTGATGTGAACCGTGGCTTGGAAAAATGATCTGTGAAGACATGTGAGGGCAGCTGATCTCCCTAAGGACAGCAAGTGATCCAACGTCATTTTCAAAGTCTCACTCATAAAACCAGTTTTCTAATCCATAAGTCTACAAATTTCGCATAATTGGTGACAGTTTAGTTATTTGGCTGCTCTCAAGTGGTCTTCTGAGCAAGTGGGGTGATACATCGGGACAATGATCCTGAGCATGAAGGTAAATCCGCTGCAGAATAGCATCAGAAGAAGAAAATAAATAGAGCCTAGAGCATGACTCTGAAACATCTCCTCGCTGAAGCAGGTCTCAATAGAGGAATTGTCAAACATTCTTCCTGAGCATTGTGTAGGCTTGCTGCAGAGCTATTTAAAAGTATTAAAAAGTCAAAGGATTAGCTGTTAACGCCAAGAATTCACTTACCTATGTAATCATTTTGAATTTTTTTGTGTTTTATCAGCACATTATAACCACATATTATAAAGAAGAGATCACACATTTCATGACCAGGCATGAAAAGTCAAATAATTCACATATTTTCTTGCCACAACAGTTGTGTCTTTACTGGCTTGCTTATTTGCAGACGTTTAACTAATAAAATACCTCTTCAAACAATACTGAAACTCAGACTAACAACTGTGTGGGGGCGGGGCAACTGTGTTGCGCTACACAACGTTTTGTGATAAGTAAAACTGTAATATTTTTTTCTCTTTTTGCTTCCAGTATAGTGGAATTACCTTATTATTACATTGTCACTCCTAATAGACATTGAAAAAAGTTTCCTTGGTAAATACAGGCTTAGTTTTTGTGACAACATGCTTTTAGATATGTGTATAACAGCTGCAGCCTGCTCAGCCTCATATATTAAGTTGGAAACATCTTCCACAGGGTAAACTTGGCTTCTAAGAAATGTGGCGAGAAATGACACTGCGCAATCAGGGTCTCCTGGTGCTAAACCCCCTGCCAGTTCTGACTGGTCTGTTGCAGTAATGCTCAGAAGATCCTCGCTGAGAGTTTGTTCCACACACTGACCCAACTGCCTGAAAGGAGACGCGTCTCCCGTGGCAGCGTGTGGACAGACATTTTTGTGGGCCTGTAGCCAGGGGAGACAGCTTTATATGCTCCACTGTTTTCCTCAGAAAGTAGTGCCACTGTAAATCCGAACCGCTGGGAAAGCGGGACCTCTACTGCGCCACTCTACTCTGAATCAAAGAACACAGCCCACTTTAACATGTAATGTAACTAACCTTGAAAATATGGCAATCAAAACAGTGGGAAACAACTGGGAAAAGAATAAAAAAAATAAATGTTTCAATGAATTCATACAGGAATAGGCGTTGTCTGTGAAGTAAATATTACAAAGCCTTTTTTATTTTTAAATTATAGTTTCAAATCATTACCATGACATAATTTCATGCATAAAGTCACAAAAAACATAAAAAACAGCAATGATATCAAGTCAAATGAAAAAAGATTAACCTAATTATTTGCCTAAATACCAATTTATAATAAATTTGATCCTCTTCAAGAACATTTAAGTTGACAGTATAGTAACATAGGAACATAAACCGGTTGTATGTGATTACAATTTACATAGATATTTCTGCAAAAGTCGAGCTGTGAGTGATATTGAGTGGCATGAACCAAGAATCCTTAAACGCTTGCAAAACGTTGGTGAAGTATTGTTTAAGTAGTTTCACATCTTAGTCTAGCTTTTGTCTCGTTCCTGTATTCAAATAAATTTAGAGGAAAATTTGTTAAAAACATAAGTCTTATCTAAACTGAAGTTTCAGAAACAAATTTGAAAAGATTTTTAAAAACATTTCCAAAAAAACTTCACTATTATTCATTCATTTTTAATGCACCATTTAGAAGGAACTGTCAACCTTGAGAGGTTAGTCCAAATGTATGCTCCACTTATCCTCTTGGGACCATGAATGTCTATAAAACAAAAATAAAACAAAACAAAAAAAGAACAAAATAAATCCTCAAACAACAAACTACAAGCGTAAAGAGGCAACCAGTATGCAAATGGATCATTTACACAGTAAACAGAGAATTGCCTGCAAATGTTCATATACAGGATCCAGTGCTCTGCTGCCTTTGCCAACGCTGAGAGGGTCATATTGTGAGAAACAGAACATATCAGGCACCAACTTACTAGTTAATTTATTTGTCTCTTGTAATATCTTTGTTGCTATGCAAACTTTCAGAAGTCAGCAGACACCAATATATTCTTGAATAAATCAGCCACATAAACAATTAAGAGAGATGAGCTTAGTTTTTATTAAATTTTTCTTTATTTTTTTTTAGCTTTAACAATATTACAAAGAGATAAAAGAGTTCTGAGAAAACCCAGGAAATTAAAAATAAATTTCAAAATGAGGTATCCGTTTTCTGACAAATGTGCTGCCTGCTGTGATAAAATCATTACTGGCCAATAGATCAAACCCCTTGTGGTATATAAAGTCTTAAATTATTATTTCAAGAAGTGCAGTATATTACTTTGGATGAAATAATCACCTCTGTTGTTTTTTGTTTTGTTTTACAGTATTTAGCATGGATATATAGCTCATGGGACATAAACCACTTGAAATATAGATAGTATAAGGTCTGTGATTCGTAAATGCTATGCGTAGGGATTTAGCAATGCTCTTAAGTGGGGTGCTTAAACCTGTCAATTTGCATTAGTCAGCTTTGAGGACATTAAAAGCTTAGTTTCGGAAAGGTTTTTACATGTATGCTTTACTCAGTGTTCCACTCTCTTTGCTTGAATCTTTCAGAAAGAGAGGCATGGTTTACTCACAGAAACTCTAAACTTATTGTCATTTCTCCACCTTAAAGGACCTCAAGACAGCCTGGTGACTTGTAACAACAAGTAATGTTCTTCCTTCCAAGTTCTATAGTTTTGTTTCATTATTTGCATAGGGCTGCTGAAGCAATATTGGATTAAGATCTATAAGCATGTGGATAGTACTTGATAAATGTCAGAGGATGATTAGAGTTACAACAATTTTTCCTGAGCAGAAAAATAACGTATGTACTTATTTCATGTCAGACCATCCATACCAAGAAACATCCTTTAGAGCTAAAAATGTCAAATTGAATCTGAAGCAGTTAAACTGTCAGTAGATCCTGATTATGAAAGAATCTGTCTTGCTATTCTCATGCTTGCACAGGTTTTTGTCTGGATTCAAACTCTGGCTTTCTTCCACAATCCAAAAGCATACATGTTTTCTAAATTGCTCATGTGAGTGTTTTGTGTAGTTTCCCTATTATGTGGCCCTGTCAAAGGTCCAGATTCCAGGTTCTTCCCTAAAGATGGTTGGGATATGCTCCAGCAGAACCCCATGACCCTGAACAGAAATAAGCTGATATGGATGGATGGATGGATGGATGGATGGATGGATGGATGGATGGATGGATGGATGGATGGATGGATGGATGGATGGATGGATGGATGGATGGATGGATGGATGGATTGAAGGCTGACCATTTATCATGTGAGCTTGTCTTGGGGAGCCAATCAAATCAGTGTCTTGTAGACAGGGTCTTTTGGGAAGGGGGGCGGGGCGAAACCTGTATGGTAAACAGTATAGATGGGTGCAGCTGAATAGCGGCCATTTGAATTGGCTTTGGCATCCACAGTTAAAAATTCAGGTTTTCTTCAAAAATTTAACAGAATATGACACTCAAATCATTCCTTTCCAAGGTATATGTCTCCCATGACTTGTTTTCATCACTCTGAATACATCACCTTGTTCGTTGCTCCGATTGGATGTAGCTCTGACCAGCTCCGTCCAATGGTATTTTGATAAGCAACCATTGGTGCCTGCCCTTGGATGGAGAGGCCCTATTGGTCGTTTTCAGAACCTACATCCGTGTAGATATGGGTGTAATATATATGACATATATGAAGTATTGAGACTAAAAAAGAAAGAAATATCAGTAGACCCTTCAGTTGTGTGCCTCTGTCGCTGTATCCACTTCTTAATGTGTTCATCAGCAAACACATAAGTTGTTTGATTCCTTGGAAACTGTGGTCTACAGACTTCCTCATGTGGTCAAATATCAAACTGTAAGGTGTGCAGGATAATTTACCCTCTGCTCACATGAAGAACAGAGGAATGCTGTTATGTTTGGTCCTTTGAGCCTTTATTCAAATGCAAATGCAACTTCTTGTTTTCATTCTATTGTAGTCACGTATCCAACGAGGCTTGAGGCACCAACGCAGAGGACATGAATAAGAGACTGCCACCTACAGGAGCAAACAAGAATTGATTTAAACTAATGGCCTTTGTCTATTTATTGCAGAAATGTAGCAGTGAACTAGTGTGGGGGAAAAAAGAAAAAAAAGTGCTGTTTACTGTTAAGATTGCATTAATTTCACTGACTGAAGTTCATTTTTTTGTATTTTTGTATTTTGTATCTTGAGTTTCGGTCTGTGCTGTGATACAAACTTTCTATTGTTCTTCAAAATGACTAGTTGTTAAACAACAGTTTCAGTCCAGTTAATTATGAATTTTCCTACTTTGTTTATTTTAAGTCAGAAATTGTTCTTTTGAGTTTTTTCAGTGAAACATTTTGTAGTATTTGAGTTGCAAAAAAATAAATAAATAAAAAATGGAAATAGTGAGGCATTAGATAAAGATCTGTCAAAAAGCTATTTGTTTTCACACCTTACTCATCATAATTTGTTTTACTTTTAGATAAAACTTATGTGTTTGTGTAAAATGAATAAAAAAAAAAGCCCTCTGTCTCAAACGTCACTTGTCAAATGAATTGGACTGACAGAGATTGCAGAGGATAACGTTTCAGACCAAAAATTTCTAGCCTGACATACTTGGCAAATCGGGCTTACCAGTGAGGCATAAAGAACTGTCATGTTTCCTCAGAGAGGTTTACTTTAGAGAAAACTTTGTCTTCTAAACCTTTTGACAGCCTTTCAGTCTTGGTTTCCCCTTAATTCATGTCACAGAATGTGAACCCCTGTCTTTTCTTATGTAGTGTGTATTGTAGAAAATGTTAGTTTCATGAAGCCTTTTCCTTTTTTTTCTCGTCTGTGACTGTAAAATAATACATGCTACATGTATAATTTGACCATGGTAATTTAAAGTGAAACATTAGACAATGCTTTCCTAGTGTTTATCATCATTGTCTTTAGTTAATATTGCATCTTGTCGCTCCTCTTAAATGTTTTGCTCCAAGCCTCAGTTTTACTTTATGTTTAGGGGTCCATACACAGAGGCTACTGGAACCCTGTTATTTTTGTAAGGATTATATTTATTTTCCTCTCCTTTCTTTCTGACCTAAAGCAGTCTGCATGGCACAAAAAACCCCCAAACAAAACAACAAAAATACACAGTGTACAGACAGCGAACCTGGGATATGGATTTGAGACTATAAAGGTAAATATGCTTCAGAATGCACAAGTTTGTAGAACTGATGTGTGAACTTGTATGATACAACTTTCACTTGTACAAAAAAAACAATCACACGTGAAATGAAACCGAAGTCACAGGAAAAAACTAACTCTACATAAAAAACATATACTTGTATGTGAAATTTTCACCCACAAAAAAATCTGCTCTCAAACATTCTGAATTCAAGGTTGTAAAAAAACCCAACACTTTAAAATTTGAGGTGCCGTTCTTATGCTTTTTTCCCGAGACTTTTTAACCCTCCGTCACCCTGCTCTGCACCCACCTCTGCTGATACATTTGAGTTTTGACACTAATTGACATGTATCTTCTGATATAATAATGCAAAGTAAATAAAACTTGAATCTGACAATCAATACATTTTCTGTAAGCATACAATATTTCATAAAATGTTGTATTTTGGAGCACTAAAACTAGAACATACAATATGTCATTAACCGATTCAGATCATAATCTAACATTTGATGAAAATATATAAAGTTTTTCAAAATGGCATGTGGAAAGAAAGTATTCATTTGACACCAAATGTCCTGCAAGTAATGCTATAATTAAAAAACACAGGCTTCTGCTCTTTTCAAGTTTTGGCAGAATCTTTCGTGAAATCACTTGAAACTTGTTGGTTGACCTTTTGGCTTCGTTTTCTCATACCAGTAGGCCAGTTCAGTGGCCTACCAGTAGGCCTACCAGTAGACCACTGAACGTTCATCCATCCTTCTATACAGTCTAGTTGACACGTAGTCAGAACATTTTGGAGGTGAACGCTGGATTGACTCAGAGCTCTGTGGGGGGGGGGTTGAATTTAAGAAAAGTCCTCTAAAAAATTGTGAGTTTTTGGGCCGTAACTGTTTTAAAGTTAGGCCAATGACATTTAGGCCAGGGCCTTTTAAAGCTCCGTGACAAATAGGTTGTTGCTCTACAAGTTAAATTTCAATAAACTCAACTCATCTGATCGTTCTCACATTTGTTCTGCCAAGTTTGATCAAATTTCACATATGGTGGTTTGTTGACCCGGTTGACGTTTGTCTTGCTGTTACTGTGAATCATCTTGGATCCCGATGTTCTCTACTTGAAGTTATATTTATTTATTCTGCTCATTAATCCCCTCTGTGTATGATATATGCTCTCTTGTTTTTATTCTTTGCACATGTTTTCTCCCCATTCCTTTGTTACTTTAAATTCTTAATGCTGTTTATGCTTTCTCTTATTCCCTGTTATTCCTATTGCAGTTGTTGTTGGTCTTGTTTATGAGGTATAAATAAGATAAATTCTTCACCCAGCCTTCCATCCACTAGCTGGTAATAAAAAAGATGCTGAAGCTGATCCCAGCTGACAATGAGATTACTCACATGAGTCCGCATGACTAAAGCAGCTACCAGACATCATGCAATTTAACATGAAAGAACAAAGAAAAGTATAATCTTTCAGTCAGAAACTGACAAAAGCGACACACCTTTTCTGCCAGGGATGTTTCTGTCTTTATAAAATGTTTCAGTGGAAAAATTGTACAAAGTCTGAGCTGCAGCCACACCTGAAATTGCCAAGATGTAAACATAAAAACAAATAATCCAATTTCAAACAACAACATTGTAGAAATAAGGCGAGCAATTGCTTTGATGCAGCAAGTTAGCAATAAAATGTCTGCTTTCAAAAAGGCCTGTGTATGTCTGTATTCTCAAAACAGGTTCCTGTTCAAAGAACTCAGCTGCTCTTCAGCTCCCATTTGAGGGCCTTTATTTTGCACGCTGCCGCTGTAGCGCCTCGGGTAATTGTGCAATAGATCTCTGCCAGATGGTGACCCGCTGTCAGGGCTGCAGTAATGGGGACTGGACTCGTGCAGGTTCATTTTCTCTGGCTAGGCAAGAGATTTTCCAGGAGCCCTCTTCAGTCTTCGATACAGTTTAGGATCTACATTTCCAAGCCTCAGCGCTGGGTGAACTTCTTTCTTGGACAATTCTGACAGACCCATTTTTGCACTCAAAGCGTCATAGAATTTGTCATTGCAGCTTTATATGGTTTCAGCCGTGGAGCTGATAGCTAACTGTCATTGCAGAGAAACCTAAGAACTGTTTACTACCCCATCTATATTCTGCACTCTCCTATCCGTCTCTTATTTACAGCTCGTGGCCTCATTTCTCCTGCCAATGCATCTAAGTTGTTATAGTCAACATCGGGCAGCAGTTTCAACTGCAATATAGAAAGCAGATCATCCCCATATTCTTAGCAAAGTATGCTGTTCTGGAGATAATAGTGCCTGCAATGACTCCATCTCAGCATACCTGTACAAGTGCTGTCTGTTTCACTGAAGGAGTTAATAACTATGTCCCCTTCTGGTCAAGGTGAAGGTCAGCACCAACAAGATATCCGTGCTGCTCTATTTCAAGTTGTGACTAATGAAGGGCAGCAACAGTGGCCTCTCACACCGCGCTGTCAGAGTTGACACACCTGATCAGCCCCTGTGTTCGTCAGCGGGCCGTAACTGTTAAGGCTGCGAGGTTACATCCTCCAAAAGTCTCAGCTGGGAAATTATAATGGATCATATTTAGAGAGACAGCAGTGCTAAACAACACAGGCTACAGTTCAGTGCAAAAATAGGGCTTTGTATATGGCATATCAAAGAGTGGTTGTTATGTAATTATGTCAAATAACACAGAGTAGGTCATGTGAAATGCCATTTCAACACCGCTAAAGGGGAAAGTGTCACAGCAGCTCCAAACAGACACTCTTAAAGATGGTACATAAGCCATGCTGTCATTAAGACAAAAGATGAAGGCTTCTGCATAATGAAGGTGTCTGCCAAGCTGCCGGGAATCTTGTTTTTGTAATAATAATAATAATACATGGTACTTTATAAAGGTTCAGGATCCTGAAAGATCTCCTACATTTAGGATTCCCATGCCAGGCGTCTCGTGGTAGTATATCGAGCTGCTCTTATTTATAGAAGTGCATGGGTTTGACCAAATCCTCTTTACCATCCGATTTCTTTCAGGGTCTCAAATCAAACCCATCTGACTGTCAATTTCTGCTAATGAAATGTTTCTGCTGTTTTCAAAAAGCTGACTAAAAAGAACCTGGTCATTCAACCAACTCTCGTGAAATTAGGGAAACTTTATGGCCAGGTTGTTTAAAAGCTGTAAGAAGATTTGAATTGAACAGTTTTCAGTTACACACTAATCGTTGTTAAGGGCATCACTGAAAGATCCAAAAAGCTTATTTATGAACCATAATTGATTAAGCTTGGTATTAACAGTTCCTGACATGCTTTGTGAACCCCCCAAACTTTGTGAAAGGAGATGATGTCACTTTCTCTTGAAGCAAAAGGACTGAAACTTGTGTATATCTATACAAGACTTCAACCCTCGCAGTAATTCAAGTGTCTACTGAATGACTGAAATTATGGTCAAACAGTCAATCAAATTTCAAGGGAGTATATGCAAGACTGCAATTTTATAAATATAAATGATAAATTAGTGCAATTTTGACAGGGCTCCCAGACCGGTCAGCTGATACAGGACACATCGGGAACACGTCGGGTGACCCTTTGATGAAGCTGAAACTGTCGCAGCTCTGAAACATCTCTTCTAAAGCTAAAGTGTCTGATAAAAGGAAAACTATAAATATCGTATTATAGAAGACAAAACGAACCTGATCAACACACCTGTTAATATCGCTGTTCAACAGCTCCAACTCTGGTGACCATGAGGATTCACGTGTCCATCTACTATAACGCTAAATCATATTTCTGAATTGGGTTGGAGACATTTTATCAAGCCAATTACAGTGTTTGAAGGTTGATTTTACCCTCTATAAAGTGCTGAACATGGCTGCTTCAGATTCAGGCCTCCTTGATTCTTAATAATTATGCCGACACTTAACAAGTAAGGGACTGAAATGCACAACCTCACTTAACATTTTGGCTGGCCACTGGCTATAATTGACCTGGTTGGCCTTCTGAGTCATAAGATATACATGAATTAAGAGACCGTTAATTGCATCCTTCAAATAGCACTCTGGCCTGAGGCTTTCTTGTTCTCCGTTCCAGTCTTATCAAGAATCTTCTATACTACTCTATACTCCTAAAAAGAAAAAAGAAAAGTCAGAGAAAGAAAATGCACCGTCATCACTCTGTGCGAGAGTAGCAGCATATCACATCTATCAAAGCCTCATACATTTTGTAACAAGCACTGCTCCCAGTCTACTGGAGTAAATAAACACAGAATACACCTTTACCAGGATGCAGAGACGCTCCTGCTATTAAGACTTTAATTAGTTGCTGGACTGCTGAGTGTGTGGAAGCGTTGAGCTGTGATGTGTTAAGCAGTGTTCTAACAGCAGCTCTCCAGGTCACTACCTCTTTGTTTCAAATAATATTTGCCATCCCAAGAGGTGAGAATGGGCTTCTTTTCATTGTCAATGTCATCCCTTCTCAGCCCACTAAAGATGGCAGTCTTGTAACGGAGAATCCATGGACAATCTTCCCAGTCAGGCTCCTGCTAGGGTTTCTGCGGATTAGCCTTAAGAGATGTTCACTGCCTCCCTAAACAATGCTGCCCTCCAAAGCTCTGTGCAGATTATAATGAAGACACAATGTACACACAGCCATGAACCTGCTGGCCCTTCTGTCACTGCGCCTGTTATATCTGTCCAAAACACAGCCAGTGTGGAGACTGCATTAATCACCCTCTCCAGAGGTGTCACATCAAGGTGAGAGCGAGTATCAAGAGTTTTTTGTGTGGGGGTGGGGGGTTGTCTTGTTTGTTAGGTTTTTTGGGGGGTTTTTTCCCATCATGGCATTGTAACACAGAA
Organism: Xenentodon cancila; assembly: GCA_014839995.1. Taxonomy (NCBI): domain Eukaryota; kingdom Metazoa; phylum Chordata; class Actinopteri; order Beloniformes; family Belonidae; genus Xenentodon; species Xenentodon cancila. The sequence continues at coordinate 22,859,265 of CM026209.1, read as the reverse complement.
AGCAGCCAATCATCACTGGGTGTCTTGCAGCTGGCACTTTTCACAGTACTGGGAAGAATGATCACCTGCTTTTTTAAAGGCTTGTAATGAGGAGATGTTAATGCTTTGATTGTCAGACATTTAAAGGATTATTCTGGTCTGTATGTACAGCAACATCACTCACAGGAGGTTCCAAATGAGAGACTGAGCTGGAAGAGTTAGGGTTTATCCATGACGCTGAGTCGAAGAAGGCAGTAATAAAACAACCTGACCTAAAAGGAAGATTCAGCAACTGAAGAGAAGCCTATACTAACACCGTTTTGAACAACCTATGAAAAAGTGGTTTCACAGAGTGAATCAAAGACTATAAAACTGTGTACATACTACATGTACATAATTAAAGCACAATATTATTTAACTATTTACAATGTCTTCATCCAACCACAGCCAGATTTAAAACACGTCACATACAGATGTTGGTCATGTCTTCTCACCAGTATGTGTGTTAGTTTCATGTTGTTTTTCTTGTGTTTGCTGATCCTAAACATTTCACCTAACATTTTAACCTAACTGACACGGAAAGTGAAAAAATGTCTAATGAAATCAAACCAAAGTGCAACAGTCCAAAGCTCCTCAGAAACATCCTTCGTTTTTTAAAGGTGCCGTAGAAGTTATTTATTACTATTAAGTGCACGGTTGACTGGGAAGAACTGATTATGACACTCATTAATGAATGTTTTGACAGAGTGATCAGAGGCAAACAATTTCACAGCCCAATCTACAAGCTATTCTTATCCCAGTCGGAGTACAGAGCATGGTCCCCAGAGTTTAAGGTTATATGCTTTTATTGCACAGAGGAAACTAGCAGAGCTGTGACAAGACACTTAAGATGTTTCCTCTGGTGCAGTGGTACAAACTGTCTTGACAAACTGACCACTTTGCCTCAGCATTGAAGTCTTGCTGCTTCGCTCTCTACAACAGTCGAACAAATCAGACTGTAACCGACTCAATATGCAACTCAACTACAGGGCATGCTTTTATCCCCTCTCAGTTACTGCAATGTCCTTCTAGCTTGTGCAATCAAATTGCTACAAAAGGTCCAGAATGGTGCGACTGGTCTTTAACCAACCCAGACGATCGCACGTCACTCCTCTGTTCATTGATCTTCACCGGCTACCTGAGGCCACGCCAACAAGACTCAAAAGTCTCTGTCACTTCCCACAAGGTGATCTCGAGGTCTGCACCTGCGTTGATGAACGCGATCATAAACCTCTTCATGAGCACTGTGCTCTTCACACTGACAGGCTTTGCTTTCTCCTCAGGCAAGGAAGTCAAGACGCTTCTCTTCTGTCACTTCTCAATGGTAGGATGAGTTACCTGTGGCCACAGGAGCAACGTCATCCCTCCCTACGTTCAAGAAGGTGTTGAAAACTGTCCTCTTCCAAGAACACCTTCTGCCGTGAACTGCGCTCCGCCTTTAACTGCCCGAGCTGCACTTGAATGTCGTTTTAGTGGCTGCACTTACTTTGATATTGTTCTAGCTGCACCTACGTTGTGATCTACTGTGTCTGGATTGAATTCCCCTGTTCCCCTGAAAGACTTTTTGGATAAAAGCATCTGCTAAATGTAATGAAAGTGTTCATGTGGCCAGATAAAACTAGAATTGAAATGATGTCTAAAATTCCAACTTTAAATATGAGTTATAATAAACATTCAAGCATCGTACAGAAAAAGTGAAACATTCAGAGCATTTGGTTCAGGTAACAGTCACTCTTTTAGAGCAGAAAGGCTGTAATAACAAATACAGGATTCACCTGTCTGGGAACACACGCAGCATGTGCTGGATTCCTTTCTACAGCTCACTAACGTTCCCAGGAATTGTCTAAATGAAACCACTTTGACCTTTAGTAAATGCAAATCGCCACAGGTCTCATTATTTTCAAGTAAAAAGAGGGTTGTTGCTAGCACAGAGCTGGACCCTTTCTTAACTTTAACACTGCCTTAATCCATCATGACATAAAGTCAGTAAGATTCGTGATACATTCTTCCTATGTTGACAGCATCGCACAGAGCTGTAGATCTGTTGGCAATCCCATGATGCAACTCACCTGCTCCACCAACTCCCAAATGTCCTCCACTGTTCCTGCATATAAGCACTCGGATAATGTTTGACATGATGTCAGACAGCTCAGTCTGACATGGACGTAGTCATCAGAAGGTAGGTGCACTGTGGTCATTAAGGGTTAGAAATGGTCAATCATTTTAATGCTATTGCCTACTCATCTAAAGTGTACCATGGAAATATCTCCCAAACCATGACTCACCACTGGCAGGCTGGACAAGGCAGGTCCAATCCATGCCTTGATGTGGTTAAGGCCACATTCTGACTCCACCATCGGAAAGTTGCAGCAGATTCAGCTTCTGCTGTCTGAGATATTCACATAACAGTTAATGGCTGGGGACGGGGGCCTTATTCCAGATGAATATCTGGAGCTGTGGTTTCATCCTGGATAACTGATAAGTGGCAGGACATACATGTTCATCACTCAAACCATGCTCTTCAGTACTGGCCGATCAGGACCAAACTTCAGGATCAGCCCTGCTGTCTGTAGGCACCTGGTTATGAGTTATTTGCCGTTTCTTGTTATTTGACTGCACTGGTCAACAACCGTCAGGAGAAAGCGGTTCTGACAGCTGTAGGAATTCTAAGTGAACGCAGCATCAGCATGAAAGAACACAAGAAGCTCGGAAAATACCAAGGGTTGAAAGAAGAAGTAGAAACAGAAGTAAAGTAAGCTGGATGTCTGTGTGCATGTGTGTGTAGGTGAGTAAAAGTGCAGGGAGACTTTACATGACATGCCTTTGCCATGACACATACTGTAAGACATTTATAGCGCTTAACTTCATTTTGCTCTGCAAATGTGTTTCTGGTATTAACAGCTTGGTACTGCACACAGATGAAATAAAGACATCTCTTAAAAGACAGGTGCAGTTTTATGAGTTATGTTTTAAGGGATCAGAGCAAGTATTATAAGTGACATTTCCTATGGTAAGGCTTTGTGACATGTAGAGGAATTTGAATGGCCCCTGTGTACCAGAAATGTGGTCACCTTGGTCTGCAAATATGTGATCCAGGGGATTTTTCAACGACTTTACTGTGAGAGGATTAGCTTTTAACAAGAAAAATAATATGCAAGACAAAGAAAGGATCATTGCAGCTGGATTTTTACACAGGCGCCACAGCTCAGAAAGCCAGTAGCAATTTGACAAAGATTTTCCTGCCTTTATTCACTGGCATACATATTCATCGACTGAACACTTGGGGGTAAGGCGTATGGTTCTACCACAGATGAGGTCATAGTATAGAACGCAGACGACAGCAGGGGGACATTACCTGGGTAGCTGGAAGATTCCCGTTTCCGATCTGCAGCATCTCCTCAGGTAAAAGTGGGTAATTTCACTCCGGGCTGGCAGCCAGGAACGATTTCAGCACCATGCATGAGGAGCAGAATAGATAGACTATGATTTTTCACAGTCTCAGCAACACCTTATTATCAGTTGCATTGCACATTTAATCATTTAAGAATTAATTACATGTATTATTAAAATATCTGTTGTTTTATACAATTCATGAGGAGACTATCCAAAAAAAAAAAAGCACCTATTTTTACCCGAGATTAACCGCACTCCATCATCATAGCAAACGCTAATAATGGATTCAATTTGGTGAAGTTTGTGAGCATTATAATATGGTGGCCTTACTGATTAATGCATGCTCTGAAGTGCAATATTATTTTAGTAAAAAGCAGCTCTGTGGTTCTTTATCACTGTGTAAGCTAATTGTGTTCTCCCTGTAACATGATTTCCTACAAATGAGACTGTAAGGAAAAGAGAGGTTAGGTGCCAGAAGATGCATTGTCTTCCTTTAAATGCCCCATTAGGCCTGAGCTAAAGGATTATGAGGGTCTTCATTAGTTAGCCTATTCCTCACCCTGACATGCCATCTCTTATGGGTCCCGCTGCCGTCAAGGCTCTCTGAACTGTGTTCAAACATGGTAAGAGCCTGGTAGGAGTGAAGAAATCTAATTATGAGCAATGTCTGAAACCACAAACCTGCAAAAACATAAAAATAAATCGTGCAATTTTTAGAAGCTGTCAAATACAGGCAGCCAGCTTTACCTGAATTTCTATGTTCTGTAAATCCCAAACAGTTTTATTTCTTAATTTAGGCAGTCATTTCTTTACTGAAGCAAGGCTTTGTCAAGGAGGCTGACAGGGAGATAGGATTTAAATGTGAGTGAGCAATGTTCTCACAGCAAAGTAGATGTCTTCCTCTATTTTTATACTCTTAACTGGAAATTTAGTCACACAATGACAGTTATCGTGAAGATGTTGCTGAAGAGGATTAGCTTCCAAATTGTATCAGTCAGTCTTCTGGATTACTGGAATGCCACAAGTCATCCAGAATGTGGAAATGTCACCATTCATGTCAGTAATGGTGGGAGTATCAGACGGGATGTAGAGGTGTGACTGTCTAACAAGAGAGAGAAGAAAAAACTATGTTCATTAACTTTGATTAGCTCTGAGTTTAATAATGGTATATTAAATCCTGCTATTTTGTTGAGCAGTCAAAGTTAATCCTCATGAAGAGCAGAGAGCTGCTCCTTTTTATGACTTTATGAGGTATTACCACGTCATGATTTCCTGGACAGATATGTAGTCGCTTTTCCATCCATCCATACATCCAAACACAGGTGAAATCAAACTTAAATACAGGAAAACGCTGATGCAAATCAGTTAAAGTCTGGAGAAAGTTGAAATGGATGCTGTTGCTATTACACCTGTGTAATCTCTGCACCATCAACAGCAGACATTGATCTCTGTCTTTGAGGGAATTCAAGTAAATCAATCAGCCAGACAAGCTGCAAATAGCATAGACACCCCCTGATCGTCCTCTCATCAATAACGGAGCAGAACTGTTGATGGTCTGAGGCCAAATTGCATCTAACTACACTGGACTGCTAACTCACTATATGATGCAATAATATGTGACTATAACCACAAGATCCACCTTTGATCTCTTGTGCCGATTCATTCTGGCACCTTTAACTATTGGAAAATATTAGGCAAAATTAGGAAATATTGTACACTCCACTGCCTCAGACAAACCTAGTCCAGTCATGGGAATCTTGGGAGTCTTAGACTATTAGTCTATTTATTGCTGCACTTCCCAGATCTCTTGCTCTTTAGCATGACAAATCTGTCTTCTGGCTTCTTGGTCTGTGGTAAACATCTTCTTGCAATTTCTTGGGCATTTCTCCAAAGGAAGAGCTTTTTGTCTGTTCACCTGACTGTGACGTCTTCACTGAATATTACATTTCTTAATATGCTATAATATTGTTATACAAATAAAAAACTGTCTTATTATGAATGCTCCATTCAAAGAATGATCAATTTTAAACCGACAGGAAATAGCAGTTGCATTAATACTTATGTAACTTGATATCACAGCCCAGTATCTGTAAGAAAATCAGTGGGCAGGTCATGCTGGCCCTATTAGTCTGTAAGCCATGTTGAGCTGAAACCCTGCTGGAGCTGGACCCATTCAAGCCTGCCACTCCATTAAGCTTTTACATTATTCTCATTATGAACTGTTAGAAACCAATTAATTAAAGTGATTAAAATATTTCCTAACTGAAGTGCAGTTAAGAAGATTGAGGTCAATAATGTTAATCTTTTTCAGTAAATATTCTGATGGTGCCCCTCCTATGAAAATGATCAAAAATACCCCAATGCATTTATACTGATTGATTGCCAACCGTAATTGTTGCATCTGAAATAGCTTTAGATAGACGAACCAAACTGTCCTTTACCTCCATCCAATACCTTCAGCTGATGTCACTCACAGGTCCCTGCTGTCAGAACAGCTCCAGCGGCTTTGGTGGCTGAAACTGCAGTGCCTGCATCACTGACTTTTAGCATTGACTTCTTACTTGTTTCCAGTCCCTCCCCACTCACTTAAGTAGTGACTTGTACTGACTGCAGCCAGTTTAGTTGCTATTAAAACAAATGCAACATGTTCTACTGCTGTCTCTTCAAAGCTCTTGTATTCAGTCCCTAATGTGCAGTATGTATAGACTAAATATTATTAAAAATAAATTTGCATCAAGAAACTGAGCCTTGATGTTTTATTTATGTCACTGTACAGCCTTTTTACAACCAAATACCCAAGTCAAAAAATTAAGTATTTCCATCAGATCTCTTCATGTCAAATAATGCTGACCCAACTCACGACCCACAAAGAAAACTTCCCATCGTTGTTTTCAAGCGTTTCATAAAAGTCAGAGCAGTTGTGATGATTTGATCAGATCTTTAGGAGTCAGCCCCATTTTTAATTTTAACTTTAAAAATACAGGCTTTCAAACAGTCTCTGCTAAATTACACTGAATATCAATAAATCATTTTCTAAATGTTGTGCAACCTTGGACTTTTTGACACTTTGACTGTAGAATCCAAGATTGAACCGACCAACCAGGACTCAAATACTTACAAAATACACCCATGTTGCTCTTGTAAACGTCTATTTTAAAAGATAGTGTTCACATAAGTGGCAGTTGGTAGCTTTATTTTTGCCATATTATTTTGTCATTTGTGGTGAAATTACCAGTATTTTCTGATAATATTGGATAAACAAAATAAATTGATAATCCAAATAAGGTGATCCAGCTCTGTGCTTCATGCAAACGTTCGCAGGCCACTTGAGGAAAACTAGATGAGAAGAGGTTCTACAAGGTTTATTAAAAAGGCAGACAGACAAACACCACAGGCAAAGTAGCTGATTCCTTGTTCGGCAGTTACTGCTTACACATGTAAGCAGTGTAAGCAGAAGAAGACTGTTGCAGAGAAGCATGCAAAAAAAAAAGGTAGAACCTGACCATAACTTCCTCGTGCTCACGCACAACAGCTCAGATGCACACGCTCTAGTGAAGAGAGAGCACTGCTGGACAGCAGGGGAGGGGGAGGGGGACGTTCTAGAGTCTGACCGAGAGGTTGGGAGGGGTATGAATGTTGTATGCGTTCAATTTTTTTAACCAGTTACTGGATTATTGGGATGTTCCCGAATGCAAATTTAATGGATAATAAGTTTAACTTAATTAAATGTATGTAAAATGCAGGTGCATTTCCAAAAAGGTTGGGGCACTGTGTAAATGTCAACAGAAACATCTATACAGACAGGTGGAGGCAGACACTGGGATGGTCAGAGGTTGGACTGCAGGTCAGTAAGCAGCTCCTGAGGATCTGGTCTGCGAACATGTACCGAAGAAAAAAAGAGGGGACAGACCAGCACAACAAACTACAAGAACAATGGAGAACAATAATATTTATGAGATACTTCTAATTAATAACTGAGGATTGAGATGAAGAAGGCAAAGAGAAACAGAGGAGGTGAGAGACACCAGTCAGTGGATCATGTTGGTGTCCCCCTGCAGCAGGTCTACAGCAGCAGATCCAGGATGAAGCTGTGTTGAAGACCAGCTGCTCCAGTCTGGTCCTGCAGCTGCAGCTGTGACTACTGGTCCTGACACACTAAAGTTTACACCAACTAGATGTTTTATTAAACAGAAATGTTTTAAGTTTCGTTTTAAAGGTGGAGGTGGTGTCAGCCTCCTTAATCCAAACTGGAAGTAGGTTCCATAGTGATGGTTCCTGATAGCAGAAGACCCGTCCTCCAGATCTACATTTGGATCTTCTAGGAACTACGAGTAAAAAACGCAGTCTCACAAACCTGATTTATATGCGGTTTAAATGACAAAACCTGATAAAAATAACACCAAGGTTTCGCACAGTTGTACTGGAGGCCATCGCAACACCATCTTATTCCTTCATAAGGTGTTTGGGACCACAAACAACAACCTCTGTTTTATCAGAATTTAGGAGCAAAAGTAGACATCCAGTCCTTGATGTCCTTAAGACGCGCCTGAAGTTTGTCTAATGGTTCTGTTTCATCTGGCTTCATAGACAGATACAGCTGCGTATCATCAGCATAACAATGAAAATTAATGCCGTGGTTCCGGATAATACTTCCCAAGGACTCCATGTATAAGCTGAACAGGATTGGCCCTAGCACTGAACCCTGTGGGACACCATAGCAGACCCTCGTCTGTACTGAAGAAACCTCATGAACATGAGAGAGAGAGAGAGAGAGAGAGAGAGAGGAGAGAGAGAGGAGAGAGAGAGAGAGAGAGAGAGAGAGAGAGAGAGAGGAGGAGAGAGAGAGAGAGAGAGAGAGAGAGAGAGAGAGAGAGAGAGAGAGAGAGAGAGAGAGAGAGAGAGAGAGAGAGAGAGAGAGAAAACATTTCTTTTATTTTTGACTTAAGGCTGATCACTTCTGGACCCCAGACTCTTTGACAACAGAACAATGCTTTTGCATCAGATGAAGTATGCAGTTCAGCGTTGTCTTGCTGAACGATACAATGTCTTTCAGACCTCTCAGCTATTTGATTTGCCACCCCATGTACAGGGTAAAAACTGGATGGAACCATATGTGGCTTTAAAATCTGTCTATGTTACTTTTCTGCATAGATGGGTTTTTTTGTTTGTTTTTTTTTTCCAGATGTGCAAGCTGCCTATATCTATAGACACTAATATACCAACATATCATAAGAGTTATAGGTTTTTAAAGACAACAACTTACAACAAACTGAATGGTCCCTCTCATTTTCATATAGAGGACTTAGATTCCATGAATTGCCAAAATATATTTTTAGTTTAGTCATCTAACCACAGGACAGTTTTCCACTTTGCTCATGATTACACTAATTAGTAACACGTTGTGTTTCCTGATGTACCACTTACCTTTCAAATCTTTCTTTAAACTTTAAAACTAAAGTATTCTAAAACTAAAAAGGTTTTTCACATTCAATTCGAAAAAATTATTGTTACAGTGGTAATTTCATTTAATCTCTTCAAAGAGTCATTGTAGATGTTTATTTCTGTGGGCAGGAAGGATCTCCTGTAGTCGTTTGCGTTGTAGTGGATCCGAAGAACCCTCTGGCTGAAGACACTCTGCTGATGCTCAGGGTTGTCTATGATCTTCTTCATTTTTATTAACTATCCTCCTTTGCACAACCATCTCCAGAACAGTCCCCAGAACAGAACCAGCAGTCTGTATTAGTGTGTTGAGTTTATTGAGGTGACTGGCTCTGATGCTGCTTCCCCAGCAGACGACTGATGTGATTGAACTCTCCACAACAGACTTATAGAAGATATTTAACATCTTGCTGCGAATGCTGAAGGTAAACACAGCATCCGTGTTGTATCTTAAGTCTAGTCGGTTGTTTAGGTGAAACCTGGGGTTATTATACTCCTTTATTATGCGACATGTTAGGGCAACACGTCTATAGTCGTAAAAAGAAGATACATGAGATTTTTTGGTAACTGAACAATAGAACAAAGGAATGGTGTTTCACTTTCAGGACATATTTGACATGTTTTCCATGTCATATTTTAAATAAAAGAAAAAATATCACCGAATAATATTGTTGGACAATATTTCAGCATTTTGTTTGTGGTCTTTTTTCTGATTTTGTACACATGCATGTACACACACACACACACACCACACACACACACACACACACACACCAGGAAGGCTGAGCCAGAACCTTGGTTTATTTTGAGTTGCAGTGTACTATATATATATATATATATATATATATATATATATATATATATATATATATATATATATATATATATATATATATATATATATAGATATATATATAGATATGTATATCAATTGAGAACATGAAAAACAAGCTTCCTTGAACTCCGAGCAGTAATTATAACACAGCAAGAACTGTAATTGTTGCGTTCACTGTGCGACAGCACCATCCACTCTTGCTGGCAAATAAGCTCTATTATCCGAAAGCTTTGGAGTGTATTTTGGAAATGGGTTAGTTGTCAGACAGCTCTGCAAATCTCCAGCTTTTGGCTGCTCTTGACACTCTGGTTGAACCCGTCCTATTAACGCTGGATTACTGTGGAGAGGCCGTGTCTCCTTGACAAGGGGATAGAGCAGAACATTTGAGCAGGGATGATTTCATCTTGCATTTTTTAATTGCTCTCGCATCTATTCATGCACTTTCAAGATGTGCCAAGCAGCTTTGCAGATTCCCAGAGAAAAAAGTCAAGGTTCAGCAGAAATGGCTAATACCAAATACTAAAGATTTACAGCTGCAACATCAAAGTGCTGGTCTCTGAATAAATGGAACACTCTCCAGAAAGAAAGTCTTCTGAAAACTACTGCCAAATCTTGTCTTTTTAAGAGAGCTTTTGTTGACTTTGGTTGCACAAATAGTCAGCAGGACTCGTTACTAAGAGTCTAAATTTGTAGGCAAATTAGTTTTCTCTGAAATACATCATTAGAAAGAAACATTAGATTCTCTGCTGGTGGAAATATATAGAGCAGAAAAAAGAACATTTAGGAGATTTTCTAAATGCTTCCTGCTACTGACACTGTTGTCATTATGTTAATGCTATGTTACCATCATATAAGATATCATGCTGAGCAAAGAGTTGCACCTTAATGAAAAAGAATTTGTATGTGAATGAGTGTGAATAAGACATGTGCCATTAAAATCTAAGTGATGTGCATCACAGTGGGCTTAGCAGCTCAATCAGTCAATCAAAACTTCATTTATAAAGTCCTTTAACATACCATAAAGCAACCAAAGTGCTGTACAAGTGGATAATAGTACAACAAATAAAACCATAAAATACAAATACAATTAGAGAGTAAAGTTACTAAAATAAACAATAAAAAGGCAAATGACAATGCAAAGGCTGGACTACTGATTGTGCTCACTGCTCAAAATACTGCGTGAAAAAATTTGATTTTAAAAGAGATTTTAAAGAAGAAAACTTTTAAGGAGCTGCAACTTTAAGGCTCTGTGTTGTGAGGTGAAACCTTTTTCTTTTTGTGGTGTTGTTTGCATGTTTTGTGTTTGGGTTTTTGTGTTGATGTTTCACCTCCGAGATGGAATCCCAGATTGGACACACCTGGTGCCCAATCAGCAAAGTGACAGGCCTGCCTTCAAAGCTGGAACTGGTGGTGAGAGAAAAGAGAGACAGCTGGAAGTGGTGGAGGGAGACGACAGTCCAAGGAGTGCGGTCGCTGGTGGGGTTACAGGAGAGAGACTGAATCTTCGCCAAGACAAGGGGCTGCGATGCGACGTACATGCAGGGGCAGGATGAGGAGCCCTGCCAGCGGGTGGACATTCGGAGGAGCAGCCCGATCCACATGTAAGGAGTGGATGAAAGGCGTGGCCGGAGGACAAGGACGGGATTGTGGCCGCCTGCAGGATCTGCCTTCCCAGTATTTTGATGGACATTTTTATATTTGTTTTTTAAATATTTTTTTTTTTTATGGGGCTCCCCTCTAAGAGTTTTTAGCTGGTTTTGATTTACTATTTTAATCGTTGGTAATAGTTTTAGCTTTGTCTTGCCGTGGGTTGCATGGTTGAACCATTAAAGTGTGATTATAAAACGATCCTCCTTCCTGTAGTTTGTTGTGTGGTGCTCTTTCCCTGGTCCTGAATCTTTGCAGTAATCTAGTAGGCCCCCCCATTGTAACAAGGGTGGGGCACGATATCTGTCTCCCCTGGTCGCAAGTCAAGTCCTGGGAACCACCAAGAGAATTAAAGCTTCAGATCTCAGGGCTCTACAAGGACAATGTTTATGTAGGAGCTCAGAGAGATGAGGAGGTGCCAGACCATGTAAGCATTTAAAAGTGAAGAGTAAAATTTAAAAGCAATTCTAAGACAAGCAGGCAGCCACTGCATTATCTGAGTCATATGCTCAAACTGTCTTGTCCCTGTTAATAGACGAGCAGCTGAATTCTGGACCAGCTGGAAACGGTGGAGAAGAGATTGGTCCATCCCACTATAAAGGGAGTTGCAGTAGTCCAGTCGAGAAAAGATAAGAGCATGAAAGACTCTTTCAAAGGCAGCGTGAGGAAGATAAGGCTTAACTCTGCTGATTATCCTTAAAAATATTAGCTACACTGGACTACTGACCTGTATCACATTTGAAATTTCTATCAAAGATAACGCCAAGATTCCTAATAAATCTTGGAGAGTTAGAAACATCCAAAGGGCAAATAGCACTGCTAAATCCTGTTAGCAGGTCAGTTTACCCAAACACAAAAAACTCTGTTTTATCTTTATTTAAGCAAAGTTTAGCTCTATCCATATTTTAACATCTTGTAAACAGTTCTGCAAATTCACTACATACTGGGCTCCACCAGGATTTAGGGTAAGTACATCTAGATGTCATCTGCATAACAATGAGATGCTACTTTTTTTTTTTTCTTTCAAAACTGGTGCCGATTGGCAGCAGATAGAGAGAAAATAAAACAGGCCCTAAAATAGAGCCTTGAGGTACCCCATATTTAAGTGGGACCTCTATGGAAGGAAACTATCCAAGTTGGACAGAAAAACTCCTGTCAACTAAATAGAAATTAAAGTGCAGTCACACCAACAGACTGCTTTAGTCATGATTAAAAAAATGTATTTCGGCAGCAGTCAGCTCATAAAGAATAAGAACAGTGGAAGCTCCAGAATCAACTGTTAAAAGCATAAAATTGCAGACCCTGAGAAGGGCAGTTTCATTGTTGTGACATGACTTAAAGCCAGACTGAATATAGTTCTTGATCGTTCTGTAATTGAAGATAAACCACTTTCTCCAAGATTTTAGGACAAAAAGGCAGCTTGGAAATTGGCCTTACGTTTGAGAGAACAATAAGATCCAAGTTGTTTTTTTTAAGGAGACGCTGCACAACCATATTTTTAAAAGCAGCTGGAACACAAACCATGAGAAAAGGAGGCGTTAAAAAAAACTAACTACACAGGGACCTACAGCAGTTATGATCTCCGTTAACAGTATAAATTATTAAAAAGAATATTGCAGCTGCATGACTACAACATGCCAGAATAATGACCCTAATTAAAAATAAAAAAAAAAAAGCCGAAATCATGATGCTCCCTCCCCCATACAGCACTGTACAGCATCAACACATGGTGATGTTTTGATGTTGGTCGTAGTGGCTCCATCCATGGTGTTCTGCTATGGACACCTTTCTATCCAATGACTTACATGTGGTAGACTCATTCACAGAGATGCTTGACAGTTCCACTCATGAGGTAAAAAAAATCTTACCTGTGTGTTCTTCTTTACCTCACAGAGGACTTTACGGTGTGCCTTAGGAGTAGCTTAGGCTGGGTGTCCACTTCTATGGCCACAGTACTACATTAATTTATAATTTGTGTAAGTGTGGGTTGATGGATGGCCAAAGACCTTGAGATGACTTTGTATCCCTTTCCAATCGCAGGCATTTTAATTAGCCATAATTACCCAGATTAGGCAAATTAGAGATACCTCGTCGACTGTTTTCACTCACCACAAAATGATTACTGTTGAGCCAATATTTGGTTCAGATATTGCTTTATGGTCTGTTTTTTTACTTGTGCTGTTGTTTTTTTGATGCCACTATTTGTTTTGTTAAGGTTAGTGGCATTTGTCAAAAGGAAAATAAACATGTGAAACTATGACCTGACTCGTCTTGTGGCTTTGAGAGTAAAGTAATTGAAATGTTTCTACAAGTCAAAGCCATTGATGCCTGCCAACTGCTGACAACTTTGAATGGCTTTGAAATTAAGGTTGCCACTGCAATTACCAAAATGCAAAGATGTTTGTATTGTTTATAACATTATAGCTATGTTTAAATTAATTGTTTTTCCAGATTTATGATCACTTTAACAAGCCATTTAGACCATTCAAAAAAAAAAAAGTTTGGTTTGACCATACAGGACAAGACCAGTGTAGGCAAAGGTGAGAGTTTTTCTGCGGGTTGTGGACGAATGTCCTAGTTGAGCCTGGTAAATGTAAAGGCTGGAGGACCATTTCTAAGTAGCTTCATGTTCTTGTGATTAAAGCAGCATATATTTAAAATTCCATAAGCTGATAGTTGAACTCTTTGGACGCAGGAAATGCAACCTCTGGTTAATAAGAGGGATTGGGTTGATACCAAACAAAGTGCCAAGAAGCCGTCCAAAGATATCCAAACTGAACTCTATGGTTATGCTAGATCACATGCTGACTATCAGGTACCTTTTGAACAATTATGAGCTCCAGCAAAGATGAACTAGGAGAACCACAATGTCAAAAGAAACTATCTAGAAGAATTAAGGTTTCAAAAAAAAGAACATTGTCCCTATAATAAAACAGGAGGGACTCCGTTACGGTTTGCATCTTTGGAACCAATTCTTCTGTTAAAGGCTAGGCCCTAGGATGTTAGTTTAAATCTTGCACACACTATCATGGGTCCGTGTGATGCAGTGATAATTCACCACTTACCCTCCAACTCTCAATAGAGTGATGACCAAAAATAAGCATTTTATTTCAATTTTCTGCTCTAAACTCAGACTAACAACCACGGTGGGGCTCCAGGTTGATTATCACACATCACCAATAACAATAATGACATAAAGTATGAAAAATTAAATTAGGATTCTCATGATATTGTTCTGTGTAATGAATGAGAAAACCTGTTTAAAAAATATCAAAGGTTATAGAGCTAGCAGTTCTGACACAGTGTAATTTATCCGTGACAGTTGGCCCAAATTAGAGCATCAGTTCTGTTCTGCTGAATCTCAAAGGCAATACGTGATTTGGGACTGATTGTGTTGTCCTCAGAGAAGTAATTATTATCTAATGTTCGTTTGCTCAGTCACTTTGTGCTATTGTCTGTCCAATACTTTGACTTGTTGTATCCCCAAGTGAGTGATGCCTTTTTTGTGAGTCCTACAGACAGAAATGTGTCCGTTTTCATGTCCTGCAGAGCACTGGACATTACCTGTCAAAGTAGAATCTGTTGTGTTTTACACTTGATTGTTTTGAGAATTTAATTCCTTTCCCACTTTGTGGTGATAATATATAATAATAATTTCAGCAATCATTTGAAACAGACCCTGACATGAAAGAGTATTCAGCACTCTACAGATAGAAAATAAAGACATACAAATATACCTGGTAGATGGTATTCCGTGATGAACTGCCAAAGTATGACATTCACAAGCAGAAGAAGGGGGAGCCATAACGGAGACCCCAGGTGTCGGCTGTCTCCCAACACAAGTAAGGTGCAGGGAGCATGTACAGCGTGCATTAGGCAAAACCTTCTGTTGGAATCATCGGCTGAATTCATTCAGTAAGTACCAAGTGTGGTTTGTTTTTTATCTGTCCTAGACAGGGAAAACTAGGCATAAAAGTATAAACTAAAAGTCTACATTCCCACAGATCAGAGGCAATTTCCTTTTACAGACAAGTACGGGATAGAACAGGGCTTTGAACATTTCTATCTCAGACTGAATAATAATGTAATCACACAGAAAGTCAAGTTTCAACACTGGCACTGAACCAAATGAAAGCTCAGCTATGATTCACATTTCTGCTTCAAAGATCTTGGGAGAGCCTTGCCTGCTGTGTCTGAAATGTTCGTATTTTTGTAAAAGACAACACATTTACTGTGACTGAAGTGAACGTGACATTAATTTTTGACTGATTGCCACAGTGTGATTAATCAGCTCAGTCAGTGACACCACCTGCTTGCACCGCTCTTTTTTAAATTTAATTTTAAGCAAGTTAAGAAAAGCAACCAGCAGAGCAACAGCATCAAGCCAACCGTGCTTTGCCTGATTTATAACCTTCTTCTGCCCACTTTCTCAATATATTAACAGATCTCACAATTTAATGATTTCTTCATCTACTAGAGACTGTAATCCCCTAATCTCTGCCTGTCATATTTATCATCTCCAACTGCTTCATGCAGAAAGCACAGAGGCCACCTTCAGCTCAGGAACAAGTAATCCGCTTACAGTAATATGTGCAATACAAGAAACTGTTATTTTTGTTGCAGAATGGCCATCAGCAAGTGGAACTAAATGAAAGAGCAGCGGGTGATCTCAGCTGTTGAATCATGCAGATGTCTGTGAATAGGCGTCATAGTGGAATATGATTTAGTAACAAAAAGATGAGGTTAATTTGACTTCAGATTAATTTAGTCTGGGTGTTCTTGCAGCGCTGCAGGTTTGACTCTCCACACAGAGTCATTGTAGATAGTTTGCTTCATCGGTGCCTGTCACATGTTCACATTCCTTCTTACAACTGAGTCTTCCCTTGGCCCTGTCCGCTGACGTCTTTCTCAGTTTTGGAGTGCATTTCATTACAATAAAAATATAAATAGACTATTCACTCATTCAAACTGTTCTGTTTTAAACAGCCACACGTGAGGATGGATTCCTACCTGGACAGCAAGTTAAAGAACTACAAACACAACCTGTTCTGATTCTTGAGGTGTTAAAAACTGTCATTTTGTCAAAGTCACTGGTATCTCAGAGACACACAGGATGTCTTTTAAAGCTTCTCAATGGCCCTGTAGATATAGCCTTTACGACAGAATTCCCTATCGTGTGGTGGGATGATTTGGTCATCAGTTGGCTCCACTGTCGCCATGCCATGTGGACCATCAGAGCTGCGGTTGCTGTTAGACTACTGACGTGCAGAAAACCCAGTAGCCATCCAGTGCAAAGGCACAAATGTGTCATGGACAAGGTATGCAAGCATTTTTTTTTTATTCATTCGTTTTTGCTTTTTGTTCTGTTATTGAAGTGTTGTCATTTTAATTTGCATGTTTCGCATACCAGTTACTTTATTTCTGCATCTTCTGATTTATCTTTGCAGTACTGTCAGGGGTGAGCATCTTTTCCCCTACTTCAGCTCATCCGCATGACAGCGTCCCCTTTTAATAACTCTGGGTGTAATAGGGAAGACTCGAATGGTGCGTACTTCCCTCCATGGGGTTACCTGGCTGCAGGTTGTGCAGGCACTCGACACTTCCTTCTCCGGTATTAAGCAACCATCATTCGATCATGCAGGTATGTCTTTTACTATTTATCGACTTGTCGATCGTTTTCTTTTCCATCTGGGTGTACTAGTGTGTACATGCCACGCTGACACACGCTGTGGGCTGAGCATCTAGCCGGCAGGAGCCGCACCACGCTGGGTTTAAGGTCGGTGCTGCTTTGCAGGGACACAAGCTGCTGCTTCGTGGACTGTTTTTGTGTACTAGTTCGTGGGCGCCTTTGTGAGCACACAATTTTTGGGTTTATGATTTAGTTTTATTTTCTAAAAAGTATGAAAGGGTTTCCTTTTTGTTTTGTATTTCAGTCTCTTCAGTCCACTTTGGTCACAGTCAGATTTTAGTTAAGTGAAGCAACAGGAGGGGAGTAACAAGAGGGGTTTTATAAGTTAACTGTTAGGGGATTGTTTTGGGTTTAATCTTCTTTTAGTGTTTTTTTATGTTGAATATAATATTGATGTTCTATTAATCGTCTCTCTGTGTAATTCCAGGTGCTGGGGGCGTCACTGGTGAACTGTCTTCCCCCCTTTTTGGTGATGTTGTGTAGAGACTGTTTTTGGTTTTCCCTGTGTGTGCATATTAGTTTTCAGTGTTAAAAGTGGGTTGTGGTGCTCCCACTTTTAGGTTGACACCTTCACTTCTTCCCTCCCTCACCTTAAGCCCAGCCCTGGAAAACCATCTTGCTCGTACTACTGTGTTTTAGTCTCTGACTGAAGGAGCAGTCTCATGCAGTGGGTGATGTGGGTTATCCATGATGGATGTCAGCTTTGTTAACATCCTCTTCTCGCCCACAACCACCACAGACTCCAGAGGACATCCCAGCACAGACCTAGACCTCCGCACCAGTTTGTCAATCCCGCTCCTGTCCCTGTCGGTGCATCCGCTCCCCCAGCGGTCCACTGCATAGAAGAGGGCAGATACTATGACAGAGTCATAAAAAGTCTTTAGCAGAGTCCTTCAGGCTCTGAAGGATCTTCGTCTCCTCACCAAGTGGAGTCGACTCTGGCTTTTTTTGTGCAGGAAATCTGTGTTTGTGATCCAGCCCAGTTTATTGTTGAGGTAAACACCCCCCACCCCATGTATTCCTGCTCACTCTCATCTGATGCGCATCCAATGATGGCCGTATTATCTGAGAACTATATAGTTCCCGATAGTCCGAGTTTTACCTGCAGACTTAAGTGTACAGGCCAAACAGGAAGGGTGAGTGGACGGTGCCCTGTGGCACCCCCGTGCTGCAGACTTCTACATCAGACACACAGTCATGGAGCCTGACATACTGTGGTCTGTTGGTCAGGTAGTCAACGGTGCATGGAGTCAGCTGCTCGTCCACTCCAGCTCCCAGTGTCTCACAAGGTTCCCTGCCTGCTGAGGGTTAGAGAGGGATTTGTGCTGCAGGTAGACAACAGTGTTGTCCACCCCAATGCCGGATACGCTAACTGCAGGGGGTCCAGACTTTTACAGCCCATCAGTAGAGTGAAAAGAGGTGTATCAGTCTGCCACTGAAGTTGCTAATCTGGGCCTCCATTGTCTGATGCACCAGGTGAGCAAGCTTGTCCATGGATGTCAGAGACCACAGAGACCAGCGAGCAGTCTGGGACTGACCTGGACCCCTGACAAGCCTCTTCAGTCTCTTCCTGTCCTGTTGGGGATACCCACTCCCCAGCAGACTGCAAAGGGGCTAGCAGAGGCTGCAACAGAATCATAAAAAGTCCTTAGCAGAGGCTTGCACACTCCAAAAGACCCCAGACTCAAAGGAAAGAGGCAACTTTGGCCCTTCTTGTACAGCGCATCAATGTGACCAGTTCAGTTTATTACTACAGTGAACACCTAAGGACTTTAGGCTGCCCACCATCACAATGTCTGAGCCCTGGATGTTCACCAGTGTGTGAGGCAGTCTCCTTCTCCAGAAATCAATCACCATCTCTTTTGTTTCTCTGGTGTTTAAGTACAGGAGGTGTGTTCATCCAGTCCACAAAGTCCATGATGACTGACCTCTATTTCAGATCATTCCCCTCAAGACACAGCCAACAACGACGGAGTCGACCTCTGGAGGTGACAGCTGCTGGTGTTGAAAGTAAGTCTGGGGTTCAGAGGGTGAAAGGAAACAGAGTACTGTCCCCTGCGGGGCTGCTGAGCTGCAGCCCTCCATACCTCAGACCTAAGACATACAGTTACACAGCCTCACATATTATGACCTGTTGGTGAGGCAGTCAATGGTCCATGCAGCCAGATGTCCACTCCTGCCCTCTTCAGCTTCCCTTGCAGAACTGCCAGCTGATTGGTGTTGAAAGTGCTTGAGAAGTCAAAATACATGACTCTCACAGCACCTCTGGCAGTGTCCAGGTGACTCAGCACCCAGTGCAGCAGGTAGATGATAGGATCATCCACCCTGATGTTTGGCCCGTAGGCAAAACTGCTGCAGGTCCATCACTTTGCTCACCAAAGAGCAAAGGTGATTGAGGATCAGCCTCTTCATGGTGCACATGGTACATACACACACACACACACACACACACACACACACACACACACACACACACACACACACACACACGGGGTCCGTTTTACAAAACGGGTTCTGTTTAAACTCCGAATTGCTGCATCTGAACTCAGAAACACTCAGCATTTCCATTACACAAAGTGAAGTTTCTTAACCCAAAAAGAGGGTTCAGTTGAGCCGGTGTCAGAAACTGAGGGAACTCATACTCAGTCTGTTAACACGGCACCCGACTGTAAACTAAACGTGGTCAAGAACAGGTTTACGTCAGCTTACCCAGAGTTACTTTGAACTTGTTTCAGCTTAATGAAGGGGAGGAGACACAATTTAATTAGACAGTCATATGCTGCACATTTTAAAGATGTCTGAATTATGACATGTTGCATTTTTTGTCAGGAAAGCATATTGAGGATTTAATGTGGTCACAGCCATGACTTGTGTTCATGATACCCTGATGGTTTTTTAAGAGCATTAAGTATTTCTTTTTTCCTTTCTTAGCCTACATGATTCATACTTCTATGTAAGGCAAATATTAGCCACAGTATGTCCACAGAAAATACCTCAGGTGTTTAATTTTATTAGCTGTTATTTATTTGCACATGTCTATTTCTTAACATGTCCAGCTCTAGCAAACTGAAATAAGAAGGTCACAGCCACTCTTCTCACTGTTACCATGGTAAATCAACGTACTGGAGCTCGACTGATGATGGCTTGTTATAGTCGCGGTAACTCAGTCAACATACTCAGAGTTGACTAAACCAACTCTGAACACATGTTCTGAAACCAAAAACTCAAAGTTTCTTTACTCAGTTTGTTGATTCCGAGTTTGTTTTTTGTTAAACCTCCTTTGTGAAGCAGGCCCCTGGACTGCAGCTAGGCCACTTCAGCACCCAGACTCCTCTCCTGCAAAGTCATGCTGTTGTGATGGATGCAGCATGTGGTGTAGCATTGTCTTGCTGAAATATCCAAGTCCTTCCCTTAAAGAGATGTTGTTTGGATGGGCATATGATGCTTTAACGCCTAAGTCTGTTTCAGCATTGATGGTGTCTTTCAAGATGTCTAAGCTGCCCACACCATAGACATTAATGTGACCCCATATCAGAGATTTTGAACTAAGTACTGATAACAAGCTGGATTTTCTCCGCAGGACACAGCATCCATGGTTTCCGAATATGAAATTTCAAATTTTGGATCATCCGACCACAGAACAGCTGTCTATTTTGCCTCAGCCCATTTTAAATGAAGTTCTGTCCAGATAAGATGGCTGCATTTCTGGATCGTGTTCACATTTGGCTTCTTCTTTGCATGACAGAGCCATAAGCTGCATTTGTGGATTGGATGGCGAGCTGTGTTCACAGACAGTGACCCCTGGAAGTGTTAATAAGCCCAAATAATGCAGTGATATTCAGAAAAGAATCATGCCTGTTTTTAATGCAGTGCCATCTGAGGGCCTGAAGATCACAAGTATGCAGCTTTGACTTCCAGCCTTGGCCCCCTGTGCACCGAGATTCCTCCTAAATCTCTAAATCATGTGATGATATTATACACTGTAGATAGTTAGCTCTACAAAGTCTCTATACCCGGTAGAAACTGCCTTTCTGAAATGTTCCTTTTATGCCCATTCATGTTACTGACCTGTTGCCAATTAACCTAATTAGTTGTCAAATGTTCTTCCAGTTATTCTGATTTGTGCCAATGACTTTTCCAGCCTTTTGTTGACCCCTTTCCATTGTTTTTTAGATATGTTGCTGCCATCAAATTCAAAATGAGCTAATATTGTCCATCAATCATTGTGTTCTGTTTTATTTACATTTTACTCAGCATCCCAACGTCATTAGAATTGGAGATATACTTAAATCATAACATTTCGAGTTTTTAACCTCCAGACACATGCACGCATGTGCACACACACACACACACACACAGTTAAGTTAAATTCAAACTTTATAGGCAACAGCGTATATAAACACACACAACTAAACAAACAAAAACAGGAAGACGCAGGAGTCTGCTGGACAATGTTGACTCAAAGCGAACCTGCAGCCTGTAAGCAGCTCGCTCTGCCATTTTAATAGTGGAGATTTATACTCTCATAATGGAGGGCTTTGGCAGTGATATTACTCACGGTGATTAGTGACTAATGGATGACTGCAGACCTGCGTTGTGGTAATGCGTTCCTTTGACTGATTGTGGTCAACCTCGTTTGGGAAGGCAGCCAAAGAGATAAGTTTATTAGTACAGCCATAATAATTAACATCTCACAGGAAATTAATCTAGAGTGATAACTCCATTACTCTCCTAAGTATGGTCTCCTTTTTATCATATCAATTTTGAGAAAGAAAAAAAAAGCAATATTGGCATTGCTGACTGTTTTAGTCGTACCTAAGGCATTCTTAGTGGGACTGGTGGTAGCTCATTGGCTTAGCGCGTATGGGTGGAGAGTTTTAGTTGGGCAGGCAGGCGTAGCTCTCTCCTGGTGGACTAGCACACATTATTACTTTTCGTTTCTGGGTGGATGTGATGAAAACAGGAGCTCCAAGGATAAAGAGAGTTTCCAATTTTGAAGAATAATTACATGTCTGGCTCAGCTAGAAGCTGTTCACACAGTGGGAACTTGTTGATAGAAAGAACACAGTTTGAGAGTTTCTTGTGGATTATGTGTGAGGGTGCTTGAGGAGATAATTTAACTGTGAGTCAATCAGTGGCCAACCTAGATGTTAGCATAATCAAGTTGAAGAACTGGACGATTGTAGACAGGATGTGGGGGTTTTATGTGGTTTTCTGCAGCCACGTAGAGTCGCACAACCTACAATTGAATACAGTTCTTCATTTACGATGAGGAAAACTTTAGGCGTCCTCCACATTCTGTCTCGTCCATTATTTTTGATTTCAGTATGTCTCATTTTGATTCTGACAATCCTTGTTTAAGTAACACATTGAGACAAATAAAGATAAACAAACACAAATAAATAAAAGGCTAGCAGTAAAGGAAAGAAAGAAAGAAGATAATAATTTGACCAAAGTGACATGAATCTAAAATGCGTTATGAATTTAGCATTCCAGCTGTCGTCGATCTTCAGTAAGTCAGTCCGAGTATTTATAGAAAAGTCATGTCTCTGATGTTTGGTCTTATGGAGCATGGACCAGAGAAAGCAGAGGAGGAAGTTGCCTGAGAGGATCAGGAAGAAAATAAAAAGTACGATAAAGGTGCTGACTAGAAGACCATCTCCAAGCAGCTGATGTTCCTGTGAAGTTTAGGGTCAGTAGTACTGGAAGCAACCTCCCTGGACGCTTCTCAAAATAGCTTCAATTATAACTTACAACACTTGACAAAAGCAGTGACGAAGTTTTTTTATTTCATTTTATGGTTTTTGCCCCCCCCACCATGCATCACAGACTGTGAAGACCATTCAGACTTCTTCAGGAGTTAATATTCACACGTGCACGTCACTGCAGGAAATGTTATGCTGGTGATGCACTCACAGCTGGAAATACGGAGGTGGGGGGCATGCTTTTGGATGGCTGTTTTTGTTTTGATATTATTAATACTCTTTTTTTTAAATAAAATCTAAGATATTTTTGAGAACAGAGCCAGTAGAAAAGCATATGAAGCAGCAAGACTTGCAGAGCTCATATTCACTCAGAGGGCGCTCGCTGGTGGAGATGTGTCTGGAAATCTTATAAAAATGAAGACCGATTGTTGCACACATTTATATTTTCAACTGCCACCTGTTGTATTAAAATGGATTTTGTGGCAGATACTGAAATTTAAGGCCAGATATTATAAACTAGTCTACACTTCTGGTGCTTTGTATATACATCTTTGTATATACTATCTGTAGAGAAGTCCATAGTTGACTCTGTCTCATTTAATTCTTCCATCCATCCATGTGTGTGTGTGTGTGTGTGTGTGTGTGTGTGTGTGTGTGTGTGTGGGATTGCGTTTTAGGACCGGTACTGAGGCAGCAGGAGTTCCAAACAAAAGTCCTTTAATTTTACAAAAAGCACGGCACTGGGATAAAAACAAAAAAAAAAAACAAAAAAAAAAAAAAAAAACACAAAATACCACCACTGCAGGAAAAAGGAGACATTTGAGATTTTCAGACCTTGTTTATTTATGCGCAACTGTCTGAAAGAATGCATTTCAATTTAGTTGTGGTCTGGACTTTGTCCATCGCAACACTTTTATCTGTTTCTGCTGTAGATTTGCTGTTATGTTTGGGATCATTGTGTTGCATGAATGGGCTTCAGGCAAGCTTTGGCTGTTAGACAGATGGCCTCTGGTATTGTGTGGACCCTTAACAGAGTTGTCATCCTGGAGCATGGATGATATGCCTGTCTGCTGCTTTATCTGCTGCTAAACCACATCTTTTCTTTACAAACTCCAGTTTGTTAGTAGGAATATAGGCACAAATCATTTTTGTGCCATACACCTTCAAACATACAAACAGTGTGTCACCTATATACACGGCTGAAGAAGGGTTAGATTGGAAACAAAGATTAAAATATCACCGCAGCTAGGTGGCTTCTTAAACTCAGCCACTGCAGCTTCTCTAAGGAGACGATCGTTTGGTGCATTTCCATAATAGTCACTGCATGCAACTCACAAACTAAGGAAGCCAACAAATGTTAAGTCCATGTATTTTTACTAAAATAGTGAATCATTTTTCTCACTGTGAAATGACAGGCTCAAAACTGTTTGGAAATGGCCTTGTAACCGTCCCCAGACTGATAAGCAGCAGGAACTGCTTCTCTGAGGTCATTGCTGACTTTCCTCCTTGCTGTTGTGTTAACACACCTCTGCAAACAAAACTTCTACATTTTAGAGGTGCTCACACTTGCTGTAGATCAATTAATCAAGTTCATTTGATTACAAACATTTTGCTGTGATTTAACATCATAATATTTATGGCAACTTGATTTTTCACAGCCAGGGTTTCACTCTCTCAGCTCTTCCTCGGTTCCCCCCCCCACCCCTATAACCTGTTTCTTTTTAATTTGCACTTTGTGTTTAAAATGTATTTATTGTGTAGCACCGAGGGTTTGAGAGTGATGTAAATTCCCTGTATGTATCTCACATCTGGCAGAATTGACAATAAACTTGACTTTGACTTTTGACTTTGAAAATGATGAGTGAGTATGGTTCGCTTTCACAGGTCTCAATTACTGTTTTTTTTTTTTTTTTTAATGCAGCCTGATTTCGATTCCTGTTGTTATCCACAAATGGAAATGGCAAACCCCCCACTTAATTACCAGCATATGCAAATATAGCTTCTATCTCAAGTAAATGGAGGACAGTAATTTTAATATGTGTTAACTGAAAAAAATCAGAGAAGGTAAGCAAAGATACATTTTTGTTATTTGGGGGATCTCAACTCTGTCATTATGAGCAGAACTGGAAACTGCTGGAAAAAAAAATGTAGAAATGACCAAATCAGTCTCCAACTTTTAGCAACAAAACCTGACGACATGCATTTGCTGAAAGCATCACAGATATGAGAAGACCAGAGGTCCCTGCTTTGACTGCAACAGTGTTTTAGATCACAGATCCTAATGTGGAGATAAGTGGAGGGAGGCAGATATGTGCAAATGGAAGATGGAGCCAACAATCAGCTGGTGTAAAATTCAGAATGAGCTCCGAACCTGTGTTCCCTTGTAAACGTTTGTTAGTGATGTCTGCAACCTGAAGAGTTCTGTTAGAAAAAGAACGTTATGCACATGTGCAGCTTTAAAGCATGCACATCTTTTGTTTTTAAATGCCCAATTGTGTGTAGAAAAATACATAATAGAAACATAATACAAAAACAATTGAAACAAAAAAAGCCCTTAACTTCAAAATTAAAAGTCTAATTATTTGTCAATGCAGTATTATGACAGAAGTAAAACTTATTAAAGCTTTAGAAATGTGAGAACTCATTTGAACACAACACTGATAGTTGACATTTTGATCTGTGAGTTGTTGGTTTTTTTTTTGCTTTTAATTTTAAAGGTTACTTGATAGAACTGAACATAAAATTGCTGTATGTTAGTAAATTATGCTTGCACATTTACTGAAACCCTACTTATGTGTCTGGTAATGTTGTAGCTCCCACCATCATTACAGAAAACCAGATCAGAAAGTTTTCATTTCAGAAAAAAATAAAAAAGAAGCAGAAACAGGTCATACAGTGAAGGCCAGAGAATACAGGACAGATAAACGCTGGCTACGACCAGGACGGTCAAAACCACTGCAGATCTGGCACTAGGAAGATGTGAAGCTGCTGCTATATAGAGAGGAGCACAGGTGAAGAGGATTAGTGATTAAATTGGTACTGCAAGGATGTGTTCACGGTCGACTCGGAGACTGCACATGGCAGACACCTGATGATGCTGAGGTACACAACTGAAGATGTGTCCCTAGAATCTACTTTTGGAGGTCATTTGGGGTGAATCTTGTGTGGACGACCTTCAAATGCAAATGCAATACCTACCAATCATGTCCTTTGAAACAGCAACATATTACAAAACCTCCTTCTACACACATTGCAAAAGGTTTGGCTGATAACAAAGAATTTACTGCACTTTCCTGTCTGCACTCTTTTAACTAACCCAAATGGGAGTGTGTGGGGAATTTTTGTAGCTTGAGGAGATAAGCTACTGCAACAATAACAGCCGAGTACTGTTGCAGAGATGTGTGTACGGGAAGACTGAGACAAACAACAAGTGAAACTTTTTATCACTCAATATCTTCCATGCCATGATAGTTTTTAAGGGTTGTAGGAGGGGCAACTTTCTAATCGTCACTGCCCCAACTTTTTAAAGAGGTGTTCTGTAGACCTGCAATGTAAAAATGCAGAGTGGGGGGCTGCAGTGGGTGTGCTTGGGTGACTCCTGTGCACCTAACATCTGGCTTGCTGGGTCGTGGCCCGTTTCCCGATCTCGTCTGTAGGTCTGGAGGGCTGATGAAGAGCACATTCACTCGTACTCTCACATACGCACAAGAAAGCTTACATCTGCTGCGAGATCGAATTGCATATAATAAAAAGGATTATTTTTCTCAGTCTTGGCACTAACACATCAAATATATGCAGACAGTTGAACAAGAAAATTTAAAATTATGTATATTAAAAGAACAATATATTAAATTCAATAAAACAGATTAATAACAGATATGAAGATGAAATAGTCATTCACATTAAATAGTAGTTCATAGTGCATGTAAAACAATATATATACACACACACACACACACACACACACACGCATGTACATACCTTTGATACCTTTGAACTAAAAGGTAATGAAAATAGACAATATTAAGAAAATTGGTTGAAAGCCCTTTGAACAAGCTAAAGCAACTTTTTGAGATCCCACAGAGTCCAAGAACCACTGACCTCGTCACCAGAACAGCTACGTTTTCACGTCTGCAAAATGACGGTCAAACTCAGCAGAAGCTTGGATGCCTGGCTTAACTGTAACAAAGCTTTTGCATTTTAAAATGTTACTGCTCCACTGCAGACGTTTCTAAATTTCCATTAATTTCAGGCTTTCACTCCTGGTTCATGTTTTTGTTGTTGTTGTTTCTTTAACGTTAATAATGTTAAATAAAATGTTAATTTTCTATTTTGCTCCTCTCTCTATAATAGCTTTGTACCCACCATAAATTCAAAGGTTCCCCTAAAAACAATCACCTTTGCTCCAACTGTTTTTATTGAACAACTTAACACATTGGCACACTGTTAGTGCTACATCTTCAATATTTCCTGTAAATGACCTCAAAACCTTCTCTGTCTTGATCTTTTTTTGGATGAAACATTCCTCTTACTTTTTTACATGAAGCACAAAATCTGTTGTAGGTAGGTAAAAGCCCTCATTAAGACTCAGTGGGAAGGAAAAATGCAAATGGGACTAGAGGCAATTTATTCAGCTAATAGGAGTGAGGGCAAAGTCCCCTGGTTGGGCCGTCCTCTCAGACCAAGATAAATGAAGAAGCCAGATGAATTGTGGAGGAAGTTGTAGGGCTGAGCCTGTCCTCTCTCACTGCTGGAAAGTTACATGATTCCAACAAATGTGGGACACAGTGGGAGTCTAAAGTTTTCTTATGAGTACGGCACCCCAACAAAGACTGACAGATATACCGGCACTCAACCATCATCAGACATCAAACAGTAGTCGCAGTCTTACTTCAACACAAATTTCTACGCACACGAGTGTTGGAACATCAGCTGTCAGACCCTACTACAACTCCAAGATCATCCAAACACCTCAAGATCAAAGTCAAAGTCAAACTCGAAGTCAAAGTCACGTTTATTGTCACATGTGAGGTACATACAGAGAATCGAAATTACATCACTCTCAAACCGTCGGTGCTACACAATAAATAAATTAAACACAGATTAAACACACAGTGCGAATTTAAAATCTAAAAGAAACAAGTAATAACATGACGCTGGGTTTAAGAACCAGGGCCAATTAAATTACAATAAAAACAATAAAATAGCAGTATGATAATAGACATAGACATGGGGAGGGGGTCCTGAAGTGAGGGGAGAGAGGCACCAACGATCTTCTCGGCTGCTCTCACTATGCTTTGGAGAGACCGCAAGTTGCGGTGCAGCTCCGTACCACACGGTGATGCAGCTGGTCAGGTTGTGGTGCAGGATCCGTACCACACGGTGATGCAGCTGGTCAGGTTGCGGTGCAGCTCCGTACCACACGGTGATGCAGCTGGTCAGAATGCTCTCGATGGTGCCTCTGTAGAAGGTGTACCTGATGGGGGCCGGGGCTCTGGCTCTTCGCAGTTTGCGGAGGAAGTAGAGACGCTGCTGTGCCTTCTTGGCGAGTGATGCAGTGTTAACAGTCCAGGAGAGGTCCTCTGAGATGTGGACACCCAGGACCTTGGTGCTGCTCACCCTCTCCACAGCAGCACCGTTGGTGGTCAGAGGAGCATGCTGGGTGTGTTGTCTCCTGAAGTCAGCAACAATCTCCTTGGTCTTCTCCATGTTCAGAGAGAGATTGTCGTCACCACTCAGCCAGGTGGCTGGATTGGTGCAGATAGATTGGGCTACAGTTTAAATCCTTGGCATCTGATGCCAACGGGTCCCCTCCCTGACAGCAGTGGCATCTCAGATCCTCCAAACATTAATAGTTACTTGATTACCATTAGTCATGAAATGGTAGGTAACTGCCTCTTTATTTTGGTGTAATGTGTTTTGTTCTTCTGTTCATTTTAGTCTAGGGAGTTGGGGTGAGCCACTGTCTTTTATTTCCTGTTTTGTTCTGGACAAGTAAGGTAGCACTGGGTTTAAAGGCAGGATGTTGGTTTTATTTATGTTATGTCCCATTACTGCCAGACTGGAGTACTAACATGAGGGTCCAAGCTAAGCTCAGCTCTGCTGCCCATCCTGTTGGCCAACGTGCACTCCCCTGACAATAAACTGAACTACATTTGCCTCTACCACACTATCTGTTCTGACATCACAGACTGCTGTGTTTTTATGTCACTGAAGTACGGTCAGTCCCAGCATTACGGAGACCAGAGTACAACTCGACATCCTCACTGCATTCCACCCCAACAGAGATGCAGACTTGACTGAAACGGCCCAGGGAGGGGGGGGGTCTGTGTTCACATCGAGATGTGGGAATGCTGTTAGTCTCCAGCCACTGCTCACTGCTAGTGGAGTTTATGACTATCAGATAAAAGTCATTTTATTTACAGATAGTCATGGTTTACATATCACCCAGGGCTAATGGACACAATGCGCCGAGCAAACTCTGCAAACCAGTCAGAGCTTCAAAGCACAACTTTAATTATTGCTACAGTTTTCAATAATGTACATCTCACGTTAGGTCTCCCTAAATTCCATTAGTATATGGACTTTGCAACGAGAGGTCGAAAATGCTGGACTGTAGTTACTCAAACATCGATGGGCGTACCGGGCCAAACCTCCGAGCACATGACCATCATTCTACTGCTAGCACACAGACCCGTCATGAGACATGACAGGAGTACCGTGGGGCAGACGAAGATTTGGCCGCCAGAGCCATTTCTGCTCTTTAGGATTGCTTTGACTACATTGGTATTTCTCTTTCTGCCTACGCAGACTGGGTTTGTCTCTGCAGCCTCCCTCCATCATGATTAGGTTTGTTTCTTGTCTCTGAGAACGGGATACCATTCTGATGTGTACCTTCACCTCCTGGGTTGGTTATGTATATCGTTCTCACCACTGCAGTGGAGCCATAAAAGAAGAAATATCTATCCTCACTTCTCAACAGGAGACATACATCACAAACAGCTCAGTCAAGAGGCTAAATACATTTGTATCGAGTATTATTTAATTAAATTCAAAGAGAAATTTTGTCAGCACTTCTGATAATTGGAACCAGAGAATAGGAACAAAAAAAAAGATGTCCAGCTTCGATTTCCAGTGTTGTATGATCACAGGAAAAACCTGAGATACCACATCTGTAAGAACTGCTACAATTATTAAGTTTATTTTGTAATTCTTAAAATTGACCTTGTACATAATTTAAATCCTGCCATTATTTATTTTTCTGGTTTAGTTTAAATTTTCTTTTTGGAATTTTGTTTTATATTATTCTTATTTAAATAGTGTTTTGACCATGATATGCACCATTTCCTCTTTTCAATGTTCTCCTCAAACTGTTTTTGAACGTCTTATCAGAAACTGTTGCACCTGTCCACACAGCAGTAACTCCAAGATGTTTCAAGACTTACAGTTTGTAGTTGATACTCATTCATTTGTGTCAATCTTTGAAGACTGAAACATCAGTTTGAATTTCTGTTCTAAATTGCTATAAGATGACTTCTGCTCCTTGACTTGGTACAACGGTTACCAGTTTGCTCTTCTTTCTTCTTCATCTATATTCTTATTTTCCATTGCAAGAAATTTATGGAGAGTGCCACTTGAGCACTTGTTTTTTAGGATATTATTTTACCAATGACATCACTATTTCCAGCAGTTGTTATGGAACTAATCAGTGCTATGTGAGTGAGACCTGAACTACGACTGACAAGCTAAAGCTAACGCCATCCGTAAGATGCTTCCCTTTTCTGAAGACGCCTACCAACATCTTCAGAAAATCATCACGCAGGAAACCAAAATCCAACAACTAAGAGGTAAATGTGGAAGTCCTCTGACCAAACATACATGACATTGTTTTCAGTAACAAATCCTCAAGTATTTTCTGGAATGAGCTTGGTGCAAAGCCAAAGAATAAATCATCTCACAGGGAAAAGATAGAACCAGCTCTGTCTGGTGATTACTGTGATGCAACCGGTTGGCCCGCGCTGCCAACGAGACCAAACTCTTCCTCAACCCCCGTTGACAGACTTTGACAGCTGTCAATATAAAACCAAAAAAACAAGCCTCCTCCACCACAAACATACACGGAGTTACAACAGACTATACAACAGATTTTCAACACTACAGCAAAACTCTGGATCTCCATCTGATGACCTGGATAAGGTCTCTTCACACAGCAAGGTAAACTGGAAAAACAACTCAGAAAGTAAAAACCTGAGAGGGAAGCGAATGCCTGGACTCAAGACTCTGATTGTTGTTGATGCTGATGTGAAAGATGAGAGATATATGTGTGTGGGAAATGTACAAAAATACTGTGCTTTCCCAAGGATATGGCCTCGGATGTAAGAGACAAGATCGTAAAAATTCTGGCTGTGAAAACCTTCGTATGACATGTTGGCTCAAATGATATTGTGAAACAGGTCCGAAGAATAGTGTTTTTTCAGAGACCCTTTACAACTGTTGGGAGGTGATGAGAGATGAGTTGTTTAGCCTGAACAAATGGCTGTCAGGTGTGCGTACCATGTATTCCTTCGATTATATTGACTATTTTCAGTTTTTTCTGGGACTGCAGACATTTTTAAAGGCAGGTGGTCTCTGCCTCAACAGATCTGGAGTGAAGCTGTTTGTGGCT
This sequence comes from Xenentodon cancila, assembly GCA_014839995.1. Classification (NCBI taxonomy): domain Eukaryota; kingdom Metazoa; phylum Chordata; class Actinopteri; order Beloniformes; family Belonidae; genus Xenentodon; species Xenentodon cancila. Next base: position 22,827,874 of record CM026209.1, on the reverse strand, counting down.
AATCTTTTCTATGTTTTCAGTTACCATTCTGTTTCTTTGGACAAAGAGAGAAAAGCAAAATCAAGAGGATAAGATACAACCCAGCGGTAACCTTCAGATGGGGCTGCCCCAGCCCCCGCCTGCACCTGGAGAGGACGTTATCCTCTGACTCCTCCTGTACTAATAGACATGCATGAAGACCCACCCTCATCCAAGTCATCCTCCCCATCTCTCCCCCTGCAGGACTTCACTGACCACATGAAGGAGCTGGTTACTGCTGCCAGCAAAATGACCCCATGCCCCAGTTCAATACCTGCACCCAAAAACCTCAGACCCTGTTGTGCTCCCCCATCACAAACCCCTAATCCCCACGATGTCTTTACTGACTAGATGAAAGCAGAATCGCTACAGAAAGTCCTGCATCATTTGAGTCATCTGAAACAGCTGGTGAAAGAGGTTAGTCCCCAGCTTCCAACACCACATCCTCCGCAGAAACAAAAACATCATCTCCCAAAACAGCCAGATAGCAAAGCATCAGCAAGTTTGGGTTTTTTTTTCAAACTTTTTTTATTGGGTTTTGCAGAAGTATACAATATAATACACTTTTATGTATAAGTCAAGTGTAAAGTTTTCATAAAAGCAACAGAAAGATAAAGTGGTCATTAAAGGATTGTTGCATACCCAAACAACGTGGGAACACAAACAACCACAATAAAAATTAAATAATTGAACAAAGAATAAATTATAAAAACAAAAAAGAAAAAAAAAACAATCAGTCAGGTAATAAAAGACTACAGTGGAGATAACAGACATCCCGAGACACACTACCTGTAAACCTCTTTACAACACAAATAAAGCATCAGCAAGTTCAAACTGTTGTGCGGTCCAGGCTGCAGTACTGCGTGTACTTGTGGCTCTTTCCAGGATATGCCGGGGCCCGATATGAAAGTAGCTTCCTCCATGCCTGTGTTATTACGTAGCAGAAAAAGATTATTCAACCTTCAGAGAAGAAAGACCCAAATCAAATTTATCGAATCTTGTACTCACTGTTCATCAGCCACATCCATCCCAAAATAAACACTGGACAGATAGTACCATCAACACAATGAAACTAGTTTTACTTAATATCAGGCCTTTGGCAGGAAAAACTTTTTTAATTAATGATTTTAAATTTAAAACACAAAGTAGATTTTATGTTTTAACATAAATTTGGTTAAATTGTGATAATCATGCAACAGTTCTAGAAACAACCCTCCCAACTACAATGTTACGAGTAAACCTGGACAGAAAAACAAAGGAGTGGTAGCTGTTGTTTTAGTGACTCCCTCCCTGCCCCACAGCTAAAAGATTCCCACAAGAGTTGTACTTAAAAGATGATGCACAACAGTATAAGGTCAGTTGTTTCTGCAGAACAGCTCGAGTTTTTAGACGTGGGGTATGGAATAAAAGCTCTCTGGACTCCTGGGTTTTTATTGACTACATGTGCTAGTGATAGGGCATTCTCCTTACTAAACACTAAACACAACTACTCTAAATCACAAGTTTCTGAATTTCCTGAGAAATATGGCTTTTTTGTAACACTTGGTATAACTGACATAACATGTGAGAAAGCAGGCCGAAGACAATTCAAAGAGCACTTAGAGCGCCACCATATAAAACTATGTGTGCTCTAATTAATCTGGATTATGGGCCTGAAGCCAGAGACAGCCTCACACAACCGGAACTCTCTCTGGGTGAGGTAATGACATGAAAACTTATACGCTCCGAATTATTTCCTGACACTAACAGGGAGACAGGAACAGTCTGTGAGTCTACTGTTGTGCAACAAAGGGAGTGCTTGTTTAGTTATTAAAGGGTTATTAATAATTGTCTGATTATAGTTAACACAAATTATCAAAGTGAATAAATCAATACGGGGCACTACCTGAATGTCAGGAATTAGTAACTAAACAGTACAATTAGTCTCAAAATAACTGTTATTCTGTGTGTGCCAGCCTGTCATCAGGGTTGTCACTATAGAGTAACAGAGAAGCGGTCCGAGCACAGACCTTTACAATCAGAAAATGTTACAAATGTGTAAAATAACCACAATCAGCTTCTCTCATTCAAATGAATCACAATTTGCAATTCTCAAAAACACAAGTTGGCTGAGAACGCCAAGAGAACAAAGAGGTTCTGGCACCAGCACGCCGCCAGCCCTCAGCCTAAGTAACATCTTTAATGAAGATCTCCATCAGGTGTGCTACAGTGAGATGTTTGCAGGCAGGAGTGCAGCCTGCCAGGGAAGTCAGGCTGGGATTGGGACACTTTCACATTTTGGAAGATCTTTAGATGTAATATGCTTGTAAAATCCACAAATTCTATCTACCTGTAAGTAGTACTAGGAGAACGGACTTTTCTGTTTGCAAAATGTTAGTTAAAGTCTAACCCAAAATAGAAACAGGTGGAATAATATAGAGAATTTAAAAATGAACAAAGGAAGTGCTTCTTAAATTCACTTAAGCTTCTTTTCAGATGGTACTGAACTAAATGTCTCAAACTATCCATTTTTGCATTTCAGGCATAGAATACATTCTAAAGAAATGTGTAATTGTAAAGTTTTTACCACTTTAAACAAAGCACAAAGCTCTGAACCTTGATGAGGCTACCCACCCCCACCTAGACGCCGTCTAAAGGGCCAAAATCAGCTACTTTTAACACTTTTGACTGATACATTTATAGGATCAGATGATGTTTAGATATGTTTAACAGATTCAACAGATATGTAAACATAATAAAGTTTTCTCAGTTAGTAAAAGACCAAGTGTCTTTTGTCTTTTTTTTCTTCAGACATACATAAAAGTCCTGTTATTATTTTTATCTATTTGGGAATTTTAAAACTTACAGTGGGCTTACAAACTTTCAAGCACGGCTGTACAGCAGTTCTGTGAAACAAACAATCAATACCTGTTCTAACAGACTCCCACAATGACAGATCAAATGACAAGCTGTCAGTCCACCATGATTGACAATAAAGCTGCAGTGACAATGTTTGTGTGTGTGTGTGTGTTTTATTTGTAAAAAAACAAAAAAAAACAAAGGGTCCAGGGAGACACTGCTCTAAGTTCAACAATAAAGAAAACTATTTACCACAAATGTCTGGGATGTAATAATGTCATCTTTGTAACTATGTTGGTGTGCATCAGCCATGTGCAAAACAAATAACCCAGCAAATATACCAATGTTAATTTTCTGTCTTTTCCTCTTCAGATACCTTACATTTCTTCTGACACTGCATGCACACTGAGGGCCAAAGCCAGGAGCTGCCCATTTAAGTGTAAGCGTCAATACATTCACAACAAAAGGCATGCCTTGCAATGCCCATTAGTTAAGAAAACCTTCACATCCCTACAAACAAGTTCCACTTTAAACATATATCCTGCTGGAGAGTTCAGGATCACGTGATCACACAGGATTGGTGCGATTCACTTGTCTTCTCAGCAGGTTTCCAATACTCCAGGGGTGCCATTGAGAATATATGTGTGCACCTCAGGCAGGTTAGACATAAAACAAGACTCTAACTACAACAAATTATCTTTTTGTTTTCCTTTTCCGAAGGAATAGGACAGTACAAGGTATGACAAGATTAAGATATCTTAATCTGCTTATAATGTTTCATTATGGTTTAAAAATGTAATACATTTACAAGTCATTTCTTTATTATTTGCTTTAAATTATAATGATATCAATATGATTATTGTTAAGTATACACACAATTTTTAATAAAATCCTAACAACAACTTTAGGGTCACAAATCTGTTTTCTGAATCAAAAATATCCATAATTACCACCTTAATCACTTGAACTGATAAAGTATTGCATTAGACGTTAGCAGTAATTGAACTGGAAAAGATAATGCAGAATCCAAATATGTTCTAAGTTACATGACTTCACAAAGGTTGTAGGTATTACAAATGATTTGTGAAAGCAATTGAGAATGAAAGTCAAAAAAAGGAAGAAGTATAAAGTTAAAGTATAAAGAATCATCATCCTGTTTATTCATGCACAAAGAGCCACTCTTAGGTGCCAATGTTCAATGCCTTTTTGGTACCTCTGCGCTGAAAAGTCTCTATCTTGCCAGTCCCAAACATTATGATTGTTGCGGCAGATGTGATTTAGCTCTTGTGGGATTTTCCTGTGAACCACTCCAATCTAATTGGTTTGCCGTGTTTAATGATGCAGGAGATTTTCTTGAATTAAATGTATTTATCTGTATCTGTGTCCACGTCAGTCACCACCGCAGAGGCGTCTCAAACAGCAGAATGCATGGATTTTACAAACAATTATTAGTAATACACTCAAGAAGACCTCAGGGCTAAATAACCAAATTACAAGAATTTATAAATAAATACAGTAGGTTAAAAACTGTAAATTAAAAATAAAAACACTTTGGGATGCAACATGAAGATATCAAATATCGTATAAATAAAGCATACACACGTGAAAATACTGAAAAATAGAAATAATTTACCACTGCATGAATCTTTACTGAGATAAACCACAGCTGCAATATCATGCTTAGAGGGAATGTTTTAGTATAATGAAAAAAAATATTTATAGATTTTTGTTAGTGTATTTGGGTGTCTGAAGCGATCCAGCACAAAAATGTTAAGATAAGCAAGATCATAACAGAATTATCTAGTCTAACAAAAATCAGTTAGACAACTGCAGCTCATCCAGATCTCTGCCGCTCCAGTCCTCACCAAGACCACAAAAACTGGACCACATCAGTCCAGCTCTGAGGTCTTTACACTGGCTGCCTGTCCATCAGAGGATAGATTTTAAAGTTCTGATGCTGGTCTACAAAACACTGAAATGTTTAGGACCAAAATACATCAGCGACCTCCTGACCCAGTATGAACCTTCCAGACCCTTCAGATCACCTGGATCTGGTTTTCTATCAGTTCCCAGAGTCATTTTAATCACTGATTTTATCCATTGTTCTCTTTCTTTCTTTCTTTCTTTCTTTCTTTCTTTCTTTCTTTCTTTCTTTCTTTCTTTCTTTCTTTCTTTCTTTCTTTCTTTCTTTCTTTCTTTCTTTCTTTCTTTCTTTCTTTCTTTCTTTCTTTCTTTCTTTCTTTCTTTCTTTCTTTCTTTTGTTTACATTTTAAATCATGCTTTTTATCTATGTGATGTTTTAATATCTCTGTAAAGCACTTTGAAGCTTAATGTTGAACAGTGCTATACAAATAGACTTGCCTTGCTCAGTATATGACAGCTGCTACAAGAAGGATAAACAGCATATTGGATATCAATTCAAAGGAGTGAAGACAGAGGAGACAATTAATGCATTTAAAGAAGAGCTGATTAGACAGAATTAAGAGTCAGTATTTAAATGAAGGTAACACTAATAAACTTCAAATTATTGTATGAAAGGAATTGTGCAATAAAGAAATACAAAAAAAGAAATAAATATTCAGATACACCATGGATCACAAAGGGATTAAAAAGGGCTTGTAAAAAAAACACACTATATAAAGAATTCATAAAACATAGAACTGAAGAAACTGAGAATAAATATAAAAAAACTGTTTTACAGATATCAAAGGAATGCTATAGTGTATTATTTGACAAGAATAAAAACAACATTAAAGGGATTTGGAATATATAACAATGTCTTTTGGAAAAGTTCTAAACAGACTAACTATCCACAATATTTTACCAATAATGATCATCAATGATATGAATGATGTGCTTAAAAATTTCAACAGGTATTTTGTAAGTGTTGGACCAAAGCTGGCAGAAATGAAACTGTGATTCTGAACTAGCTGATGGATGGAAGGAGACATTAATAAGAGGAGAGAGAAATCATAGATATTGTAAATACCGTGGATATAAAAAGTCTACACACCCCTGTTCAAATGCCAGGTTTTTGTGATGTAAAAAAATGATAGCAAGATAAATACTTTGACAATCTTTTCCACCTTTAATGTGACCTATGTGACCTACAAATAAACATCTGAGATAGTGGGGTTGCATAAGTGTGCACACCCTTTTATAACTAGGGATGTGGCTGTGTCCAGATTTAACCAAATTTTTAAACTCATATTAAACTGGAGCCAAGGAATATAGAAATTCCCAAGGAATTTAATATACTATGGAACACAGTGAAGACCGTCACCATCAAGTGGAAAAAATATGGCACAACAGTGACATTACCAAGAACATGACGTCCATCCAAAGTTGATAAGATGAGAAGGAAACTAATCAGGGAGGCTGCCAAGAGGCCGGCTTAATTTTGCAAAAAGACATTTGAAGTCTCCCAAACACATGTGAGAAAATGTGTTATGGTCTGATGAAACCGAGAGTGAACTTTTTGGACATTATATTTGGAGCAAGAACAACACTGCACATTACCAAAATAGCACCATACCTACAGCGACGCAAGGTGGTGGCAGCATCATGCTTTGGGGCTGTTTTTCTTCAGATGGAACGGGGGCCTTAGTCAGGGTGGAGGGAATTATGAACAGTTCCAAATACCAGTCAGTGTTGGTACAAAACCTTCGACCTTCTGTTAGAAAGCTTAAGATGAAGAGGAACTTCATCTTCAGTACTGCTTCATCTTTCTGAGGCACCGAACGGTTCTCTTCTAGACAAGCTGAAGTCCTCCTCCATGGCCTCACAAACTCCTCCGAGACCTGAGTTTTTTCTCCAGGACCACCCGAGCTGCGGCTTGCTTGACCTGCTGGTAACCGTCTACTGCATCACCAGTCCCATAGGCCAACATGGCCTGGTAGGACTCCTTCCTCAGCCTGACAGCATCCCTTAATTCCGGTGTCCACCACCAGGTTCAGGTACTGCTGCCACGACAGGTACCAGAAACCTTGCTACCACAACTTCGAGCTGCCATGTTGACAATGGAGGCAAAAAACATGGTACAGTCGGACTCAATGTCCCCAGTCTCCCTCAGAATCTGGGAGATGTTCTCCCAGAGGTGGGAGTTCCTCCCTGACCGAGGGCTCGGCCAGACATTCCTAACATACTCTCATAATACGTTTGGGTCTGCCCAGTCTGTCCAACTTCATCCTCTGCCAGTGCATCCAATTCACCACCAGGTGGTGATCAGTTGACAGCTCAGCCCCTCTCTTTATCCGAGTGTCCAAGACATACACCCGAAGATCAGCTGAAACAACAACAAAGTCGATCATTGACCTCCGGTCTAGGATGTCCTGGTGCCACATGCACTGATGGACACTCTTATGCTCAAACATGGCGTTTGTTATGGACAGACTATGACTAGCACAGAAGTCCAATTACAGAGCACTGCTCTGATTCAGATTGAGTAAGCCGTTCCTCCCAGTCATTCCCCTCGTGAGCATTGAAGTTCCCCAGTAGAACAATAGAGTCCCCTGTCCGAGCACTATCAAGTACCCCTCCCAGGGATTCCAAGAAGGCCAGGTACTCTATAGTGCTGGTCGGCCCGGATGCACAGACCTTTCCCCGACCCAAAGGCACAAGGAAGCAACCCTCTTGTACACCAGGGTGAACTCCAACACATGGCGGCTGAGCTGCAGAGCTATAAGTAAGCCCACATCAGCTCGCCGCCGCCCACCCTGGGTAACTCCAGAGCAGTAGAGGCTCCAGCCCCTCTCAAGGAGTTGGGTTCCAGAGCCCAAGCTATGTGTGGAGGTGAGCCCAACTATCTCCAGCTGGTACCTCTCAACCTCCCACACAAGCTCTGGCTCCTTCTCCCCCAGCAAGGTGACATTCCATGTCCCTATTGCCAGAGTAATTTGCCAAAATTTGTTAGTCAAGCTGGTTATTAAAATATTTGAATATAAGTGGAATGAGATGGGTGTTTTAATGGATGAAGGGTAAAAAGGAGAGAAATAAAAACTTGAAAATTCAAATAAGAGAGGTTGCTATGGTGTTTCAATGGGTCATTGAAATGGGTCATCGTAAGCATATAAACTTAGCGTGTATTAGCCATGTTTGGTGTTTTGTGCTTTTATTTGATTCCTTTAATAAAGGTTTTTCATCTGACTTGGTTAAATCAGACAATGGAATATGGATTTCCTAAATAAATTGATAGATAATTAATGGAGGCTGATCATTGAATGGAATCCAGTCTGTATCTGTAAGTAATGGGATCATCCCTATCAAGTGGCGAAAAAAAGTGCAAAAAGTAACAGAAATCCCTTAACAGTAAAACTAAACATATGATCACTGACTTCTGGAGTTGTTGGGATGGAAGATACCCTCTCATCTACGTCGGTGATGATAAGGCTGAAGGTCAGTGGCTTTAAATTCCTTGGCGTGCACATCAGAGAACTTCTTAGAGGTCACTGATACTGTAATGAAGGAGCCATGCCGATCCCTCTCTTTCCTGAGGAGACTAAGGAAGTTCAGCATGAATATCAGCATCCTCACACATTTCTGCAGATGGACCATCAGAAGCCTCCTGATAGGCTGCATCCTAATGGGGTATGGGAACTGCTCCAGTCACAGCTGGAAAACACTACAGAGAGTGTTGGAGATGATACAGCACATGTCTGGAAACACTCTCCCATCTATTCAAGACAGATACCACAAATGGTGGCTGTTGAAGGGACGCAGCATCACATTGGATCATAGCCACTTAGCACGCAGCCTGTTCTCCATGACACTGTCTAGCAGATGGTACATGAGTCTGCTCAAAAGACTGAAGGACAGTTTCTACTACAAGGCCATCAGCCTTCTCAACCCATAATAAGCAAATTACCGAAAGAAATTGCACACTCTTGCTCCGCTGTGCAATGTGCAATATTGCAGCACTTTTCACTTCACACACGTAACTTATGCAGCACCAGAAACCCTTCCACACAACTGTGTTTAAAATATTAAGGAGGATTGTTAATAAATGAACACACTTTTTTTTTTAAATTTCCCTTTCTTTATTTAGTTTCTCACAAGTGAAGATTGGCACAATTTCATTAATATCGGAGGAACTGCATCAACAAATTTAGAAAAAAAAAAGCATAATGTTTCTCAGCGTAAAATTTGTAAGTGTGGAGATCTCATCATCTATAGAACATAATATCCTCAAAAGATTCTGAGGATTTGAAGACATTTCTATCAGCATGGGTTTAAAGCTGAAAACCAGCGCTGGATTCTTGTAATCTTGAGGCACAGCAGTGACAACGGACATGATTCACTACATGGGTTCAGGCACATTTCTGGAAATCACTGTCTAAAAACACAGTTATTCGTTAAAGTAGGTCAAAGCTCTATGAAAAGTAGAAGTCAGATGTGAACCTGATCAACAAACACCACCATTTTTTCTGGGCCAAAGCTTATTTAAAATGCATTGAAAGTGTTATTGTCTAATTATGAGCAAACAAAATGAAATTTGAAATTCTATTTGAAAACCATGGACGTCCCATTCTCTGGCTTATCAGTCAGCAATGTCAGCAACTCATCTCCTTAGTTCCCAGATACTTTCAATGGTTTACACATTACCTTTAATTTCCTGATTTTTCAGGAGGAATTACATGTTGCTCCATCCAGCTGTAAGGATGGGTGCCATCAAACGTGTCCCTCTGTGCATGATGACAAATTATTTTCATTTGACTGAGACTCTCTCTCGTTCTTTGTCAAATCAAACTATGATATTGCATGGACCATTGCAGCTCTAAGTCTTAATGATGAGTTGGAGTTTAAATCTTTTGCATCAGTCTTCCGAATATAATAATCATCTTAACAGCTTGCTTTAATTGAAATGTTGTATAATATTTCAGTGACATTTTGCTAACAACTGTGGTTGCGTTAAATCATTTGTTTCATATTGTAAGTCTGGATTGCATGTTACATACACTGATAAAAATATCTTGTGCTGATAATTGGATGTGAGGGTTTGGAGACCTCAGTGCAAGAAGCAGAAGCCTCATCTTACAGTCGTCACAATTGCAGATGACAGCATCCAGGATCAACACTGCTCATGCACCGCGGGGTAAGATTAAATAATTTACTTTTAGATTTATTTTGAAAGGCTTAACTTCAGATCTACTGTGCTACAGAACGTAACATGTATACTACACACCAGTAGATCTGAATGTAGTGGTACAACTTCAGATCTACCATCTATTTATAAAGATCTGATACTGCTTTCTATGTAACAATAGATTTAAAGTTGGAACTTTATCTGAGGTGAACTCACGATACTAGTGGTGATTAACATTAGCTTATTTTATTATCCAAGGCAAAGGCTTTGTTCCTTCATAAGACTGCCAATAAATAAGCTTAGATAACATTAGCAGAGTTAAAAACAGTTTTGCTTCGAGGAACCTTAAGTAGACATCACTGTTGGTTTTCTGGACATTCAAATGACATCTTAACCCAAAGCAGACATTTAGATCTGTTTTGGATTTAGGAAATGGAATAAACTCCATTGCTCATCTTCTCGGAATGCCAGGAATCGGTATTACAAGTACCCCAGACATTGCTTTAAATTTTGTTATGGGATAAACATAAAACAGAAGCGATTTCAAGAGCTAAAAAAGAGACAGACGTCCAGGTTTTGGCCCCCGTGGAGCAGATACTCAACAGTTCACCAGCAACTGAGGGGCAGGTGTTGCCAAAAAATCAGCTGCTTCTAAACATGTCAGAAACGTGTTGTTGTCGACGCTCTGTGGTAGAGCATAGTCTGAAGCAAGGAATTCTCTCTGCTACAGCTTGCAAACCAACCCACTTACTGCCTGTCGACATCCTGCTCTGGATAAAATTGCATACTTAGACATTTATGTGTAGCACAATTTGTGGCTAAATATTAAATGTTCTTTTTTCAAAAGACACTCCCAGTGAAACCTAGATAAACCATGAAGATCTCATTTGTCACGCAAAAGATGTCATCCTTTGGCTGGAACTGAGTCTACAAAAGAGGACAGCTGTGTGATTAAAATTCACACATGCTCTCGCAGTCTAAAATACTTTGGGGCAGCCGACTTATTATGGCATTCCCTTTCATGTCTTTGAAAAAAACTCATCACAGCAATACTCTTCCCAGATCTCATTGATTCACATCCCCTTCGGCACACCAGAAAACTTCAGATGGAGATGAAAAGAGAAGGGGAAAAAAATAGTCTTCCCGATATGCGAGTCTCTCTAATCAGCTGTGAGAGAAACAGCAAGAGTTCAAATAAAGGTCAACTATCAGCACAGCTCTTTCCAGACATGTTGACGGTGGCTTTCAAAATGTTTATTAGGTGTACCCCAAAAAGACCTGTCAGATAAAGAATCTCTTGATTAACGCAGTCCACGCCATTAAAATAGGATCATACACTCCTGTGCAAAAGAATAGATCATTTCTCAACCTGTGGCTGACCATAGGATCACGTTATTGGGACAATAATGTCAGCTGACTAGGCAAGGTACATGTTGCCCAAGTTTTTGTTCTTTCAGCTTCGTTTCAACTTCTTGGCAGTACAGGCACCCTTTTAGCAGAGTGGACAGAAAGAATGTAGGGGGTTGACGTGCTTCTTTCTGACATATGAACAAAACATTTACATTTGTGACTAAACTCAGTGCTTCAGTGTTTCTTGGCAGATCTCTCAATATTCTGTAACAAAGGCCTAGAGGACGTGTACTTTAAATTGAAATTACAAAAATAATCTTAGTTGAAAAAGAGGTCATCTGTTGAATAAATTGAATAAAAACACACAATCTTCATAGGCTTTTCTGCTGACTTATTGCCCCAGAACACGACAATAACAAATATGTATCATAGAAATCTGAACAATCCTAAACACACCCTGCGAAGTAAACTATTGCAAGAAAAAACTGGAAGGTTTTTGTTCTCTGTGATGCTGATAAGAACAACTCACTGGAAGCTGGACAGAACTTTGTGGTTACTGATGTGGCGTAGACCGAGCACCAGTGGTTGACATTGGTCAGAGTGTTGTGGTCCAGGTTGGTAATGTTGAGGAATAAGCGTGACCTGGATTTAAAATACCTGCAAGACTGTCGATTATTTTGCATGAACATCTAGTTTTTGAACTGTTGACGAGTCTGCATAGCCAGAAGTCAATGCCAATAATATAAGAAAAACATTTTATTTTATTAAATGATTAATCGTTTAAAGACAAACACATACACACACACATATATATTTATCACTTTGGCACAATACATACACCACTTTGAAAAGTTGTAATTCATATTAAAAACATTAACTAACTTAGAAAGCTAAATCTAAAGGAACTGTGTATACCTCTATTGTTTTTTAGTACACGTTTCTCTTCTGTTTAACATCTACATGCTCCTACTGGCACAGCAGCAACAAAATAAACTACCACAGCTATGCAGATGACATGCAGATATATATTTCATTATTACCAGGAGACCAAGGTCCTGTACAGGCTCTTGGTAAATGCATTGAGGAGATTAATGACTGGATGTGCCACAATTTTCTCCAGCTAAACAAAAACAAAACTGAGGTAATTACCTTTGGAGCCAAAGAGAAACGATCACAGGTCACTACAGAGCTTCAATCTATACAGCTAAAAACGACTAACCAGCCCTGATACCCAGGCGTACAGATGGACCCAGACCTACAATTGGAAAAACACATTAACAAACTCCCAGAAAGCCTCAGATCAGCTAAAACACTCAGTGTATTTAAGTCCAGGTTGAAGGTTCATCTGTTTTCAGCTGCATTTGAATAAAGCTCCACTGTTACTTTTAAGCTTGAGTTTCAAAACATGATCATATTTTAACTACTGATTTTATCAGATTTTATCTATTCTTTGTTTTTTCTCTTTTTTTGTTTAAACTTTAAATCATTTTTTATTTCTACTATGTGATGCTTTAATGTCTCTGTAAAGGACTTTGAATCACCTTGTTGTTGAACTGTGCTATACAAATGAACTTGCCTTGTTTTGTAGAAATCACACTTCATATTCTTGTTCTAATACAGTTTTCATAAGCTTACTTCAGTTTGTACTGTAGGAAACCATGGCCAGATAGATCCTGTCAGCGTAGGAGCAAAGGACAAGAAACAGAGAGTACCGAAGAAGGAGAAGAGAAATAAATATAAATAGTGACCTGAAGAGCAAACATGACAAGCAAAAGAGAGAAGGACAACGATGGAAGAAGAGAGATCAAGAAAAAAAACTGATTTAAACAGGTAAAATGGCAGACAGGGCAAAGAGGAACCAGAGAAAGTATGGTACAGAGGCCCAGAGAAGCCCCAGAAACAAAAGATCCAATGTGTCAGAGGAGACCTGAAGAACATCAAAACAACTCCTGTACATGCAAACCCCAGGTCAGTGCACAAGACAGGATCCACCACAGACACCCGTCCATGGTTCACCAGAGCTTCCACCAGCCACCTTCTTTTTCTGTGGCTACTCAGAGGACCAGCAGAGTAACACAGAGAGGGTAAGGAGGAATAAACCTTCAGCTTTGTTGATGAGGGAGATGGAAAAAGAAGGGGAGATGGAGATAGCAGATGTGAGGAAAGAGTGGGATGATGAGCTCTAAAAGGTCCAGCAATGACAGTAATGACCTTTAGCAGCCCTGATAATGGAGACTGGTTAGCAGTAGTATATGATGAGCACCGGTGGCTGGCCAGGACCACTGCTGTGGATGCTGAGCATCAAGATGTGAAAGTGGAGATTCTGTATCCCCATCGTCCAGCAGCAAAGGTTCAACCACAGCTTGGCAGGATGGATGTCTGTTTCTGCCCAGCTGAAGACATCATCGTGAAACTAGTTGAAAGGCATCACCAGTCCAATCGAGACACGAGAGATCTACAGCATCGCCCCTAATGTGGTGGACTTTATATAGTGTGGGCATGTCCGCCGCCTGTTGCTTAAGGCATAAGCGGAGGTCAAAGGAAAGTAAAATATCACGTAAGCTACTTAAACCTGTTCTAGGCTGCAGGTTTAATGTTGCATGCTTTTTGAGCAGCATTGATGTTAAGGATTGTCAATTAAGATCACACCAAGTATAAAGTGGCAGTGCAGGGCACTGACACACACACGCATGCACACGCATGAACACACACACAAACACACACACACACGTATGCACACGCACGCACACACGCACACACACGCATGCACACACACACAAACACACACACACACACGCATGCACAAACACACACACACACACATACATGCATACATACATACATACATACATACATACATACATACATACATACATACATACATACATACATACATACATACATACATACATACATACACTCTTTCTCTCCGTCAACTACACACAACATACACACTTTTCTTTTTAGTCACAGGAGCCACACCAGAAAGGCCCCAGAGGACCCACACAGGCTAAAAGGTGGAGGACATGGAAGGGAGGAAGAGTGGAGGAGGAAGTCGAGGATGAGGAGATGGACACCAGAGAAAATTACGTAGATGAGATGGAGGAGAGGCAGATGAAGACACAGGAGAGGAGGACGAGGAAAGGAAGAGAAGGGCCTGTGTTGCCATCACTGTGACTTTGAGTCATTTTCAGTATATGCAGTATATTTCAGTATATATATATGTTTTAATGTAAGTTGAGAAACAGTTGTGATCTGTTGTCACCTTCACTGTTAAAAAAACAAATCTTTGTTAATCAGAAATACGCACCAGTTTTTTGTCAACGCTGTCAGATGTGTGTTTTGTTCATTTTTTAATGAAAATATTTTTCCCTCATTTTAAGTTGTTTATGCAATTAATGACCATCTCATCTACATCATCTAATATCTTTAATATTTAAACAATTATTTTTTTTTATTTTAATAAAATTAAAAACAGAATTTGAGTGTGAAATTACAACTCATGTTTACAGTTTGCATTTCATTACATATCAGAGTAACTAAACCTAATTAAAACAGACTTCTAAACTTTTGATTCTTGTTAGACTGGAAGAATTAAAACCGTATACGACTTAATGTGTCTGATGGAGTTGAACCAAATCAAAAAACACAGAAAAACATGTTAATTTCTCGAAAATGTGTGTTTTTGTCTCAACTATCAAGAATAAATGATATATATGATTTTTTTTTTATAGTTTAGTAAAATAATGTAAATAATGTCATAACAATTAGACGTTGTTTAGTATATTGGAGTATATTCTTTCATTCATTTTCCATAGCTGCAGCGTCCACGTGGTTTGGCGTCCTTCAGGCAGGGCACACCCAGTCCTTCACAGTGTTAGAGGACATTTGATTAATGAAATTCAAATCAAAAAAGGTTTTAAGAGACAGCTTCAGAAAAAAAAAGTTCTTTTTGAGAATAATGTTGAAAGTTTGAGAGGTTCCTTGCAGCTGCACCACAAAAATGACAGCATTGACAGCTCGCCATTTTACACTAAATTAGCTTTTACATTTAATATTTTGCATGACAATAATTTCCTGAAAGAATTCCTTTGTTTTTGAAAAATGCAGTGGGACATTTGGTATTTTTATTAGTTTTCATATATTCTACATTCACACTTGTATCTGTCAGGGATAGGATATCTCAGTGATCTCCTTGCTTACTTGTCCTCTATTCTTTCCATTATTTTGATGGTTACTGCTATGGGGCTCATGCTTTACCAGCTGCTTTTGTTTTCTGGCCAATACCCCCCAAATTTCCCTGCTTTCTTGGTTCTGTTTAACCCTGTCTAACCCTGAAAGGTTCCTGGCTTTGCCAGTGTCCGGCTGCCCCTATAAAAGGTTCTCAGCGTCATTGCTGGTCTTTTACTTGTCAAAATGATAAAATCAGGTTTGAGTGAAGTGTTGCACTTAGGACAACAAGACGCAACATCATGCTTTGATCTCTTTCCCTCCTGTGCAAATTTGATCTCATTCCTACTTGTTGAAGTCTTACTGCTGTCTGACTCACAGTGAAGGAAAAAAGCATTGTGCTGAAATTAACATGGAGATTGACTGACATGGGAAACATTATTCTTACATATTTACAAGGTTTTGTATTGAAATAGTGATATAAAAAAAAAACAACCCATTAAAGTGATTAGTTGTGGTTTATCGTCTACACCCACGGTAACAGACACTTTTCTCCCGGCCTGCTGTTTTCAGTTATGCTCGATGTAGCTGGGGCTTTACTAATTCCAGATGATTAAAAAAATATGTTTGCTGTTACTCATCACTTCTGCAGGCAAAGCAATATTCTGCCTGCATTCATATTAGAACATAATAGTTTAATCTCCAAACGGTAATGGAAGGTCTCCACTTCAATGCATATAACTGTAAAATATTGAGGGTAGATAATGACATCATCACTTTTCTAAGTTATTTGTCAATGGGAAGAAAGTACATGTGTACACTGCAAAAACCTATTTCTTAGAAAAAAACACACCTTGTTTCAAGGAAACTAAAAGCATGACAAAATGTTTTGCTTAAAATTTTGACTAGATTTATGGAATATTGGACTTATTGATAGAGTTATTTGATTCACTGAAAGACAACTTACATTTATTAGTATTGCAGGCTGTGCTGCCAGATGCAACAAATCCAGAACCTTCTTCGCATTGGGTTGGTGACTTTCCCAATCTGTGAATTGCAATATCATCCAGACAAGAAGAAAGTATTCTTTGTGAGTTTTGAGTATGACGTCCGTCAACACATTGAAAGTGGATTTACCTTCAAAAAGACCAGATGACATCATCCTATGCCATATTCATTTATTTGTCTCATATTTTAACAGTTAATATTTTATTGTCACTTTATTTTTAGTATTTGATTTTTTTATATGCCATTAGTTGTATGTTACTCATTGCAACAAGCTTAACTAGCTCAGCAGTTGGTTTCAAAAGAAACCACTTTTTTGACTTCAAAGAGTGTGGCTCTGAGATAGCGATCTATCACAATATTCTCTACAATTTATTCTGAACTGTTTGTGTCAAGTTCAAGCCTCTCTTTGGTTACCCAAATCAGTTCTTGTTTTTGTGCCCATGGTGTCAATCGTTTCTGGAATGTACAGTTGTGAAAAAGTTACGTAATTCAACATTTTTTTAAGACCACGTTGGTTTAGAATTTCTTTTTAACAGGTCATAATCTTGAGGCCTAGTATGCTTCTAGGTCTGAAAAGCCTTTAAGTGCTTCATCTGAGTGGACTAGGACCAACAGATCATTGTTTCTTTGGCCACTGTTCTATGCTGTCACTTCAAGGCATGCAGATTTGCTTCTACATGATCCAATACTCCAAGTTTAGGAATAAAATTCCCAGCTTGGGCCTAGTTCCAGCTATGCGTTGAAGCTCTAGCTCTTTCAGGTGGTTGGCTTTGATTTGTTCTTGCAGCAAAGCACCACTGATTTCCTGCTGTACTGTCACAGACTCCAACAGGGCCTGTAATAGTCGCTCCATTGCGTCCTGGAACTGGTTGTAAAAATAATTCTTGAATCATACTTGAAATGCTTTCTTGGATCACTGCCATTGTGATGGTAACTGGTTCTTGTTCTGCTCTAGGACCCACTGGCCATGGGCTATTGGTGTTATGTCTTGCCTCTTTCTCTCATCTCCTCTGTTCAGTCTCAGCTTAAGTGGCTCCAGTCACATTGTTGTTGAGTTGCCACCAAGAGTAAACTTAAGATGGTTCAGCCGAAAACATTCTTATTCCCCTTCTGTTGTGTACCTTCTCAGTCAAGTAGCCAAAGCTGTTAGTCTTTGTTTGGCAGATCTTAGTGCCTTAGGTAATACGTGTTTGTGGTAGATTTTAGGGAGGTTTTTCTATATCACACATGCTTACCTCTTTTTGTGCAGTATTGATCTTGGTTTCTGGCCTTCTCTGTTAGTGTTGAGAAAGTTGGTAAGTGTATTTTTGTCAATACTTGTCAACACTTGCTAATATTATCACTATTTTCAGATACTATCCCATGAACTAACTAATTTGAGAAACAAACCATCTCCTTTGGAGTTCCATGGAGAGGTTGGGAAGGGCATGAACACTGTATTTGTTGAGTTTCTAGCCAGTTACTGGATTTTTGAGAAGTACCCAACTGCAGCTGTGATGGTGGTGTTAATCTTATAGCCAAGCTTTGGAGTGAGGCACCTCTCTTCCCTACTAAAGCTGTGGTACTTATGCATCTTTAGGTTCCTCGTTCTGCAGTACATGATGACGCGGAACTCCACCCTCTCATGGATGTTATGCAGGAAGAGGGACTCAAAAGTAATGTCCTCCTCCAACCCAGGTGTGCAGCATATAATATAATCCAATAATATTCTTTTTTTTTGTTAGTGGCAAAAGCAGCCAGAGAAGCTGAGTGTATGAAGAACACTCCTCTTGCAGAGCCCGACAGAGGTCTTTGTAGCAGTCTTTGGTGTCAGTCGGGAGGCTTTCCATGAAAACATGGACACACTTTGCTTCTTTACGCCAAGGAGCTTCAATTTTTCACTGGAGAATTCATGTGGCAAATCCTAGAGGCAATGCTCAACCTTGCAGAAATAATCAACAATATTTGTCTTTGGGATATCTGGGTTGATACGTTCTATGACCCATGCCAGGGACTCAGCCATAGCACTGGCCTGGTCCATTGCAGTCATCAGAATTTTCCTGGTACGGGTGCTCTTTTTAAAAATTGAAATTATTTGTTCCCCGATGATGTGGTGAAAGAGTTGTCTTGGGTATGATTGTGAACCATGTGCCACGTCCTTCTGGACAGCAGGTGGTAGTTCACAACACTTTTCACCACTGACAGCTATAGGATGGGCCTGCCAGTATTGTGAATGCAGTAATACATCTCTAGGGCACATAAAGGCATTCCTGAGGGTAAAAACAGGGGTACACACGTTTACGCTGCCCCCCCCCCCCCCCCCCCCCCCTCCTTTTTTACCAGCCGGATGTACGTAGAGGTCATCGCAGGTGAGGGGACTGGATTGCTTGGTAGTTTAGATATTAAGAATAATTAATGCATCTCACGACAGCTATGAATAATAGAAACAATAAAATCACACTAATAAAATTAATAATTGTTAATAGTAGTTGCTATTTCTGTGTGCCAAGCTGTAACCAGGTATAGGGGCTATAGAGCAACAGAAAAGGAATAAGTCTGAGCACAGATATTTGCAACCAGCAAATGACACAAATATATGCAAAACAACTACAAACCACATGAGGTGGGATTTATATAAAGCCATAGATTTGTTTATGATATGGGGTGTAAACCTTTGATTGGCAGCTGGCTCAGCATCAGCTAAAAGCAGCGACCACACTGATTTTATCACCAAAAAGACATTTGTAACAACATTTTGACTGCTGCAAGAGCTGGTGGCCTTGGCTGACTTTGGCTGGTTCATCTTTGCTTCACCCATTTGTGTCAGGATGCTGTGCTGTACAAGGAAAAAGAGGCTTCAGAACTGCTCTTCAGAAAATGTTATGAGCTGATAGGAGTAGGACCCAAGTGCAGGAGTTCCAAACAAAAGTATTTTATTGAACAAAACATGCTGCATAGGCAGGAATTCAATGCAAATACAAAAAAGTCCTTCCCTTGAAAAAGAAAGAAAACTCAAAAACCAACCGGGCAGACAACCAAACAGACGGGAAAAAACAAGGGAGAACAAAGACGTTCAACAATCCGGTAGGAACACAGGTAAGAAAAAATAAGGACCACCAGGGAGGAACGTAAGACGAGGCAAAATAGTCTCACGGGCTGACGAGACACAGATGCACACAATCAGGGAGACAAGGCTAAGGAAACAAACAAGGCAATGACAGACCTTCAAAGTAAAACAGTAAATGAAAGTAACACAGACAGCCGAGGACAGAGGCAGGAAAACAAGACAAGACCCAAGAACACCAACACTGAAATGAAGCCAGATCCCAGTGTCGGATAAAGCTCCTTAAAGAGCAGGTGAACCGGGGTTTTAAACTGAGTATAGTCCTGCACCTCTAGATGAGGTTAGCTCTGTGACACCCACAGTGTACCATCAGATTAGGCTGCCTTGTACGCTTGAACGCAGCTCCATATATACACCCACACTAGAACCTGCAATATTTTACTAAGTGAAGTCACACCATGGAGAGTGGGTACCAGAGCAGCTGATAAGCAAAAGCATTGCATTTAAAGGAAGATGGTAATGAGCAGCTGATAAGCTGCTGCACTCAGGGGGAGAGGGTAATGCCTGGTCTGTGAGGGCCGACATGCAGAGATGTCCCTGATGGATGAGGTTAGTGTGTGGCCAACAGATGTGCCGGAAGGATGATGTCAGAATGTCGCCTTATCGAGACGGTAAGGACACCGAGGATGATTTGAAGAGTTGTTTTTTTTTTAAGCATCCAATGAAAATTTAGACAGAACTGCCTCAAGGTTGCCCATGAAAGGGGAAAAGAGGCAGGGATAGCTCCCACAATCCACGCATTTAAAAGATGACACCTGAAAAGAATCAGTTGTTATGCAGGACGGCTCTAGCTTTGTCCTGTGTGAAGAATAAAGCTCTCTGGACTCAACTTCTTGGGCTTCTGTGCTAGTTTTACTTTGTGTGTTATTTTTAAAGATGTTTTGAACTTTGTGAAGGGAAGACGTTGAGAAGCAGAATTACGGCGTGGTGCTTTGGGCAGTACCAGACTTAGTCATCCACTGTCCTCGACTGGGTCTGAGGGCTTTATGGCCAAACTTCAACCACTCTGTAGAGAAGCTGTTCAGGCACAGGTGGGCTTTTATTTTGATGGGCACACTAAGCAGCCAATCACATGTGAGGAGAGAATGGGCTCATACCATCATGGGGCCGACGCATTGAAGGCAGCGGGTGCAGTGGTGTAGCGCAGGGAGAGAGCGACACAGGGACGAGGGAGTCAAGAGTTAAATGCACGTTGGGGAAAAGTGTTGAAATGAGCAAAAACCCAAAAAGAAACAGCATCTAGCTGAATTTCAATGATAACGAAGATTACAAAGCTGAGTATGAAGTGTGTAATGTAAATATCAGAACGGCTTTGACAATAAACCAGTTCAGTTGTTCATTCACAGGTTTGATTAAAATGACGAACAAGAGTAACTTGTTTATGAGTACTTGTAAACATGGGGCTTTTATGGAAACCATGAATAAAAATTCACTTGCTAACACATAAAACATTCATTTTTTCTAGACTCAGCTAAAGTCCAAGACCAAATGTGACATAGGAAGTAACATTTGGAGGTTGTAGGAGCCAGCTGTGAATAAAATACAGCCAATTTCAAAATTTCAACTCTAAACTGTTATTTTAGAATATTAAATGATGTCTTTTTTACTTTTAACTTTTTTTACTTTACTTTTTTACTGTAAATTTTTTTTTTTTTTTTTTTTTTTTTTGCATAGTATGCATGATTACGGTAGTTACCAAATATGGTTATTTGCCCAGAAATGGGTTTAGGACGCAGAGCCAAAAGAGTCTAATCTTTGAAAAGAGCTGGACCTCCATCACTAGAAAGTTTCATAAAGGTGAAGCAGGCATCACCCAGGGTGTAAAACAAGCCAGGACCATCACTGCCCTAGACACAAGAGAGCCTTTCATGAACCTGGAAACTGAAAAGGCCTGTAGTATCTGGTGAGACCAGCTCTGCTCTTGGTTTGGACAAACAGGTGGCTGGTTACAGTGTTGCTGGATTTGAGCAGCTCTCTCTTTCTCTTTCCCTGTTTCTGTGAGGGATAAGGGGTGTAGTGTCGGGACAGCAGCTGTGCTGTCGGTTTTGGGTCGGCCTGAAAGCTGTCACATTGTTAAGACATGCATGGGTGTGTCAGAATGTCTGCGGGTCACTCAGTTGCATTGCAGCCAGACAGCAAATGCGGTTTGCTGTTACTTGGCAACCAGAGGGTTTCATCAGACGCGGTGCTGGAGGAGGCAGGCTGTTAGCTGGTGGTTTGGTACACTAGAGTAGAAGCTCTGGCTTTCACAAGTCACAGGATCAAGATGATGTGGCCATCTGAGAGTCCGTGTAAGAGAGAGAGACGTTTGGGCAGCCGTCGTATTTATGGCTGGCCCTGAGCTGATTTGCATGAAGACCCCTGCTGGTTTCAGGGTCTAAAGCCAATGAGGGATGATACCTTATCACAGCTAGGTGGAAAAAGTTAATAAAAATGAAAAAATTAAAAAAAAGAGGAGCACTACATCAAGTCTCTTGCTTCTCTTGGGGGCTCTGTGCGTTTGAGCACAGTATAAAGCAGGTATATTTGAATTATCACCCTGTTCAAACTGCGCTGTAGAGCCGTTCATGGCAGGCATTCCCCTGCGCAGTAACAGTTGATCTTAAATGAACACCTCTGCTGTTGGAGGAGAATGTTTAAGCACAAAGTTGTGAATACTAGGATTTCTCTTTGTAACTTGGCTTTTCACTCTTTAAGCAGACCAGCCAAAGGCAAATCAATATTTACAGTTTGTACACTTGGGTGGAAGTTAGATGATGTGGGGTGCTGCTTAATAAAATGTATTTGTTGTTGTCAAATTTAGGGTGAATGGGCAGTTTTGTCAGAAAAGCAATATTTACCTGCTAGGAGATTATTGTTTAGTGCAATGGTCATCAATTTTAAGGGTTAGGCTAAAGTTTGAGACACAGTTGTGTCTGCTATATTATTAATTTGCAGCTCTGGGCAAAGTCATGTCCAGAAAATCAATACAGCACACACACGTTACAATTATGTGGAAATTAATCAGAGCCATCGGCTTGTTCACCCTATAAATAATCAAAGGACAAATCTTGCTATCACCTTGAAACCAAAGAGGAGTAAAACACTTGAGGCTGGCACAATTTACGGATCAATCAAAGAAGCGTTTATGGCAATGGTTAGAAAAGAGAAAATCCGAAATCGAGCTGTGATGAATAAGCTGGTAGAGGATAGTGTGCAGAAATCAATGGCAGATGATTCATTTCTGGTGTTGTGGTAGTGGCAAGCCAAGTCCCCCAGGAAGTCTAAAGATGTGTGTGTTCATGTATAACTGTAAAGAGGAGGCTTGAGTCAGCCTGTCTTTTAGTTGTTATCGAGGCCGCCCTCCGGGAGGCCAGCATTAGCAGCATTGTCAAAGACGAAGCCAACTGTAAAGTGAAGACCTTAAAAACGTTTGAAATGATGACAGTTTTGGACAAAGTTGAGACAATAACATTGACACTACATATATATATATATATATATATATATATATATATATATATATATATATATATATATATATATATATATATACATACATAATTTTATTAAAATCTTGAAAATATCTTTCTTCATTAGCTTCTTCGTAAGTCTAAAAATAATTCCAATCAGGAGCCCCCTCCGGTCGATTCGGACTTCACCATTTTATCCCCTCACCAGTGTTTTTTAACCTTGGTCCTCAGGGGACACTGTCCTGCTCGTTTCAGGTGCTGCTGACACACCTGCCTCAAATGTGTAGACCCATGATAGATTTGTGTAGAACTTGATGACAAGCTGATGGTGATTCAATCACTTAAATCAGGTGTGTTGGCGCAGGGTATCATCTAAAACAAGCAGAACAGTCTGCCATTGGGACCACGGTTGAAAAAAAAAAACACTGACCTAGAATTTAGGCTCTCCTCCACATAATTCTGGACCTTGTTTCATAAAGGAGGTTCAACAAAATCTGAGTCAAAAAACTAACTTGGCATCAGCAAGCTCTGAATTAGGAAACTCTGAGTTTGACATAGCTGTTGCAGCCTAGGAAAAAGAGTTGACATCGAGTGAGTGAATGTGTAGACGAATTAAAACATTTAACGACTGTTTCGTATGAATGAAATGAAGTATATTGGAATTGGAATACAGTATATTGTTCTCAATGTCACGTAGATGCAATCCTGGTGGAGAAAAAAAACCTTGATGTGATTGAACATGAAGTAAGTGAAACATATTTCAGATGGGTAAGGCAAACGTAACTGGCTCGGTTGTATTAAATTGCATTAAAAACATTTTGGATCAATAGAAAAGTTAAAAGATAAAATGATTCAGACTGACATTTATCAGTGTGAACCTAGTCACACTGATAAATGTTAAAAGGAAATTTCTTTACTCACAAGTCTGAGCAGGAAACTAATTATTTTGAGCTATTAATGTTATCAACTTTTATAACATGTTACTTTCACTACTTGATGACTTTGTGGAAACTAGAATGTTTGTTTATATGTGTGTGAGTTGACTGGAAAAAAGGGGGGGGGGGGTTATGAGTCAGCCACTTCTCTTCTCATTTACTGTCAAAGTAAAAGAATGTTCAGTAGCCACAATAAAACTGACATTTATATGTAAATACCAGCTTATATAATCAATAACGCTAGGTATTTTGTATGAAGTATGAACATACGTGATATTTGTGATGCACGAAAGGATATGATTATATAGGCTGAATGTGACAAAAAACGTAATAATAGACCCAACGCTCTTAAAACCATCAGAGTATCACGAGTACAAGTCTGATTGACCGCATTAAACTCTATTTGGATCATTAAAATACTTTTCTGAAACAAATGTGACATATATTCATTTATATGTCTCTAAAATATGCGTTATATGATCAACTTTCTGATTAAACTGAACTCCATTCAGCTTCGTGAAGGGGAGGACACAAAAAGTTACTTAGGGTATGTTGAAGTAAACCTGCTCTTGACCAGGTTTAACCAACTCTGAGTATGATTTTTACTTTCTGAAACCAGCTCAACTGAACCCTCTTACTCTGGGTTGTTGTTGTTGTTGTTGTTGTTTAATTTGATATTTTTTTTCTACAGAGACTCCACCTATTGCCTTTTGTCCTGGTGTACTCTGAGTATGTTGAACCTGAACTTTACAAAGCTTGTTACTTAACTCCGAGCAAGACGGTTCTGTTGAGCCGATTTTTTAAAAGGAACTATACTAAACAGGCTCAAAACATACTTAGTGAACAGGTAGTATTTTGTGCCAATAGGTAACGTCTGAGCAGACAAGTATCACATGTGGAGTTCCCCAAGGTTCCATCCTGGGACCTTTTCTGTTTAACATCTACATGCTCCCATTGGCAAAGACTATAAAGAACAATAAAATAAACTACCACAGTTATGCAGATGACATGCAGATTTATATTATAATGTCACCAGGAGACCAAGGCCCTGTACAGGCTCTTGGTAAATGCATTGAGGAGATTATTGACTGTATGTGCCACCATTTTCTCCAGCTAAATAAAAACAAAATTTAGGTAATTTTCTTTGGAGCCAAAGAGAAACGACCACAGGTCACCACAGAGCTTCAATCTATACACCTAACACAACCAACAAGCAGGCCAGAAATCACCAAGAAAAGACCAAAATACATCTGTGACCTCCTGACCCAGTATGAACCCTCCAGACCCCGCAGGTCATCTGGATCTGGTTTTTTTATCAGTTCCCAGAGTCAGAACCAGACATGGAGAAGCTTCCTTCAGCTTCTCTGCTCCACATGTCTGGAACAAACTCCCAGAAATCCTCAGATCAGCTGAAACACTCAGTTTATTTAAGTTGAAGACTCACCTGTTCTCATCTGCATTTGAATAAAGGCACAAATCCAGTTTTACTTTTAAGCTTCAAACCACTGATTTTATTTCTTTTTCTTTTTTCCTTCGTTTACATTTTAAATCATGCTTTTTATTTTTGTGATGTTTTAATGTCTGTAAAGCACTTTGAATCACCTTGTTGCTAAATTGTGTTAAATAAATAAACCTGTCTTGCATTTCTTACTTAATGTTAAACCAATTCAAGTTTTTTATTTTTCGCTACCTGGTTTGTGTCTACATAACATTGAGAATAATATACTACATTCATTTGTCATTCATGCAAAACAGTTGTTAAATATTTTAATTCGTCTACATGTTCACTCACTTTGCAGCTTTCTCCAATGTCAACTCTCTTTCCTTCACTGCAACAGCCGTGTTGCACTTTTGTCTGAATATATGTGTATGTTTATTATATGATTGAACTAATATGCGTCCACTCTAGCAAACTAAAATAGGAAGATCACTTCCACTTACTATCCGTTGCCATGGTGAATCATGGAATCTGAGCTGGAAGATGTAGATGGCTTTTTATAGTCGTGGTAACTCAGAGGCAACATACTCAGAGTTGACTAAACCAACTCTGAAGACCTTTCCTGAAACCAAAAACTCGTTGACTCCGAGTTTGTTTTTGAGTCAGCATTTGTTAAACCTCCTTTGTGAAACAGGCCCCTGGTCAGTGGTCCTGTGAAGATGGATGCACACACAAACCCACAGAAGGGATGTTATGAAGATCTAAATAGAGTTCGATAAATCACTATGAACCTTTTGAGGTTTGAGATGTCTTCAAAAGTACGTACATATTTACATATACATATTTTCCATCTGCTTGTTGTCTTTCTCTCTGTTGCTGTCCTTTTTCCTGTTTTGCATTACCTCCAACTGATCAGTAAACGTGGCCACACTCCCTGTGTGTGGTTCTGCCTGCAACTCAGTCACCAGGGAAACATGTTACCATTTCATGCTTCGTGGATAGCATTGTTTAAAATGAAATCAAAATGAAAAAGTGAACAAAATCTCTACATGCCTGGTTTTTGTTTTACTTTTGGACCACATGAACAAACTACCTTGGCCTAAGCATTGTGAGTAAACAAAAAGGAATTGGAAGGGAATTGAGATGATGTGTAACACCAAACTAAATGCTAAATGCTTATAAATTACATCTGCATGTAGAAGAAGTTGTAGTGAGCACATGAGAGAGGACAGTTTCAGACAGAAATGCAGACAAACATGAGCAGGAACCATGGAACCACAGCACAATACCTCACTTGTTCAGCCAGATAGTAATAAGATACTGAAGATGATAAAGCAAAGAACACAGTGTCCCAGTGACCCTGGGCTTGGGCTACATCAGTCTCAACTCTGGAGGCTGACCTAGGAGAGGGACTTGTTTGCAAGAGGCTTCACCATGGGACCTGGCCACACAACGCCTCAACAGATGATGTGAGCCTTCCACAGCCCCCTGCATGTTTTTGGACTGTGGGAGGAAGCCGGTGAACCCACGCAAGCACGGGGAGAACATGCAAACTCCACACAGAAAGACCCACCAGGCCAGGAATTGAACCAGGAACCTTCTTGCTGTGAGGCAACAGTGCTAACCACTAAGCCACCGTGCCGCCCCCACATTGAAGTCAACAAAGAAACGAGATAAGTTGCAGTTCATCTACTCACCACTGGAGGATGGCTCCAAATGCGAGTCAATCTCCTTTGACCACATATTAAAGTGTCAACCTTGACCTAACAGAGCATACCCAGTCATATTTTTAGGAGAATGTTTTTGGACTTTACCACATATATTTTGAGATATATTATAGTTGTATGGAATGTGTATATGTGAAATATATACAGTTATAGGAAAAAGTGAGTTAAAAATATCATCTGGTCTTAAAAAAGGGAATAAAACCTCAGATGAAGATGTGAAAAACTTACTGCAGCCAATGATTTTTTTCAGCTTGTAGATCCTCCTTTAGTAACTTGAAGTAATCATCTTCTGCATGATTTTAGCAGCCTCTTTCATAGCCCTTTCAGATTCATTAAACACAGCACTGCACATTATGCCCAAACATCTCTTCATTCTTCTTGTCTCTCCACAGAACATTGCTCAAGGACTCTTTTGTACTGTTTATATGCAACTATGCAATGTGCTGCCATGTTCTCCATGAACAATAACGTTTAGCACTCCAGCTATGGTTTGTAGAGTCTGAGATGTTACTCTTAACCTTTTTGTTTTTCTTTTTGCAGTTTCTCTTATCGTTAGTCTGACCAGTCCTGAGAAGACAACCAACTGTAATGAAGGTTTTGTACGTTTGAGCACTCTTTAGTTGTGTTGAATAATAGAGCTTTATGAGAGCCTGATGGTCCAACACAGTATCTTACCTGACAAAGTTCTCTGACGCTGTTCCTGGAAACAGCTGAAGGCACTCTTCTAGTCAGCGTGTCACCACCCTCTGTGCTCCATTTACCAAGAACACAACTGTTGCCTTAATGTCCCCATTTCTTCTTTCAGCCTATTTTTCATATTTTTGATGCTGCTGTTGCTCAGGATTTATGTTTCTATCACTTCTGCCTTTTTCTACAGTCTGCACACAATTTCAGCCATCTGGTTTGTGGTGTTTCATATCTGTTGTTATGTGCCATACTGTCCTCAGAGGGACACAGTGTGCACCTGGGATCTTGAACAACCTTTTTCTCACCACTAATGAGGCTTCTTGATATCAGACACGTCTTCACTCTGTCTGTGTTACGTGTCAGACATAGGCTTGTCGTTTCATGATGGTTCAACTTCTTTTTCCTCTTCCTGATGTACTCCTGGATAGGTGGGAAGTGCCAAAATATCATTCATGTCAATGCCAGGATGCAGGTTTTCCCAGCAGAACATTGTATTGTTACAAGATGAGCAGGGTTTGATCACATTACCTGCCACAATGCTCATAATATTACAGCTGCTCGGTGTACCTGGTCTGTGTGATGCCTGGCAGGAGCTTCCATCTTTTGTACACTTATGTTATGGGCTGGTAAATTAATATAATTAGCACCCTCTGGAAATCCTCTATGATCACGACTCAGTACAGATGAATTATATTTCTTACTAGGTGGTAGAAAAGTTTAGTTAGTTTTCTTACCCAGTTACTATGTTTCATGTCGAGCCTACTCATCACACTGGAAATTCTTTCCTGGATGTCTACATGGCTACTGTATTATTATTCTGCAGGCAGCTCTATAGATCCACTAGACACAGAGAACTGGTGCATGTGATGCGTCTTTCTCCCATATACATTTCCAATATAGTTCAGTCTCAGCCCTCAAACCCTGCTGCTGAGAATACACTTTGAATGGTTCTGTGGAGGACATCATTTTTATTCCGCTGGACTCTGTTTCTATAACAAACATGTTCAAGAGAAGGACATTATTTCTTCATTGTGCCTTTCTGTTGTTCTGATAGCTGGGTAACTTACCTCCATGCCTTGATATTGACTGCCAGCTTCCTTCTTCAAGTGCTGCTTCTTATTACGTATGGTGTTTGTCTTGAAGACGAGTATCTCTGGGTTTACTACTTCAACACCACACTCACATCTTCCAGCAGACATTCAGAAGATTTTTTTGTCACTTAGTAAGAGATGACCGAGGCTCAGGTTATCTAGCTTCATTCTGATCTTCCATCTCAGGCCAGTTGCCCTCATGATAAGGTTATCAGGGCTTGGTATTAGGATTTCCCATAAGTCAAGCTGGACCAGGGCTCAGCCCAAACACATATTGTTTTGTCATCATGAGAGACTTAACTGCTTCCTCAGTCTGCTCAAAACGAACCGTGTGGAGGGGAAGCAGCTGGTGGAATTGTACAGAGCAACCATCGAGAGCATCCACACTGAGGTATGAAGGCTGCACGGCTGCAGACCAAAAGGCTCTGAAGAGTCATTAAGTCTGCAGAAAAGATCATCACCCTGCCCCCTCTAGTAGACCTCACCATGTCATGATGCCTCAGCAGAGCTCAAAACTTCCTTAAGGACCCCTTCCATTCTGGCGACTGCCTCTTTGAACAGCTACCTGCAGATGCTAAAGAGCTGGCAGTCACAAAGTCACAAACCTCAAGACTCAGATAGTTTTTAATCCAACTGGCATTAGCGCAAAAAAAAAAAAACACAAACTGTAAATATACAAATGTACACTACGTCATACTTTGCACCATGCACTTTACCACTTACTGCACCTTTATATATTTTATTTTTAACGTGTCTACACTTTTTTAAAATCCTTATTTTATATTGAAGTCCGATGGCATGTATGTCCTTGTTGTGGACTGATTACCAATTAGTTGCCTTATCTCATGCTTTGACAATAAAGGCTTTAATCTACTTTACTTTACATTAACTTTGCATCTTTCCAATTAACTATGTTTTAAAACTCATCTCAGGTTTAAAGCATGGAAATCTTATGACTGTTTCTCAAAACACTATTCAAACTTTCAAATCTTGAAAGCATTCCCTCTAATGACAGTTTGACTGGGCGTTTTCTTTATTATGTTTTTTTTTTAGGTGCCACCCACTTTTTTTTCTTTGGTGCGTTTGTCTTCTGCCCATATTACTTTAGTTAAACCTTTTATTGATAGATTTTGTTTGAGATTAAGAAGTTAAAGTGGTCATGTCATCACAGACTATAAGTAAGATTTTGTATTTCAGAAACCATGCTAAAACTAATCACTCTCAGTAATCAAAACAAAAACAAACTAAAGGATTCACCTTTAAATAGGTCACTCAATTTCTCAAAGACATTTCTGACTCAGAAGGATGTGCGAGTTTGCCAGGATTTCTCCGCTTCCTCTTGCTTTTACAGACGCTGCTTCAATCAGCTCACAGAGGACATTGATGTGTGAGACATGAGTTTTGATAACTTTCCACTGTTTAACAATCATTTGTCGTTTTAAGTAATAGTAAGAATTCCCTTTCTCAATACATATCCAAAACTACAATCCACCAATTATAGTAAGTGGCCACGCCCATTTCCCTCACACTAAAAACCCTAACACCATTTAAACCTAATAAAAGAACAACTTCATGTGAAGTCATAGCTAAAATCACGGCCCACTTTCACTTATGAGCCAGATAGCTACAGTTCAAATGAAAATACTTCCACAAATGAATTACCTAATCTCAGCACTACCAGTAACTGGTCCAGCTCAGTAACTCAGTTCTACTGGAAAAACAAGAAATTAGTTTAACACTGCAAAAGCAAAAATCATTGGATGGCTTAGAAGCTCCCAACATTCAATATTATTACCTATCAAATCAGCTGTAATTTTTAGTGAAATGGATCCACAAAAAAAAAAAAAAAAAAACACACAACTCATGGATAGAATTAGAGCAAAGCCAAAACTACTTCTCTTTCTGACCGGCCCTTCCTCCCACTTTCAACAAACAAGATGCATTTCCTTAAAAGCCTTACAATTAACTCAACTCTAACAGCCTGGAAATAAATTAAAATCACAAAATCTTCTTTAACACCATGTACATTCATTTCAATCTGGCACAATCCTGATTTCCAGTTCTGCAACAACCCCATCGATTTCCAGTCATGGCAACACAAAGGTATCACTCAGCTTCATCATGTTTTTATTAACAACCGCTTCATGCCATGTGGACCGTCTGGCTCAAGTCACTTTTGGTCACAGAGGTAAGGACCCTTGGATTCTGGGGTGGGGGCACCCTTTTACGCCTGTGCCGTTCCCCTGCTGTGGCCTGCTGTCCCTCGTCCCTCGTTTGAAAAGAGATGCCCAACTACCAACTGACTGACTGTCGCATTGAAGATGTGTTCCTTTTTTTGAAAAGAAGACACAAAAATGTAATTATTATAGAAATACAAAATTTGAGGAGGGTTTCCTCCATCAACCGTTATAATAAACTAGCTGTTGGTTTTGGTTTTGGTTCCGTTAGGATAGTCTTCTGGTTCCGTTAGGATAGTCTTCTGGTTCCGTTAGGATAGTCTTCTGGTTTCGTTAGGATAGTCTTCTGGTTCCGTTAGGATAGTCATCTGGTTCCGTTAGGATAGTCTTCTGGTTCCGTTAGGATAGTCTTCTGGTTTCGTTAGGATAGTCTTCTGGTTCCGTTAGGATAGTCATCTGGTTCCGTTAGGATAGTCTTCTGGTTCCGTTAGGATAGTCTTCTGGTTTCGTTAGGATAGTCATCTGGTTCCGTTAGGATAGTCTTCTGGTTCCGTTAGGATAGTCTTCTGGTTTCGTTAGGATAGTCTTCTGGTTCCGTTAGGATAGTCTTCTGGTTCCGTTAGGATAGTCTTCTGGTTCCATTAGGATAGTCTTCTGGTTCCGTTAGGATAGTCTTCTGGTTCCGTTAGGATAGTCTTCTGGTTCCGTTAGGATAGTCTTCTGGTTTCGTTAGGATAGTCTTCTGGTTCCGTTAGGATAGTCTTCTGGTTCCGTTAGGATAGTCTTCTGGTTCCATTAGGATAGTCTTCTGGTTCC
Organism: Xenentodon cancila; assembly: GCA_014839995.1. NCBI lineage: Eukaryota > Metazoa > Chordata > Actinopteri > Beloniformes > Belonidae > Xenentodon > Xenentodon cancila. Next base: position 22,795,983 of record CM026209.1, on the reverse strand, counting down.
GTTAGGATAGTCTTCTGGTTCCGTTAGGATAGTCTTCTGGTTCCGTTAGGATAGTCTTCTGGTTCCGTTAGGATAGTCTTCTGGTTCCGTTAGGATAGTCAGCCCTTTTCTCAGTCAGAGCTCTAAGCATCTGTTTCGATTGTCCTTGTCATTCCTGTGTTCCTGCTCTGTGTCCCTCATCTCTTTGGAGTTCTTTTGGAGTTGTTTGGATTACCCCGCTGTGCCCGGGCTTTTAGTTATTCATTAAATGTCTTCTGTTTACAAGTCCTACAGTCTCCTGTATGTGGGTTCTCGAAGCACCAGCTCCAAGCAGTAATCTGACTATGTTCTAGCTATAAAAACCTAATTAGCCCTCAGTCCTTCTTGTGCCTTGCCTCTCGTAGGAACAAACCTCAAATTATTATGCAGCAGGTTAATTCAGTGTTTCATACTCTCATTTCTACATAAACAATGTATGTTTTAGAAATGGATTTCCATTCAAATGTTTAATACGGTTGTCAGCTACGCAGAGACGTGAGTGAAGAAAAGAGTAGAAAACCAAGACTTTGTCAAAATGTACATCAGACAGGAAGAAGTGGGAGAGAAAGTTATCAAAATGTGTATTATTTGCTGTTTATTTGGGGACATTGTAAGATATATACTAATTAGTAATGTTACTTTTAAACTATTTGAAATGTATTTGTCAGCAAATATTGATTATAGGATCAAGCATGTATTGATTATAAGATCTTTGCATCATCAGAATCACAAGGTTGATGGAAGTAATGATGGAGGTACCTGTGTTTGTATGTGCTAAATAAATGAAAAGGAAAAACAAAAATAAAAACTAGACTGTTTTTTTTTTCTTTTAATTTACTTGGAATGACTTAAAAGATTGATCTGTTTAGATCCAATGAAACCAAGCATTTTTGCTCTGTTAAAGATTAAATCTTTAGAAGCAAAGTATTGCACCATATTTCATAAGTTCACCACATTTATACTTTCTCTATCTTACTTTTTAAAATAATCACTAGTCAAAGGTGTCAGATGAATAACGTAGCTCAAATATTAACAAACCGCAAAATATTTTACTCTGAAAATCAGTAAAGTAAAAATTAACAGAGTAAAACAGCTTTTGTCAGTTTTTCAATTTAGTGCTGAATCTTATTTAAGGTAATTAATTACATTCTATAATTGCAAACTATCAGCTTGTTCCTGTAAAATTCCCTCAAATTGTTAATTTAATTCAGTTTGTTTTTGAAAATGCGATTCCAGCGGATCATATTCTGGTTATCAACTTCATATTTACTCTACCTCAATTGCCAGGGGCAACCTCTGATAGTTCTGCCGGAATACTGCTCAGCCTTCTCCAAGGCTATGATCAGCTCAAACCGTGTTGTTTGGACAGGTTTTAACAGAAACACAAAGCTCTTGTGAGGTGATGCAAAACCTCAGCATGTTGAAGGTTCCACACAAATACCACATGCAGATGTCAGTCAAATCAAGTAAATTCAGTCAGGTCGTATTTGTATAAACTGGAAAAGTCACAAAAACCCAGATTGCAGACGACTCTTAGAAACAGTTCATCTTTTTGACTGGCTTAAAAGGAATCAGTAAATTAAAAGCATAAAGGTGTGTTTCAGAGGTTAAAAATAAAGCCTTTCAAGGTTACTTTAGCATCATGACTGAGGCATGTGAGTTAAGAGGTAATCTTTAGGTCAGGTAGAGACTGGAGGGCTTCACAAGCCCAATGTAAATACAGAAGGGAGTCATCTGTTCAAGCTGTTCATCCAGAAGAAATTCATTGCCGCTGCCATGCCATAATTACCTTCACTCTGGGGCTTGTCGACTAACCATCCCGCAAAGCACTCATTATGTGGTGCATGTGGATGTGCTTTTTTCCCGTTCTATTCCATCTCACCTCTTCCTGCCCTGTTTTTCTATCTCTTTTATCTTTCAATCCTCCTTCATCTCCCTCCCAAACTCCCAAGTCTCTATAGGTTTGTGTAAGTGTCAGAAAGGGTGTCAGCTCCTTTCTGGTGCACTTGAGCTGCATATGTGTAAGACACAGTGCTCCCTACTTTCATTGTATCTACAGATGAGGAACGCCTACGACACCAGGTAATCTCACAATGAGACAGGAGCGGTTGCTGATGGGTCCCAGCTGCAGGGTGTGGAGCGGTGGTGTGAATCCCTGCTGAAATATGCCTTTCAATTCTGTTTCTGGGACAGCCTTCACATGTTTGTTGGTTGTAAACTGTGTATCATCAGGATTTTTTTTTCTTTAAGGTAACAAACATCAACGCGAAACATTGGGACAGAAGCATAAATATTGAATGGTTAAGCCAGAACATAATGTTCACTTTATGCATGTTTTTGTTGCATTTAAATGGCAACATGAATCTTATTTCTAATGCTTGAGACTCTTAGTGTTTTTTTCTGATCTTTTTATCCAGAACGATCAAAACGATTAAGACTTGTCAGAAATTATGAACTGGGACCCAAATCGATGAGTTTTTCCTGTAGTGTGTTGTCTGTTTGGTGAAAACTTGTAGGTTTGCCTCATGTGTTTCAGGAAAATGGGATTTCTTCCATCTGCTCCTCTGTTGAAGTCTGGCGAATCAGATCTGAATGTAAACCAGCTCCAGGAGGTGTTGCAGCCCCTCCATAGAGTCTGACAGTTTGTTGGTTTCTTGGCACTGAAATTACTGCCCCACTTATGTTGGTGCCATACGGTTCATTTCTATATCTTAACATTGTAAGAAGCTGCTGCTTATGTGCTTTAAATGAGATGGTTGTCATTTGTGTAGTTAGATTTTTACTAAACAATAACTGATTATCATAATAAATCATTGACGTGTGTGCGTCAGCAAAGCAGGGAAATTAATGACCAAATTATTAAAACGTCACATTACAAAGGCCACAGAATATCTGGGAAGATGTGCATCTTTGAAAAAGGGAGATGTTTCAAAACGTATTATGATATTATGGGTTTTTTTGCATTTTGACAAGACCAGCAGTTGTGAGCAGAGGTCAAGGATTTAGAGAAGAGAAAAATGGGGAGTACAAAGAAGAGGTTTTAAATAACTTTTTTCAACTTGATCATCGCGAGGAGGAGTGTTTGATCCTTGAGAAGGAAAAGGAAAGAAACAGAAACGGTGGGAATGTCTTTTTTCTGAGACTTGGCTGCAGGAGCGACACTTTAAACGTATTTTGGAAGTCATAGGCTTCAAACAGACCAGCAGAAGTGGGACGGGGGTGCTGCAGAGCTTGTTATCAACAGATGGCGTAGGCCTGAACTAGTAACCGTGAAGGAGCACCTCGGCATCCCAGATGTTGAACTACTGGCTGTGGGTTTCAGTCCATGCTCGCTACAGATATACTTCACCTTTGTTATCTTTCAAAGCTTCAAGTAAAATCATCTGCACAATTATCTAACAGCTCAAGAGTTTTTCAGCTGCTTATTTTATTATTTACTGTTATTTATCTTTTTTCTTTATTATTTTCTTGTTGTGTCTGTCACGATGTTCACTCTAGCTCCGTTTTTTTGTGACATAGTGCTGCAAATCAATACACAGAAACACAACAGACACAGGGAAGGGAATTTAAAGCTACTTTGGGTGTTTTTGTTCCCCAGTATAACACAAACACTGATATATTTTCTCACGTCATTATCTTGCAGTGTCTAGACAGGAAATAGCTGATATGGGAGTTTAATGGCCATTGCTTGATGTGAGGCCTCTCTGTTTTGGGCTGTCGATGCTTCTGACAAGCGTCTTGTCACATTCGACAGCACAAAAGAGACCATCTAGACAGTGACAGCCACTGTCTGCAGAGGTACACTCCTGCTGCTGCTCAAGCTGCTAAATCATGCCCCCTTGTAGGAGAATCTTGGTCCACTGAATGAACTGAGAGCAAACACTGATTTAAAAACCTTCCTTTTTAATACAAAGATGTTTTCCCTACCTGTGCAAGCCACTGGGGTTTATTTAATTATGGGGCAGCTCATAGTAATTTTAGAGAGTTCACTTATATCTGTGGTAATTACAGTTGTTCTCGGATGAAAGATTATAACTACGAGTTCATCCTTAAAGGAAAATAAATGAAGACCATATTTTATGAGAAAACTTAATGTGCCTTTCTTTTGGCCACTGTGCAGAGGAATCACAATGACGATCTTTAAAAGGGAATATTAAGCAAATTACCGGGGAAAATGGTTAATCCTTTCATTGCCTTAGGCAGTGCTTTTTTTCTTCTCTTTTTGAAAAGAAAAAAAAATACACCATTGCTACCATTAATCTGATATGTCAGTTCAGTAGTCATACAGCAGTGTGGCCTTTCAGAGGGCATTTCTGTGGCAGGTTTATGAGCCCAGGTTAGACACACGCATATTTATCACACCCCACATCAAGCTGCTCAACGTTTTCCTCTGACACTTAAACTGTTCTCCATGCACGGCACATAGAAATATACACATATTTTAAAAAAGAAAAATACTTAACTTGCAAAGTATGGACAATTAAAACCTGTCTACATGCCAATAACAGACTTATGTATGTGAAAATTTCAGACATACATACAATATGCTGGAATTAAATGATTTTCTACAGTATTTTTACCATTAATTGTGAAGTGAACCCCCCGTGTGTTCTATGCCTGTTTAGATGGGCCTCTGCTTCATGGATTTCTTCTGGTGGTTCTAGCACTTTTTTAACATTTATAATTAAGAGTCGTCATGACAATAGAGTTGTTTACACATGGCAGCAGTAGATGAAGCTTTTCAACTTCAGCTCGTCACCGAAAAGGAGATAAGTTGAAGAAGAGGGATCAAGGATATAGAGCAGAAGGAGAGCAGAGATGAAGAAAGGGTTTTTAACCTTTTTTTTGTCTCGTCCATCATGGTGAGTGTGAGGTCTGAGGGAAGTAAATAGGACAAGCTTTTAACTCTGATAAGGAGAGTATTGTGTTTTTGGAGCTGTGGCTGCAGGGGCATAGTCCAGTGCTTCTCTTATGGATTTTGGAAGATGCAAACAGACAATACTCTGAAAAGACCAGCAGAATTCGGGCAGGAGCACTTGCAGTTCCTGTTAACAGATGTAATCATGGACCTGCAGCTGTGATGATGGACCTCTGGATTCCACTTTCTGAACTGCTGGCTGTAACTTTCTATCCATGATGTCTACTGGCAGAGTTCACCAACATTACCTGCCGCTGCTGCATGTGACATCATCACCACAGTTATTGCCAGTCAACAAACACAACACTCAAATGAATTTATGATCATCTCTGGAGATTTTGACCAAGCCTCTGCTGCTACACTTCCTACTCTTTAATAGAAATGATGCTTATTTATTTCTTTTTTACATTTCAACGACAAAATTCTCTTCATCCATGATTAAAGTTTAACTCAATTCAAAGTCAGTTTAATCTTTGATGATGGTAGGTCCCCTTTTGGGCTAAACATAGTGCTAAAAGTTGTTCCTGAAGAATTATTCTGTTTCACCAGTCTACAAAATATTCACATTTCTTGAGGAGTAGTAGGATGCACACTCTCTGGGCACTTTAGAAAATGTAAAATGTTTGAGTGTATTTTATCAATTAAAACATTTGCAAACCAAAATGACCTAATTTTTCAATCGGACTACATGTACAAGTACAAGTGTGAAAATCAGACGTGAGTCCTGGTTCTGAATCTCCCCATCCTCACATTCAGCCTAATAATTTTATTTTCTGCAGAATGCCTACATTTTGAGATTATTTAGCTCATGAACGATTTCATTTTTGTGTTAATTTATTCAGTTTCCTTCTTTAGTATTTTCTGTTTTATTTCACTTACGTTTGTTTCATTCACAATCCTATAATCATATTGACCTTTAAATGAAGAATATACATGTATTTGCACATTTTAATATTATTACATGCTTTTCATAAAGTTCACTATTTAGAAATTGTTTTTGTGTGTGTTTATAATAAGATCTTTCAGTGAGAATGTATGACTTCCTATGATAGACTTAATAAGTATTATTTTATTTATTTTTCCTACATTACGGAGGTGGCGACCAAATTTAACAAGAAACATGGTTAAATTATGCATCACAATTATTATTCCAGATAACCTGAAACACTAGACATTATTAATTATTTACATGCATAGAACAAGAAACTGTATAAATAACCCTACACTTTACTTTTGTTAATATTCAGCCTCTTAGAGGGTGCTGAAAAATATAAGGTTTTAGTGCACGAGGAACTCCACACCTGCACCGTCTGACCACCAGGTTCACTGTCAGGTTTAAACGACCTAACATTTATTAAACATTTACAAACGTCCACAGTTTTCCTGAAGTCCACCACACCTGCTAGATTCCTTGGTTTGTTGGGATCCGGCTCGAAGGACCAATTAAATGTCAGGTTTAAACGACCTAACATTTATTAAACACACAATAAGGAAGAAAGACAAAGTCAGTAAGTTTTTCATTCATCATCACGGAGGACGGACAGAGAACTCAGCCTCATCTCCGCTGCTCTCGTCTCTGTCCGCACCCCCTTCTGATGGCCTCTTGAGGCCTTTATTGAAAATAAGGAGGTCACAGATGACATGAAGATAAGCAACTTGTACAAGATATATTCTCTGACGTGTACAACTATCTTATAAGACAAGTAGTATACCGTGCGTAAAACAACAATGAGATTAAACAAAGAGTGTGTTAAAGTTTTAACCCTATCATTCACACTCTGCTCTTGTTGTTGATGGTTGCTGCTCCACAGGGAACTCCTGCCCGCTTCTACTTGGTGATGAACATTCATTCATCCATCCATCCATCCATCCATCCATCCATCCATCCATCCATCCATCCATCCATCCATCCATCTCTATACCTGTTGTAATCCTGTACAGGGTCACGGGGGTCTGCCGGAGTCTATCCCAGCTCTTTATAGGCGAGATGCAGACTACAAGACCTGGACAGCTCACCAGTATATCACAGAGCCAGCGTCAATAATCTGCAGAGAAATTTTATCCTGGGCAAGAGCATCTAGCAGTTCCTTCATTTTGTTGTAAGTTAAATGTGTCTCTTTTGCCAAATGTGTTGCCTTCCTGAAACGGGCACTCTGAGTAAGTGTTGGACTGCAGTGGTCATTTTGTGTCAGTGATATGTTGCACAGTATCTATGTCATTACATACATTACTGCACCATCCAGCTGCAACAAGCTGAACACTTTCCTTTATTTCAAATAAGTCCATTAACTGCTGGTTGCGAAGAAAACAATATGGTGGCTCTTCAGAATTGGTTTGATTTATGCAGCCAGGCCAAGGAAATTCTGCTGTGAAACACTGTTGATTGATTGTTATAATGAAGTCATGGTGAGATGTGAGATGTAGGACCAAAATCAGAGCTCAATGTTTTTGATTTGTCGTGACTAAAGCAGCATACTCAACACATATTAAGTGGTCTAATAAGATGATGTTATGGTCTGGTAGGTGTTTCAGATACCAAATTTGTATGCTTAGGCCTTAAAAAAATGACATTTCCATATATTCCCTTCACCATGAAAAACATTGACAAATTCAATGTTGAGAGAGTTCACAACCTTTACAAAATGTTTAAAACCAAGTGGGTATCCAGAGGGTGTCTTCAGAGAAATGTAGGCTTACATAGGTTTACAAGACACATGTAATAAGGAAGGTCTGTATCACCTTATCAGTTTGTATACCGTTGTAACTGTGGTGATTAGCCTAGAAAGAGGCGCTAAAACAGGGATGTAAAAATGTAATTTGTCTCTTGGTTTCTCACAGTGTTTTTTTCTTAGAGGCTGGTACAAAATGTATGATTTATGATGCCACTGTCATACTTGCTTACAGAAGCCCTGGTGTGCAAGTGTGTTCTTCTGTTCACCTTTGAAAAATGTATAAAATTGCTTGCATAAGATCATAATAGTTAACATAATTTATCTAGTAGTTTACCATAGATTATACAGTGGCGGGAACAAGCATTTGATACACTGGTGATTTTGCAGGTTCTCCCACTTATAAAGCATGTAGAAGTCTGTAATCTTTTTGTTTTAATCATACGTACTCTACAACTGTGAATGACATAATCTAAAACACAAATCCAGAAAAATCATATTGCATGATTTTTAAGTAATTCATTTGCATTTTATTGCATGACATAGGCATTTTTTCACCTGCCAACCAATAAGAATTCTGGCTCTCTTGAAACTGAGCGTTTCAGCTGATTTGAGGTTTTCTGGGAGCTTGTTCAAGAAACATTTGTTTCTGACTCTGGGAACTGATAAACTGGATACAGATGACCTGAGGGGTCTGGAATGTTCATACTGGGTCAGGAGGTCACTCACGTATTTTGGTCCTAGATTATTCAACGTTTTATAGACCAGCATTGGAACTTTAAAGTCTATCCGTTGATGGACAGGCAGCCAGTTAAAAGACCTCAGAGCTGGACTGATGAAGTCCACTTTTTGGTCTTAGTGAGGTTTTGGGTGTATAGATTGAACCTCTGTGGTGACCTGTAATTGTTTCTCTTTGGCTCCAAAGACAGTTACCTCACTTTTGTTTTTATTTAGCTGAAGAAAGTTCTGGCACATCGTCATTCGTCATTGATCTCCTTAATGCATTTACCTGTACATGGCTTCAGTCTCCTGGTGACGCTGTAATATATATCTGTGGGTCATCTTCATAGCTGTAAATTTTTTTTTTTTGTTGTTATTTTTTTATAATCAGTGCCAGTGGGCTCATGTAGATATTAAACAGAAGAGGTCCCAGAATGGAACCCTGGGGAACTCCACATGTAATTACTGACTGCTCAGATGTAAAGTTACCGATTGACACAAAGTACTTCCTGTTCTCAAAGTGTTTTTTGAAGCAGTTTAGTACAGTTATGGAAAGGCCCGCCCAGTTCTCCAGTTGTTTCAGTAATATATTGTGGTCAACTGTATCAAATACAACCCTGAGGTCCAGTAAAACTAATACTAAACTATTCAGACATATGTCATTAACACGTTGGTCAGACCAGTCTAAGTGCTATGGTTCTATCTAAAACCTGACTGAAAGGCATCATAGCAGTTATTTTGAGTGAAAAAATAACTAAGATGTTGAAAAACAACTTTTTCAAATGATCTTACCTAAAAATTGAATAATTGCGATCGGCCTGTAGTTGTTTCTTTGTGTCCTGCCTTTTTCAGCAGACGTTTAATTACAGCTGTTTTCAGCGGTTCTGGAAACACACCTGACATTAAAGACATACGATCTGTAACAGGCCTGACTCCAAAACCTTTTTGAAAAAAAACTATTGGCAGGATTTCCAAACAGCAGGAGGAGTTTAGTTGATGAAATATGTCCTCCTGGTCTTTGCTGCTCATGGGACAAAAACTGTGTAACGGTGTTCAAACTGGTTGTCAGTTCAACTTCAAAATGTTGAACAGAAAACAATGCCAATAAAGCAATTATGTGTATAATGAATAGCCTTTCCACCCATGTCTTTGTTTCCATAGTACTTAAAGAATGACACTAATAATATTAAAACTAATAATAATAATAAACTCTGTTCACCTGGGAAAAACATGACAACATATTTCTTTTTTTTTTTTTAATGAAAGTATCAAGACATGGTTTGAAAAAGCCACTTCACGCCCTGCCTGGTGTAATTGGAGCTGTCGTCATTCTTATGTGTCAGTCACCACTGCAGTGCATTTACAACTTCATCTGGTGTGTGTGAAACCTGGTAAGAGCTTTTTCCCCTGACAGCTTTGTTTCACATCATTACAGTTATTCCTCCACACAGTAGAAAGTAAAGGGAAAAGGCCCACTGCTCCGATATGGCTGAATTCAGCGGGTAGGCAGTCTGCACCTTTATGAAGTCAACAGGGACATTTGTATATATATATATATATTTAAGGTGAACTGTAATAGTGTTGTAACACTAAATCCCTTGGTCTTAAAATAACAATTCTTATATTTTAGGCATTTTAATTATTTTTAAACCAAATTAACTGTAATAGGTTACATAGGAAAGAAAATAAATTTTAAATAAAATCAAATTATCTATGTTATTGTTCATTTAGTTAAAAGGGGCACATTTTGTTTCTTTAAATTAAAATATATCCCATTCAGAGTTCAGTGCACTCCCATAACAATGAAAACATCTGATCCAGGATCATTATTACAACAAACCCACAGATTGTCTCTGCAAAGAGACAAAGAGAGGAATGTGCAACAACACACAAACACACACATCATTCTGATTCTTAGAGCCTACGTGGAACTATTTGTTCTCTCTTTTATGTAAACTTGACGTGAAAAAGTATGTTTTATTCACAAAGTCAGAAGTAATAATAACACATCAATTGCTATGAAATGCACCATGGTGTTTTCCACATAAGTCCAAATTGGAACTTTCACTAAAGCTCTTCCTCTTACATCATCTACCTGTACTTGTCTTCGGTTTAAAAGCATCATCTGGTGCGTGTTCCAGTATGGAGGCTCAACAAAACTCGACAAACCCTGAGATAAGAAAGTCTGTGTTTCTGTTTTCAAAATGCAGCTTTAGAGTTGGCTCACCCAAGTCTGAGTATGATGACACTGAGTTCAGCGTGTGGACCACGCCAATAAAACTTAGTTACCAGTGGAACTCCAGAACCACGATTCACCATGGCAACGTGAAACGAATGGAAGAGGTCCTACATTTCTTTATTAACTATTGCATTCATACAGTGAATTTGGGCACATCATTCTGCAGAAAAGTAACACGGCTGCTGTGGTGAAGCAAAGAGTTGGCATGGGACAAATACAGAGCGAGTTAATGTATTGTTTAAATATTTAATGACAGCTATAATATGGCATGAGTGGTGGTGGAGTGTAGGCATATTGTTGCAAAGATTTACTTTTCATGTAGGTGCAAGCCTGCTGGTGGAAAAAAGCCAGAAAACAGTTGAAGTAAGTAAGATGAAGCATAAAAAAGTAATTCAGACAGGTAACTCAAACGTAACATGCATGGTTGTTAAAAATATTTTACCCAAGGAAAGGAAAAATCATTCAGTGTGCTATGAAGGGAATACGAGTGCCATTAGTACATCCAGTCTGATAAATCCTGAAGGAAAATTCCTAAGAGGTGGGTGCAGGTGGAAGTGCAGGTGGGTGGTATTAAAAAAGTTTCTTTAATCTAAAATTATGTTAATTTTAAAATCATGTAGGCCACCAGAAATCCTGGGAAATTCTTCTTGATGGAGAAAGTGTGAACATTAAGTATTTGGTGTGAAGAAGGGTATGGGCAAGATTAGTCATTTTTTGGTGATACGGTGTAAAATGAGATTATTTATGTAGGCTATGAATCTGTGCAGAAAACAGTCATGCTCTAACAAAAGTCACCGGGGTGTGCCAAACAATGTGGAAACTTAGAGGTCCTATGTTGTGCTTTTCCTGACTGAAAGATTCAAAACTGACTCAACTTGTAATATACCTAGTTTTTAGGATGTCTAGCTGTCACATTAGGAGGTGAATGAAGTAAATCCATTTTTTGGAAAGAGTAGAATTTACATATACAGATTGGTCCTCTAAACTCCAAGTGTAGATCAAGTCAGCCAATGCATCTATCCCCATCCGGGGTCAGCTCTGACCCCTTTAGATGCTATTAAGTTGAATAAGAAAAACCTTCTAATCGTCTCTGTTGCCATGGCACGTGACAAGCAGTAACATGTTTGATTGGTTTAGGACGGTAACCCACAACAGCAGAGTGAGAGGGGCCCACAGAGAAACAGAAGATTCATGGCCCATTTACACTCTACGTTTGTAACAGATATGGACATGGACGGAGCCTTCTGTCCGTGTCTTGCCTTGATTTTGTCTGTTTATTGGTACATAGCCGCCATCCTTAATATAACGTAATAAATGGAACAATACCACCAGAAGTTGTGGGGGCAGTAATGAGCATAGTGAGTGAGCTGTTAACGGTAAGAAGAAAACACAGCTGCTCCGCCTCACTCACAGGTGCTCTGTGGGCGTCCCCACCTGATGAAGTGGGACTGTGGCGAAGCAGACTGTCACATTGGGCCAAAAAGTATTTATGTGTGAAAGTGGTGAAAACAATGTTTTTTCATCAATTTTACACATGGCTGGAAAGGAATAAAATCTCGCATTTATGTCCATATTTTTGTTCAGTGATTCAGTATTTTCATTTCTTGTGTCTCTCACATAGGTCGAATAAAACATTTAACGTGAATGAGTCTACAGATGACTATATATCTATATATAGATTTATGTGTGTGAAAAATGACACGTTAGAGAATAAAACCAAACTTAGTGGGTTTTACAATAGAAACATATTTAGAATCTGTCATTTCCTTTATAGGTGAAGCAATGTAAACACCAAAGAAGCAAAAATATGTTCATAGAAATCTAAAACAAAGGTTTTGCTTAAATTAACAACAAAATCTACTCTACAGTCGCTGTGACTGTGGATTTCACTAATCGACTCATCCCTGCCCCTGTTGAATTTGTTGCTAAGCAATGATATATAATAATGTAGGGCAATATGGATAGCGGATAGTGATGGAAACATTTAGATCGGACGGAAGCACGGACATATGAAATTGGAGTAAAAATGGGCCTTTAGGCTGCATGATATAACAGACCCAGAGAGTTTTCATTCAGAGTAAAATGACCTTATTGTGGCGCTTAATTAACTATGAAAAGGGAGCAAAATTCAATAATATGGGACAATCAATATACTTCTTGACCAAAACACAGCTCCACTCTAACCAGTACAGCCTTTTCCATCAATAAAAGGACATGCAATTGCTCACAGGCATCTTCAAAATCTGCATTATAAGATGAGTTGCCGAATGAAATTAAACCTTTTCACGTTTAGGGGGAGGAGACACAGATGATTTTGGGGCTTGTGGAACAAAACCTGCTCTTCACCAGTTCACAGAGTACGTTCCTGAGAATAGATTAACTCCATTATTGAAATAGGCTTGACTTTCTGTCATTTCAGGCTCAACATACTTAGTTCACACAAAACTTCTTTTCTGAAATTGGCCCTTGGGTTTGGCTCGCCTACTTTTTTTCTTGAAAAACCATCTAAATGTGGTAAAGTGGGAATTACATTAAATTTGTGTCAATTTTCTCAATATTTGGTTACAAAATGTTATTCGGAAGGAAAACCCAGTGAATGCAGAACTTCCTCCTCGTATTTTTCCCAATATTTGTCAAAATTCTAGATATAAGGAGCTTCTGCCTTCACCGCAGTCTAAAAAATGTGTACAAGTCTCTTTGAATTGTGCTTTTTATTATAAATACAGAAAACACTTTCATCTGTCACAGAGGCATTTTATCCACTGATGTGGCCTCCTCATCCTGGAAAAGCTTGGCTTGAAACAGCAGGGTTCAACTCTGAGTGCTGGAGTAAAGCCTAAGGCTGAAAATGAGAGGGTGAATGGATGAGGCAGGGGAGTGTAAGTTCATAACTTTGTGTGTGTGCGCGTGTATGTGGGCATTTGTGAACAATATATAATTGAGAAACTTACCATTTCACTTCAGAGGAGGGGAAGAAGGATGTGTTGGGACACGAATAACCTGTGAACCACAGTGGACAGGCAAAGCGAGTGCAGGCAGAGTCCATGCTCCAGTATTCAGTGTATAGACATCCAAATCAGGCGGTCCAGAATAACAGTGAGGTGGTTTTTCCTAATTTCCTGCAGAAAAATTATCTGATATCTGATTTATGAGCTGCAGATTTTTCTGAGCAGCACACTTTTCGCAACATATAGACCAATATTTATCATAGTTTTGATAGTACGCTATTCTTACTCTTCTAATTGTGTGAGGCAGCTTAAACTCTCGTTTACAACCAGGAACAACTGTATGGTTCACCCATTGGAAAAGCAGCTAGTATTAAAAGAGTCAAACTTAACCTTTACCTCCATAAAATCCATCATTTCAGCTGATTTTAACCACTTTATTCAGTAAGGTGAAAACATACAAGTGATAAATTATTCTCCTATTTTTCACACACTGTATTGACCAAAGTAATTGTTGACATTTTGGAAACAGTGAATATGCCAGTTTGAGTCTGATAAAGTCTGTAGCAGAGTAATTATGGAGACTGAATCAAGAGAAGGGCCTTTGATAAGCTCCAAGAACCTGTAATTTTGTTTGCAAACAGAATAAATGTGGATCTATGAGTGGTTAATGCTCTGTCAAACAAATAATGTCAGCTGCAAATGGATTTTTATGAAGATTTATAAAGATTGTTTTTTAATGTGTATTGCATGGCTCGTGGGTTTGAAATCCTGTGCATTCACAGGCGTATGGCAAACGTCCACTAACAGAGGTGAGATTGAACATGACCTACACAGAGCCACATTGGACACATTAATGGGGAATGTGCCAAGGTAAATTAAGCCAAATAATTATTCAGCCATCTAAGGTCATATTAATGAAAGCCCGTTTCAGACAAGGGATATGAACATTAATGGCTTCATCAATCTGTCAAAGTGATGATGTGGCGTTATTCACACGTAGGTCAATTTCTACTTTAATATTCCTCACAATATCATTGATAAATAACCACACAGTAGCAGAGAGAGAGAGAGAGACACTACATTAACACTGTTTGCCTCACAGGTGACATTTAAAGAGCTTTAATATAGATGAGGCCAGAGTTTTTATTGTGACAAATCAATTTAGTCTACGAATGTTGCTGCGTAACACGACAACATTCCAGTGGTCGATAGGAACACATGGGAAGTATTTTTTTTTTACTCTGACTAAATAAAGACACATCCAAATATTTAAACAACACAAAAAGCACTTAATTTAAATCTCCCAACCACTCAGTAACAGAGCTTAAACGTGGACACATGTGCACATATTCATGTTATTCAGCATCAACACATAAAGATGCATAAACCATGATGCATAGTGCTAAAGAATAATCGTTCAGAATTCAATGTCATTCTATAAAAACGTCATTAAGATTGTGTAAACATGCTGCAGCATCCTCCACTTCCCACCACTGGGTTTTCCCTCTCTCTCTCTTTTTTACATGTCATTTGATGGGGACGCCTGTGAGAAGATCATTGCTTTAATCAACCCAACTGGAAATAAAAAGCAAGCAAAAGGTTTTCTAAATCATGTCTTGGCATTAGGGCTCTATGTTTAACATTTGTTTAAGCTGTACAAAACTAGATGTACTTGTTTGACATTTACCAGCATCCTTTGTGTAAAGCGCTCTTCTGTGAGGGTGAGATGCAGTCCTCAGCCTTCCCTCTGTTTTGTCAAATAAACTGGTTGTTTTGTTGTGTGAGAGGGCCGGGCAGATTTATGTTAGACCACCTAAAACCGAAGGATTAAGCTGTGATATGTCAGTTGTCCTGGCTGGGTTTAGTGTCGAGTTGTTGCATGAAAGCAGGAATGCAACGTGATGTGTCCTGTGCAACTAACCTGGTCAAGACCCGGGTGACGACGTAGACGTCTTTACGTGTTCAGTTAGCTGTCACTCCAATCTGAATCAAAGTTAATTATAATTACTCATGATCTTAAATAATAATAAAGTGGTTGGTGAGTGTATATAGTCCATTTAGGTGTAATCATAAAGGTGATGGAGTTTACAAAGGCTGATCTTCACATTTCTGTCAGATATAGCCCACATTTATTTCTTTTCAACATCATTGCACTTCTTGAGATGATTAAAAAAGACTTTGCGTGAGATAGTGCTAGTGACAGATGTGCCGTGTCTGCTAAAATCAAGACGGTGTGCGTGTTTTTCGTGCTGTTTTTGATGACAAAGCTGATTCTCAGAGGACGTTTCTGGTGGGAGAGAGGGTTTTGAAACAACCCGGCTCCCCTGGCATTTCCTTTGGCATTTTTCCTCTTCTTTTTTATAATTAAATTTGATTCATCAAGAACAAAACTACTTTTTTTTTATATTAAAATTTAATCGATGCTGTAGGGTTTAAGGTAGTTTTAATGGCAAATACAATTTTGATAGCGTTGGAATTCAGACTAAGCTTCGGGGCTTATATCTGAAAGTTAAATTAAGCAAACTGTGACGCCAACATTTAGAGATGTAGGTATGGTAGTTTGCATAAATCATGAATAAATGACTAATATAGATCATTTTCATATTTCTACAGTCACGTGATTTCAATACCAAATAACAGAAGTGCCCTTCAAGTAGATTTTTATATATTTTCTATAAACAAAGTTCATCGTATCAATCCAAAAGAGAAGAAATAAAGTAATGTTTCCTCAAAATAAATAAAATGTTTAAACGCAAACCATAAGGATTGTTTTTCTTACTTAAGTAGATGGCAGAAAGCAAGATCACTTCTTATTAATGTTCTCAAAGATGTTACAGCTAAACCGAAGACAGTTTTTCCCAACACAACGCTTCCGATATTCTCGTTGGATTCTTTATTTCTGATGAGCTGACATTTGTTTGTTTGTGGGGTTTTGTTGTTTTGTTTTATTGCCAGCAGGATGTTTTTATATTTGGTTGCATGAAATCTCAACAAAATCATGTCTTGGCATAGACGCCTCTTTGCTTAGAATTTATCTTTGAGAAGTAAAAAAAAAAAAGCAGATTTGCTTGTTGTCTTCACATGACATTTGAAGCTGAGCTGCTTTATTGAAGTCTCAACAACAATGCTCTTTTCTCCTCATCTGTAGTCTATACGTCGCTGTACATGAAATAACCTAAACATGGATTTTAATAAATATTATTAAAAACCATGAAAAGGCATCTTTCTATATTCAAAGTTTTCATATTTTAGACATCTAAGTTCCTTAAAATGATATTCCAACGTTGTCAAAGGCCCCCAGCTTCGGTTCGACTGATATCGCCCGCAGTAAGAAGTTATTTTGCAAATATTCCTTTAAGTGTAGCCTGCTGGACTACTGCGCGTCCAATCTGCCAGACAGACTCTCTAAGTTGATTAATGTATTGTATTTTTAATGTATTAGGTGCTTAATCTCCTAATAAGTTTCAGACATAAGCTGTTGCTCGTTTGGATGGTGACACATGAGCGATGTGTCGTCTCCATCTCTAAATCAATAAATCTGTTTCTGACCTCACAGGCTACCTAAGAAGCTGTGACTGTCCACATACTATGATTAGTCACAACTGGCTTTGCATAGCCGCATCTTCTCATGCTGGCTTGAATTTCTTCAACTGTGTAAGCCACTACGAGCTCAATAAGATATCACGCCCCTCTTTCTCAGACATCCTGGACCCCTTAATTCTGCTCTCGTGCAACAGCCCTCTGCATAGCTACGGATGGAGATGCTCCTTTTGTCCACAGTGGGAGGGTGAGCTTTTATTCCTTATATTCTAATTATTAAACATAATAATTAAAAATAATGGGAATGCACAGAGTAAAAATGGCAACAGACTGAAAATTGGACCTTGGGGGACCCCACATGTCAGGAGACCTGACGATGAAGCCTTTAAGTAACTTTTAAATAACTTTTCTCTGTCAAATATGTTTTAAACCAATCAAGCAGTTTTCCCGCACAAACTTCCTATCGAGACTTGTTTGTTCCACTGCATCAAAGGAAACACTAAGATTCAAAAAGACTGGAACTGAAATGGACTTTATTTCTTGCTTTTTGTAGACTTTTCAGTTGTCATATAAAAGGTTTCTTTAGTTCTTACCAACATGTATGAATTCCAGCCTTAGAAATCAACTATAAATCACTAATATTCTGTGAACTATCAGGGTTTTCTGTCCACAGTATGTTTACTAAGTGTTCACCTGTAGATTTAGAAATTTAGTGAAAACTTCTTCTTGAGTACTTTCTTGACTTTCTTGAGCAAAAAAAAAAAAAAACTATGTTTAACAGGATATTAAACAGAAAAAGACACCAATCCAATACTTACTATGCAACGCAAATCATAACTGATCTAAACATCTCATAAACTGGCCAGAGGGCTGTTGCATGAAAGCACAGAAGACACCAACCTAAAATAAGAGAGAACAGTGGAATGGAAGTTCGTTCTTTGAAATGGTTGCATTATGGCGTGTTTTAAACCCAGCCAGTAAGAGGACAGGTGGCAATGTTGATAATGATGATAATGATAGATAGCACTGATGATAAAAATCTCTATGCAACCATGATGGGAATAATTTCAAGGGGGCACATAGTGGGCTTCAAAGGACTGATCGCTTTGGCCAAAGCAGAAAAAGAAATAATCTCAAAGTGACCAAAAATGGCAAATAATTTAAGAGATCATTGGCAGGGAGAGTAATGTGATGCCTGATATGAGAAATCTAACACATGGCTGGAGTGTCAGGGTTACGGAGTTGTGTCAGGAGGACGGCGCAGTGTAAATAAAACAAAGCCTGTGACAATGACAGAAGTCAGATCAATGCTTTGTTTCTGTTGTTCAAACAGCTTCATGGTAATTTAAGAAACTCCGTCTAAACTAAAGGACAATGGGAGTTTATCCATTATCGATTTTATTTTGGATGGACAAGGATTAAAATGAATCCAGGTGAAAATCCAATGTGGCCTGCTGGTTTCCTCACCTGTACAGTTGTCTATGAACTGGGATGTAATAAACACTGTTGGACTTAATTAAAGTGAAATATAATTGGATATTAGGTAAGTGTGTTATTCTTACTCATTTGATTAAATTGGACTTGAAATGAACTTGCTTACTTTGTCCGTATTGGAGCCTGACATGACAGTTACTGTGTTCGTGCTACAGAAGTAAATTGAATTGAACTGAAATACAATAACAAGACAGAAACTGTATAAGCAGTTTCAGCTTATACAACTGTGACCAGGTAAACTCTTGGTCGATTAAAATCACTTTACAAAACTGCTTAAAGAGACTGGGGTTTTATGGTTTTACTGTGGTTGATCTTGAGTTCACCATCACAACCTTTTTCTTGTAATTGTAACAAATGAAAGATATTTTCTTTTATATAAGTAAACAAATGAGCTGAATAAACAATAAAATATGTTCACTATTGACTGGCAACTCAGCACCTACCAGCTGATTTGAGGGCTGAATAACTTTATACACGTTCATCATTATATGAGTGAACAACTTAAATCCATCAGCATCCCCTGAATATTAATGGTACCCATTCATTTGCTGCCTTCTTACATAACTCTTTTTATTTAATTTACTAAAGTGTAAACTGTATAAATACATTTCAAACACATTATGCAAAAAAGAAAAAAAAGAAGCAATAGTAGATGCCGGCCATGTTGAAGTTAACACTTACTGAGCCATGTACAGTAGACAGCCAGACGGACAAACAACTCTTCCCTTGGCAACCTTTAAAAAAAAAAAAAGATTTCCAATGTAAAATAAAATGGGAGATGGTTGTGTGAAGTCTTGGGACTCCCCAGAGTGATTTTACTAAGCTGGAAGTATTTATATGGCAGCTACGATGAAGACAATTATAGCAGTCAAGCATGGTGGAAGGCTGACCCTGGTTTAGAGGCTGGACATGGATAATCTTTTCTTTAGATGCTACTGCATCCTGAAGAAGTGTTGTCCTCATTAAATAAAGTTGAAAATAAAAAAAAGAAGAAAACAACACATATTGATCTCGTTCATCCATCTTAGGCTTAGTCAGGCTTAGATCACGGGGCAGCAGCTGAAGCAGCCGAGACCTCTGTCTTCCCCGTCACCTCCTCCAGCTCTTCCGGGAGGATTCCCAGAGCAAACGAGAGTATGTTTCGGGATTGCCTGGTGACCTTCGCCCAGTTGAACATCCCAAACCTGCATTGTTTCACACCAGAAGCATTTTTTCCGGATCAGCGTGTGTTTTTCCTGTGGCGATGCCTCATTTATAAAGTTTTGTTGATGTAGTCATTTGACCAAGTGACTACAAGGTCATGTATTGCGTGACCTTCTGTAGGCGATCAGTTGCGCAAGGAGAACGGTAAACAGCTGATGGGCTGAAGTGATATCAATACAGTGCAGGGTTTTACACATTAACACCTCATAAATATTACCTTTGGATGGTAAAGATTTTTCATTAATGTTGTTAATTATTAAGAACGTTCTTAATTAAATAATCTTCCATTTCTATAACAATCCTTTTAAATATGGATTATCATTAACCTTTCATAAACTGTTTAACAAGATTTAAGTTGTTGGGTTTTAATTAAATGTAATAATATGTCTAATATACAATTGTCATTCAGCATCTGTTTTTGATCTGTTGGATTTTTGTACTTTTAAACCTAACAATGGATGTAGTGTTTAAATTTTCATTGTGGCCTTAATAGATACTATTGTTTAATTATATTTTAAAGTATTCACATATTTGATGCAAATTGTTTGATTTATTATAGATACCTTTGGGATGTGAAGTCTGACTGTGAAAGTGTTCATGGAAGGGGAAGAAAAGATAAAGACTGTGAAGAGAGTCAAATGAAGTTTTAACTTCAAAAGTGTGGTACATTTAATTAAGCTAAATAAATTGACTGCTGTCACTGTAATGTACCATTTGCCCAGGACCAGTGGGCAGCATAAACACCGGTTTGTTTTTTTCATCGAATACCGTTTTGTCCCTGCAACTGGAACAAAACCCGATACAGATCTGTCACTTTGTGTTTCTCGCTCGATTTAAGTTGCTGCGCTGTAGGAAGGAGGGAAAACAAGACTGGCAGCCCCGTGAACAAAACAAAGCAAAAATCTAGCGACACATGAGCTTTCTGTCCATATGTATTTATTTAAATGACGTAAAAACGTAACTCATGGCAGCTCTGAAACTTAGACTTCTCCATCTACTACTATTACACATGTGGGAAACATTAACAATACATAATTACCACAAACAGTAAAGTGACAAATAATGTCCATGGACAGAAAGCAGACCAAGCGTTCTGATGATTTTGGTGCTGTAATCAGTCAGGTATTAAAGATTTTGTATTAAAGACTCTTGAGTAAAGAGGACACGTATCCTCTTGGTACCTGGGAACAAGCCTAAAATATCTAATCATAAAAAAAAAAAACTAACGCAAACCAAACAATACGTTACTTCGTTGTAAAACTTGTTTCTTGGCCTTTAGACATTACGGGCAGAGTCCTTTTTGCTCAGTTCTCACTACCAGCCAGGTTCAAGCCCAATTCACTTGTAAAATCTCTTAAGACAGTTTGCGTTTACAGCTAGTGTCTTCCATCAGGCGAAAGGCCTCATGACTTCTGATATGTCCATTTAAAGTCATGTCACAAGTTCCCATATCAGGTATATATCTGATCAAAGATCACATTCTGTAAGGACACAATTCCAATTTGAAAAATCAGAATTGGTGCTCAAATATTTTGATAAAAAAGAAGAAAAAACAAATATTGAGAAACAATCAGATGTGAGCTCTACCACTATCAGATACAGAGCAGTGTGCCCAAGGAGCACGACTGTAGCCATACGTTCATTCTTAGTGCAAACCCATTTTTAGGTGTATCACTGTATGAGTTTGACATATTTTTGGTTTCAAAATTCATCACACATTCTCCACTGGGGGCCTCTTCCTCCTCGTCGTGTGCAGGATGTGATCTCGGATTGTCTTTTCAAACATACATGAATCTCTCTGGAAAAGGTGTTATCTTGAAGGCAGCAAATGTTGCTCAACAATATCAATATACTTTTCTGTCTTAACACTGCCATCACATAGATATTATAACCTTTATCGAGGGTACTGAATCAAATACAAACTCAACCCAACCAAATACCATCACAGAGCTTTTGGACTGTTATAGTCTGGGCAATAATCTGTGTGGTCCATGGTCCATGTGTGGTTTCATGGCTTTGGTCCAGAGTTCACCCAGTTCCTCAAAAAAGCATCCACATTATTAATTTGAGAGTAGATGTTTTCACTGCAGCATGGTGGCTTAGTGGTTAGCACTGTTGCCTCACAGCAAGAATGTTCCTGGTTCGATTCGATGGGTCTTTCTGTGTGGAGTACCACGGTTATCGGCCTCATTAAGGATGGTGACGAGTCTGCCTACAGACAGGAGGTTAAAGATCTGTCTGTCTGGTGCAGTCGCAACAACTTAGTGCTGAACAAGCTAAAAACGGTGGCGATGATAGTGGACTTCAGGAGGAACCCCCCAGCTCTCTCCCCACTCAACATCATGGACAGCACTGTGGCCACAGTAGAGACATTCAAGTTCCTGGGTTGACTCTTCTCCCGGGACCTGAAGTGGGTCACTCACATAGACTCCACTGTGAAAAAGGCCCAACAAAGGTTGTACTTCCTTCGACAGCTAAAGAAATTCAACCTACCACAGAAGCTGCTGAGACAGTTCTACTCGGCCGTTATTGAGTCTGTCCTGTGCACATCATTAACGGTCTGGTTTGGCTCAGCTACTAAATCAGACTGCAGAAGATTACAGAGGACGGTCAGGACTGCCGAGAGGATTATTGGCACTCCCCTGCCCTCCCTCCAGGAACTATACATATCCAGAGTGAGGAAGAAAGCACAGAAAATCACTCTGGACCCCTCGCATCCGGGTCATTCCCTTTATAAGCTCTTACCATCCGGCCGGCGCTATAGAGCCCAAAACAACAGAAATAACCTGATGCCTAAACAGTTTCTTTCCCCAGGCAATCCACGTCATGAACAGCTAATACTCCTCTGACTGCGACTGTGCAATTTAATTTAATTTAAGCAATGTAAACGACTGTACAGTTAAACACTTGAGGATACCCTACCATATATAGCACAATTGTATATACCACATTGTCACCATTACATTTCTTTTTACTTATTTTTACCTACATTTATTTATACTGCTACACTCACAGTTTATTTATATTTTTGGTACTTGATGTCACTGACACTGGAAGCTAATAACACAGAAGTTCCCTCCGGGTACTCCGGCTTCCTCCCACAGTCCAAAAACATGCAGGTTAATTGATCACACTAAAAGTGCCCGTAGGTGTGAATGTGAGTGTGCATGTTTGTCCGTCTTTCTATGTAGCCCTGCGAAGGACTGCAACATGTCCAGGGTGGACCGCTGCCTTTCAACTGCTATGCGTCGGGATAGGCTCCGACAGACCCCCGTGACCCGGAGACAGATTTAGCATATATAGATAATGGATGGATGGATGTTTTCACTAAACAATGGTCCCCCAGATGCCCTTGAGTCCAAACACATCTGGAGACTGCTTCCAAACAAGTGGGATTTCTAGATGCTCCATATTGTGGTGCTTGACCAAGGTTCCCCAGCAGTGATCTCTTATCCATACAGTCATATCAGCTACTGCTGCATGACAGTTCTTCAGGCGGTGCCGTCTCAGGGGTTGGGATACACAAGTGTCCAACTTAGGGTCACACTTCACAAGTTGACAGAGTGAAGATCCTTTGCCCACATTTGCTTGTCAAACACTCACTGGTCCGTGGGCTGCCAAGGGATTTAGTCCCATATGCAGTTTAGTCCCAACTTTGCTTTAAAGGAAAATTGATAGAGATTCCCTCATGGAAATATGTGGTTGAGGATATTCATATTTGTAGAACCCTTTGTCATTGATGTATTAGATGTATATTAACGCAGATTAAAGCAGTAATAATAAGTTTACTTTTTGAATTGAAATGAGTAGCCTTCCTAACATGGAAAGCTGGTGTATTTGGCCATGACACACATGTGACTTGCTTATAAGGTGTCTAATTTCAAATTTATTACAGTTTTACAATGGCGACTTGCTGTATGAAAACCTTGTCCCGAGATGTTTTAACACAAATTTTGCACACAAAGTACCACCTTTTGTTGGGGAGCATTCAAATGGGGCTTAAATATACTATGGAGGGATATTACAACATCTCTAAATGATATAATAAGGTTAATTTGGAAGTGACAGATGATAGTTGAGAATCGTTTGTGCTTTGGAGCTGAATGGGACAGATGTCCATGCTCCACTTCCTGTACAGCTGATACTCAACAGCATAGGCGTTGCCAGATCTCATTTACTGGGGTACAGTAGTGAACCATCAGCAGAAGTGGTATCATTTTCTTAACAATAGGTCATCAAACGGTACCGGTTTGCAGTCACTTGGATTCTCCGGTCGTACATATCCACCACGATGCACCAAAGACACGAGTTGACGTCACAGCATGATTTGTACTTTTCCCTGTGATACTTTTTACATTTATTTTGTACATGAGAACTTTCTTTATAATGTTGGCAACACAGAACATTTTAGAAAAACAACAGTATGTGGAGTCATGAGGAAAGTCCTCACACGTTTGAAATCATAATTCCATAAATGTGTGATGGGTGGAGATCTACTGTCGGACTCTCCGGATCCCAGCAGACGGTGTCTCCTCACCATCCTCTTTCTGTGATGAAGGAGAAGAGCTCTATGTCTAGCGCTGCCCCTGCAACAGAACTTAACAGCTCTGTTGTCAAGTCTGTTGATCCTGATGAGATTGTCACACGGGGCTGACTTGGCATTTTACTCGGAAGTGGATCATTGTGAAATGATTGACATAAGGCTGCATTTTTTTTAACCTGGATCAAGCCTCAAGCATATCTGTTCCTTTTTTAGACCAGTGATAGGTGATATTGTGTAAAAAAGGTGATATTTTAAAATGATGAGGTTTCATTACACACACACACATACACACGCGCACACGCACACCATTACTAATTTACTCGTCTTCATATGCACTATGAAGACATTGAAGAAATTGTACAATCACCAAACATGTTTCCAGATTCCTGAAAGCAGCAAAAAGTTCAGCTTATTTATCTAAGAACTGAGAAAGATCTTCACCACACATAACCTTGGTAAGTGCAACAGTTCAGATATTTTCTGTCACAAAAGAATGGTGTTGTTATGTCAACCGCTCTTCTTAAATGAAAGAATTTAAATCTTCTCCACTCATTTAACAAGAGGAACCTGAGTGTTAAAACTTTGCAGACATAATGTATATTTATTTATGCCAAATTAGGTGTCCCATTGTTATAAATGCTGATGGCAAGTCTAAAAAGGTTTGTCAGGTTGCCATTCTTGATCAGTGCATCAGTATTGTGCAGAAACATAAGCATGGCAGTTAGCTGTTATATTTTTCTTGAAATGTATTTTATGAAAGCCCGTTAATGTCCTTTTTCTATGAAGACAAGTCTTAAACTGACCTTTCTAGAGATGCACAGCTGTGGTTCATGGCTCCTTCATACATACTGCACTCCGCTTAATAAGAAAAAAAAAAAAGGAAAAAAAAAATATATAATATATATATATATATATATATAATGTCGCCTCTGTGGTACTAAGAACCCACACTATCCCTGGTGTAACATTTGCACACATCCCTGTACAGAAGTAGGAGCAATTGCCATTAAAGAAAAATAACAACTCTCTTTCTTCTCATCCTTCTTTCATTATCACTTATCATTTAGACTGGATTTACATCTGACACATGGCCATCACAGAGAACTAATACGTCAGAATTCCTGTGGCCTTTTGCCTTAACAGGAGCGTTGCACCTGCGCAGGTGGAATTCCAAGTTCTGCATGTCTCCCAAAAAATGAATCCCTCGTCACAGGAACATGCAGAGCTAAAATGAAAACAACATTTAAATGACTTCTAAAATAGAGCTTGACAGTAAGACATTTTTTCATGACTTATGAAGATGATTAATGGATCAGAAGTCTATAAATTATTAGGTCTTTTGGCAGGTCTGCTGTACGTTTTTGCTAAATGCCACTAATAGCCCCCCTTAGATTGCTTTCATGTTGATCTGTTTGTATAGCGCCTCACCCACATTTTCCACTTCAGTATGGTTTCACAAATACAATGTTTTCTTTTTATTTTGTTGTTGCTGACATAAATGATACATGCCAAATGATGCACATGCGTGCCTCTTCAGAGAGTTGCTGGGTTCACATGAAAGTCTGGTACCAGAAGACACTTGGAGTTATGAATGTGAATAATAAAATCTGATCAGAGCAAAGCTCTTAAATAATTACGGTATAGTACCGTAACAAAGTATTTGGACTTTGCTTTTCAAACCTCTTATTACATACAAAATGCATGGTTTTGGTTATACGAATATATGGTTAACACTATCTTTTCACAGACGCTGTGGTGGAACACAACTCATCACCTCAGTGATCAAGAAAGCAGGTTTGACTAACGACATACAAGAACAATGTCCAGGCATTTAACTGTACTGCGTTAATTACCTCCATGTAATGTAGTGTTACACTTGTCACCCATCCATCCATCCATCCATCCATCCATCCATCCATCCATCCATCCATCCATCCGCTGATCCGGGACCAGGTTGCGAGGGCAGCGGTCTAAGCAGAGATGCCCTGACCTCCCTCACCCCAGACTCTTTCAGCCCAGCCAAGAGACATAGTCTCACCACCGTGTCCTGGGTCTTCCCTGTCTAGGGGGCATCCGATACAGATTACCAAGCCACCTCCGCTGACTTTTCTCGATGTGAAGGAGCAGCAGCTCCACCCCGAGCTCCTCCCGAGTGACTGAGCTTTTCACCCTCATCTCATCTCGCGGATGAAACTAATTTCAGCCGCTTGTATCAGTGATCTTGTCCTTTTGGTCATCACAAAAAGTTCATGACCATAGGTGAGGGTGGGAGCGTAGATTGACCAGTAAATCGGGAGCTTCACCTTACGACTCAGCTCCTCTTTCACCACGACGGTCCAGTACACCATGGCTACAGACGCTGCACCAATCCGTCTGTCAATCTCACGCTCCATCTTTCCCTCGCCTGTAAACAAGACCCCGAGATACTTAAACTCCTCCTCTTGAGGCAGGACATCTCCACCTACCCGGAGAGGCCAGGAAACTGTACTCTTGACTATTCTATGAAATAAAAAAAGTCTACTAAACCTACTAAACTATCAGCATTGCAATCTTTGTATGATCACTGCACGAAGCATAACGTAGATAGATGTTTTTACACTTGATAAGGGGTGTGTGTGGAGGCCAGTGTAGTGTATTAGGCAGTAGAATCACACTTTTTGAATCCAATTTAATAAGGAAATTGTAGTGATGATTGAGGTCATATTCCTCATCTGCATCTTTTTAAATCTGTCTGGCATCTGACCTCTTGAGATTTTGTGCTCCTCTGCTTTCACACACTGCTGCTGACATCTTAATTTGCTTCTGCTGGACAGGTTTACTTCTCTCCAGTCCTTTTGCAGAGGATTATACTCTATGCCTTTTTATTCTACTCGTGTAGAAATATTTCAGCTTGTGGCAAAAGTGAAAAATCTTATTTAATTCACTTCGGTTGTGACATAGGGATGTGTGCTCACCCAGTAACAAAAGAGCACTCACAGGTGAAAACTGCTATTTTTGACATTCATTTTCCTTTTCTGTATTTACACACAGGCCATATCAAAGAGAAAAGCCTCCACAATTGAAGTCATTACACAGGGGTCACAGCCGCTGACTTCTAACCATGACAGGAAGTCTATCTCATCATTCCTTTTATACAGCTGCATGCCGCCCAGGCTTTCTGCAGACGCATTCAGGCGGCAAGTGACTTCTTCAGCCAAGCATTTATAAGGTGAAGTACCCGACTGCTCTCCCACAGGCAAGGCACGACTGAACAACTTTCCAAGTTCTCCAGAAACAACAGCACTCTGACGGGGGGAGCGTGGATGGGGCAGACTCACCTCTTCTGTCTAATCACAAAGAGATGCTGCTGCTAAAGTGATGAGTGAGCATTCCCTGCTCATTATTTTTTCAGCCTGATACAGGTTGTCACTTTGGCTCTGCACAGTCAAAAATAAAATTCTAGACTTTTCCCTCCTGACATTAGTTTGAGCCAACAGTAGACGTCTTTATTAGCCTGCCAGGGGTTGCTTTCCCGCAGGCAGTGTTCCTAGTTTTGACAGCAGAATGACATCTTTGTTCATTTCTGCGGATTGGAAAAATGGAAAAAAGATGCAATCAGAAATATTGGGCAAAAGCTGTAAAAATTCAAAATGACAAATTAATTGCCATAGATTAAACTAGAAATGTGACACAAAGAACACTTAAAAAGATAGCAGAGAATGTCAGATTTGGTTCATCCAGAGTTCATCCATTGTTTCCTCCTGTTCACCTGAAATATCCAGAACGATTGTTCCACTCTCAGTTGCCAGACTCCGTCTAGACGTGGCCACAGTGAGAAATAGACCTCTCCTTCAGATGGCACCTGAAATCTCTATTTTGAGAATATTCTCCAAGAGCCAGCCTTAGTCCAACCCTATTCACAGCATGGTAACCACCTGCACACCAAAACAAACAGATGTAAGCTGCAGACCGGCAGTCTCACAGATGGACAGTCATTTCAGCCACAGGCTAATAAATAAAAATCAAAATAAAACAACTGTGACAATAACAATGACATACAGGTAACAGATTAGACAGATGTTTGAGAGCAGTTTTGATTTTCCAGCAACCATATTTTTAAAGGCTTTGGTAAATAAGCTAAGAATTGACAGTTCACATATTGTACTTGGTATTAAGTGTCATGTTTTAGAGGAATGACACGTTACAAGTCCTTGACAAAGGACCTGAAAAACTTTGCATTTGTTTTTCCCAACAATCACATCATAGTTCTCCGGTCTTTGTAAAGTGGTAACCTGGTTCCTGAAGTGTGACTGTGGTTCTAGTTCAGTGAAAAGCAGTTTGTGCTGATAACTGATGATGATAACCTTCTCAGAATTTAATCCATGCTCTTTTTAAAAATGCTGGACCATTCCTCCGGTACTGGACGGTTCTTTTGTCTCTACAGGCTGTTTGATTCTAGTTCCATAGTCAGTCTCACTTACAGTAAGTCTTCCTACTTTTTCTCAACTCATTTCTCCAACCAAAAACACGAAGATGTAATAAAAAGAGGTAAAAGATATGGACGTGCAGTGACGGTCACTGCTGTACAAGGACTGCAGCCTCGGCACATGGGGCCTCTGCTCCACCAGGTGAGCTATTTACCTGCACACCAGGTAAAAGATGTTTTTACAGGGAAGATGGTGATCCATCTTCTGAAGAATTCATCAAGGCAAAACCTCTTTGTAGTTAAATGTTTTATATTTACATTTTTCTTAACACATTTGGATTTTGTATGATGTGACTACAAATGTATTTTCCAAGGATGACCATAATGACTTTTTATTATAAGATTCTACCTGTATTCAAGGCAAAATAAAAAGGAAAAACCCAGAGGGTTCTGCTCTTTTTTAATCACTTAAAACTGTCCTATCATCAGTACAAAGCATGCAAAACTCTGTTTTTCTTAATAGCTTTGAAGTGGGATTTAATCCTTTCTGCAGGTGAGGAAGCTTATGGGGATTCAGTGCTGGGTCCCCTGACAGCAAAAAATTTAATTAGCATTGCTTGCAGTTTAGGTCACCAACAGAGACATCCATTTGAGACTATTCAATCTATTTGAGACTATCAATATTTAATTAAGTGGGTTTTGCTTTACAACCTTTTGCTTTACAACTTTTCTCACCACAAAACACAATTGCCTGTAAAACTTTTTGTTTAGCATCCCAATTAATCAGCGCAAAACACTTAAAGAGAAACAGCTGTCAAAGCAAATACTCAGTAAATCTCAAAAGCATTAGTTTATCTTAAGAGGTACAGAGCATTAAACATTCTACACAAATGGTTAAGATCAATAGGTTGCACATCACCTTGACCGAAACATGCCATCTTGCAGATACAAGGCATGCGTGGCCTCACTCAATGGCACATTTCTAAAGTACATGAAAGTTTTATAACTTCATTTAAATCTCCACCTGCCTGACACGGCTGAGTAGTTATACTCTAGGAGGACCAAAAGGACCAAAAGGAGTGCCAAATAAAACATTTTTCGGCTGTTGGGTCGCATGGGTTAGGGATCCGTTGGGCTGGTGGGCCATCTATATATATATATATATATATATATAGATGCCAGGAGAACACTGTCAAGCTCTATTTTAGAAGTCATTTGAATGTTGTTTTCATTTTAGCTCTGCATGTTCCGGTGACGAGGGATTCATTTTTTGGGAGGCATGCAGATCTTGGAATTGCACCTGCGCAGACACAACGCTCATGTTAAGGCAAAACCCCACAGGAATTCTGATGTAGTAGTTCTCTGTGATGGCCATGTGTCAGATGTAAATCCAGTCTAAATGATAAGTGATAATGAAAGAAGGATGAGAAGAGAATTGTTTTTTTTTCTTTTGCTCCCACTTCTATACAGCGATGTGTGCAAATGTGAAGCCAGGGATTGTGTGGGTACTTAGTACCGCAGAGCCAACATGATATGTATATAAATAAATGTTTACTTTTAATTTTAAACAACACATTATACACTCATTTACACACTACAACACATCACACAGTCACTAAACTGCACCCATCTCAGTCTTGTCTTTTCTTTCTTTTTCACATCCCACACACAGTGATCTTAGTCCTTTTTGGCAGAATGTTTTTATTCTTTTCTTCCCCTCTTTTTTTTTCCTGTAGGGATTAATAAAACATGGTTAGACTGTCATGAGCGCTGGTAAAGGGAACACACACGCCTATGTGCATAATAAAAAAATAAAAACCTCTGTTGCAAGATAAAAATGCATATATATGGCTCTTGGGTTCTACCAAACTTGGTATTAACCTTTAATATATGTGCAAACAAAGGGAAAAAAAACAAACAAAAAAATATTTTGCACATGATCGCAAGTAACAGACATGCTTGAACGTACTTAATAAGGAATGCAAGAGACACACACTTTTTGTAGCAGCAGCAGTCTTGACATATTTGAAAAGGAGCACAAAAAAGTATTAAACTTATGAACTCCTACAGCTTTGCACTTAATGCAATGTTTTTAGATGGACCCTCCTTATTATTTCTGTGGTTTAAGATATCAAAAAATCCTGACGTACTTAGAAGTTATACATATTAATAGTTAGAAATTTACACATTTGTAAATATATATTGTGGTATACCTGAGTAAAAATGAGTGGATCCCTGAATTATAATCGCCATGTGTATAATTGCCATTTATTACAAGCATTCGTACTGATAGATATTTGTATACGCAATAAATCATACATATACACATATACTTATTACTATCCATATATGTATAAATATATATATATATATATATATATATATATATATATATATATATATATATATATATATATATATATATATATATATTTATACATATACCATACAAGTCCATCGAGGGGGACTGAATGCAGACCACTGAGGGAACATACACACATAAATATGCATATAGATATACACACATTCACGCTCATATATACATATAAAAACATCTACATATATACATATTTACATCTACATCTATATCTATCTACATCTATATAAACATCTACATATATACATTTGCACACATATATACATATAAAAACATCTACATATATACATATTTACATCTACATCTATATCTATCTACATCTATATAAACATCTACATATATACATTTGCACACATATATACATATAAAAACATCTACATATATACATACCCATATGTACACATATACATATAAACACACATTTATCTCCATGAAAGCTGACCTGTAAAAACTGACAAGTGCTGCTTCTGACAAGAATAGAAGTCTTTTTAATAGACATAATATTTGGCTGAATACTAAATTAATAAACAGAAGGGACCTGAACATACATCAAAATTGTTAAAAGTTAATCAATATTACATTTTGGAGTTGTCAGTTTTTGCCGTGACCTCACCACAGAATACTCAGATTACATATACACATTTGTACTTTCACCCATCCATATTTCTGTAGCAAATATTACTAATAACATTATATTATTTAAAAATAGGGGTAAAATGTAGATATTTGTTTTGAGTTGGCTCTGTTAAATAATGAACAAAAGTCCAAAGTCAAACACATCCACAAATATGTGCTCTGCACTCCAAAACTCAGGACAAGCTCACAGGGCGCGTAGAGGTTACAGAAGTAACGTAAGTGATTTTTCTCTTCATGTGACCCTGTTCATGCCCCCAAATCAGAGCTCCTGGGTTGGTAACCAGAAAAGGGTGCATTCAGCTAGGCTATGGCATTACTCTCCTGCCTTTAATCAAGAGGATGCTGTTAAGATTTGAGAGCATTATTCTGTGTTTTCACGTACAGATATCCTGGTTGCTCACAGTAAGTTTTGTCTCTCTGGAGTCAAGGTAGCCAGATCTGACTGAAAATGTCCAGCCTAAACACAACATAAAAACCCACCAATCTCAATAAAAAAACAGTCCAAATCTCAACCTCACTAGAAACTTATATTAAAACCGTAAAACTATTACATGCCTAATGAAGAACATGTCAAACGCACACAACTGCATTAAACAAACAAAGAAAAAGGCTTCCTGATCAGCTATGACTATTAAGTCAGTCACACAGTGCATACAGAACAGTACAGGGATCTTACCTATGCGCAGTAGATCAGTTGCATCTTTTGAACTGAGGAATGTTGAACATGAACATCTGTCCACAGTCAGTGGAAGCCAGGTCAGCAGGCCAATACATGAAGGAATCAAACCTGCAACAATTGTCGAGGAAGTTTGAAAGTGGCTGATGTCCACCCGTTCCTGCTCAGGCCAAAACACCTATCCACAATGCTGGAAAGGAGCCATCCTTCAGCAGCGTCACTTGGGAAAAGGCCTTCTCAACGTGAGCATTAAAAATGGGCAGAGTGATCTATCCCAGTGATAGTTCTTTGAAACAGTTGGTCCCTCCGGCATCTTTTAATGCTTCAACTTCAAGCCAAAATGCGTTGATGGCCTGTTCACTTGAGAAGCCAACTGATGCCACATTTCTCCACTGGCACTCTAGGATGTCGTCTGAACATGTGAAAAACTCAGAAGGTAAAATT
The DNA here is from genome assembly GCA_014839995.1 of Xenentodon cancila. Lineage (NCBI taxonomy): Eukaryota > Metazoa > Chordata > Actinopteri > Beloniformes > Belonidae > Xenentodon > Xenentodon cancila. Next base: position 22,763,153 of record CM026209.1, on the reverse strand, counting down.
CCAGGCTTATTTATAGAGAACATCACCAGTTTGGGAAAAAGCAGCTTCAGTTTGCGTGGCATTTCCATTGATGCAAGCAGGCGCATTTGATATTGCACCAGCACTTTATTTAGGAAAGCCAACATCATGCTGAGATTGTCTCCTTCAGTGCAGGTGGTAGTGTACGTGCCTTCAGCAGCCGTTGGAATGTAGTACTCAGGTCAGCAACCTTTATGTGAGAGGTAGATGATGGGCGATTTAAGAGCAAGCTCCCAGAGATGTTGACATATACAATCTTTCAAGATCCCTAAATACCCCCAGCGTGTCTCCTGTTTCCAAGTATTTGTTCACCGTTTTTATTTCTTTTAACACAGAGGAGAAAGCACCTGTATAGAATGTTTGCTTTACTGACGTACATTTCTTTCAAAATCCAGGCTGAATAGCAGTGCTCCTCATCTGATACCAAACTGAAGAGCGTTTTAGGGGCATCCTTTTGATCCAGACTTCTTTCAATGCAGTCTGAGATCACTAACCAGCGAGATGAGCAGAGGGATATCAACTTGGACGGACAGACTGTCGTTCAGAGTTCTGTAAATATCCTTATTATCACTCTAAGTCAGCACACCTCAATGTAGCTGGGTTGACCTTAACCCTTTTTGGGGCACTTTCAAGTGACCAATACAATTTCACGGTGACACTTGATTAACCAATGACTATTACTGATTGATGTCATGTTTGACGGATTCTTGCCACTTCAAAATAATTGAACTAATGATATGATTTCAAGGAAATAACAGTTTATTGAAATGTGTAAGTTTTTATTTTTTTGCCACATAATGGCAACTATTTTGTTCATATTTTTGCCAAAATATTAAAGTAGTATTAAAAGCCCAACAAATGTTGTTAAAAGCTGCCCAAATAACCCCTCTGCTGTATATATTAGTGCACATTTGTCTCACTCACTCTTAGTAGGTACACGATATTGCCAAAGGTTTTTGCTCACCCATCCAAATAATTGGAATCAGGTGTTCCAGTCATTTCCATGGCCACAGGTGTATGAATTCAAGCACCTCGGCATGCAGACTGTTTTTACAACTATTTGTGAAAGACTGGATTGCTTTCCGGAGCTCAGTGAATTCCAGTGAGGAACTGTGATAGGATGCCACATGTGCACCAAATCCAGTCATGAAAGTTCCTTGCTACTAAATATTCCACAGTAAACTGTCAGCTGTATTATAAAAAACCATGGAAGTGTTCTGGAACAACAGCAACTCAGCCACGAAGTAATAGGCCACGTAAACTGATAGAGCAGGTCAGCGGATGCTGAGGCGCATAGAGCGAAGAGGTCACCAACTTTCTGCAGTCAGTCGCTACAGACCTCCAAACTTCACGTGGCCTTCAGATTAGCTCAAGAACAGTGTGCAGAGAGCTCCATGGATGGGTTTCCATGGCTGAGCAGCTGCATCCAAGCCAGACATCACCAAGTGCAATGCAAAGCGTCAGATGTAGCAGTATAAAGCATGCAGCCACTGGACTCTCGAACAGTGGAGACACGTTCTCTGGAGTGACGAATCATGCTTCTCCATCTGGCAATCTGATGGACGAGTCTGGGTTTGGCGGTTGCCAGGACAACGGTACTTGTCTGACTGCATTGTAAGTGTGAAGTTTGGAGGAGGGGGGATTATGGTGTGGGGTTGTTTTTCAGGAGCTGGGCTTGGTCCCTTAGTTCCAGTGAAAGGAACTCTGAATGCTTCAGCAACCAAGAGTTTTTGGACAATTCCAGCTCCCAACTTTGTGAGAACAGTTTGGATTCGGCCCCTTCCTCTTTCAACATGACTGTGCACCAGTGCACAAACCAACATCCACCCACACACACTTTTTTATTTGTTGTTTCTTTCTATGTCGTTTTTTCATGTCTTGGCATGTCTTTTTTTTTTTTTTTTTTTTTTACTTCACACAAACATCACAGCAGTCACCACACTACACACACTGTCCACATCACCCATCACTGTCTTGTCTTTCTAGCTGTCTTGTCTGTGTTTTACTTTGGTAATTTTAGTCCTCTCTGTCAGAAGATGGAATCCAAATGTTAATAAAATATGTTAGATTAGACTTTTGGAGAGGACCGGAGGACACACACACTCACACACTTTCATGCACACAAAAACTAACATCTGCTGCAAATTTAGAGTGCATATATATGTCATGGATAAAGGTTTTTACCAAATCATGGTACTAACCACTAATATATATGCAGATAGGTGCTTTAAAAATCTGTTATTAACATTTTAAGCTGTTAATAAAAGCCACACCCATATTTCTGACTGCATAGTTAGCATAAGGGGCAAGGGCATCAAGACCTGGGACAAATAAAGATACTGTACTACTAAAGGGCTTGGAAGGTGCAAATACAATGCATTCAGTTTTACTCTCATTTAAATAGGGAAGGTTTTGGGACAACCAAGTTTAACGTTTTCTAAGCATCTATGGATGAATTCCAGGACACTTGATGAACTAGGCTTGATTGACAGATAGATTTGCACATCATCTGCATACAGATAAAAGGTGACCTTATGATGGGAAATTATTATCCCTAATGGATTCCTGTGGCACACAGAGGTCAAAGGGGCTGAGATAGAGGAGAGGTCAATAATCAAAATGGAGAAACTCTTGTGGGATCTGAACCACCAGTCCCTGCAGGCCAACCTGTTGATCTAAACGTTTCAAGAGTACTGAGTGGTCAACAGTGTGGAATGCTGCAGTGAGGTTCAGCATCACTAGCAGCACTGGTTCAGTAGCATCAAGGGACAAGGAGGATGTCAATCTGGATCTTCAACAGATAAGATTCAGTGCTGTGACGGGTTTGAAATCCTAACTGGAATTTCTCAAAAGTAGGATTCTTTTCCAAAAATAAAACAAAAAAGGAACAACTGATGGAGAACAGCTTTACCTAAAACCTTGAATAAAAAAGGAAAATGAGACACTGACCTAAAATTGGAGAGTACTGTAGGACCAAAATTAGATTTTTTTTTTTTTTTTTTTTTACCAAAGGCCTCACCACAGCATGCTTAAAAACCGTTTGTACAGATCCTAAACCAAGACCGCTGTTAATGAATCAGAGGAGACAAGGCCGTACCGTGTAAAAAACCTGTTTCAGCAGCTATCGCATGGCTTGGCTTGTCTTCTTCACACGGTTGCGTTAGTGACACTGATGTAGTTTTTATCATTTTGGTTTTTAGGTACAGTTCATAAGCTGATCTAAATGTATTTAATCCCCTGCCTGGTGATACATGTAATAACATCATATAAGGCTAATCTTCATGTTTTCTCGTATCCGGACTGCTAATTAGTTTTTGATTTGTTCAGCTCAATTTACTGGTCTGCAATTTTCATATTTGTAGATATGAGTATACATAAAAACATAGAATAGAATAGAATAGAATAGAATAGAATAGAATAGAATAGAATAGAATAGAATAGAATAGAATAGAATAGAATAGAATAGAGAGCTTTGGCATCTCTTTCAGCGTAAAATGAAACATTGGGTGACTCCTCCCTTTTAAGCTGGAATAAAACAGAGAATAAACAAAATATAATAGAATAAAATAAAATAAAGGACTTCAGATAGAAATCTGTAAAAAGATCTATACACATAGTGCAGAAGAAGCTTCAGTGCAAATATCTGCATCAACAGGATGAGGTTGTTTGTTAAAGTTTATAGTGTCCTGGGTGGGCAAATGTGTGATGGAGGCCACAGCTCTAGAGTAGGAGCTGTTCCTTAGTCTGTTTGTTTCTGTCCTTATTGTCCTGAACCACTTCCCAGATGCTAGCAGTTCCAACACAGTGTTGCCGGGATGGGTAGTGTCCAGCATGATGGACCGGGCTTTTTCCCTCAATCTGCTGGCATAGTGTGTAGAGGTGGGAGAGCTTAAGCCCAATGATGCGCTGGGCTGCCTTTACCACGGCATGCAGGGCCCTCTTCTTAGCAGCAGTGCAGTTTAAAGGTTAAAGAATTCCAGCAACAGGCCTTTTCAAATATAGTACATACCTGTCAGAAATTCATCACAGAGGGCCCCTGTGTCAATTGAAGCTTCACCTAAAACAATGACTTTCAGCTGTCTGGTTGGGGGTGTTTTGTTTAGGCGCTGCCATTGGATAAGGTTCTTCTAACATGCTGTGGTGCAACACTGATCAAATGTTTGATACCAAATTGGTAGACCCAAAAGATATATATATGCATTTTAATCTGTAGTCAAGGGTTTTTTTTTTTTTGTTTTTCTTTGGTGTAGAGAAAATTTTAATGCATTTTTTACTTCCAGAATACTACAAGTAATTCTAAACTATCATAGCCCAATGAACAAGTTATTTGACATTTTACAAAAGTTATTTTCAGGCTGAATAAAATGAATAGAATCTTTAAAAATCTGAATGCAGACAGGTACAAATTATAATTTCATATTTTTTTTATCCTTGATGGAGCTATAATTATTAATGAGAAAATGGAAAGCTGTTAAAAATAGCCAAACATATTTATCAGTTCCGCTTCCAGTTAATTTTGAAATATTTGCTCCAGAATATAAAATAAAACATGGTTACAAAAGGAATGCATGGGCTAATCTGTACTTTTACACCATGATCATGAATAAGATTTTTACTTAAAAATAAGCATTAAGATAATGACTTTTGAACTGCAAGAGAAAATATTATAACCTAAGTAAATTTGGTGAAGACATTGTTAAAGATAATTGATCCTATATCAGTAGAAAAGCTGCTGACAAAATGAATTGACATTGTTGCTTCTGTTCTGATAATGAAAAACCTCTAACATCAGATGTATAAAATAAATATATGTTTTGCCTTTTTGCAATCTTTTTTTGAAATGATCAGGTTTGGCCTCACAGATGTGCTTGACGAATTGATGTTACTTGTTCCTGGTGTAGATTTGGAGGACTTGCACTCTTCTTTAAAAGAAGGAAGAATTAAATTAAAATTACCTCCTCACGGTTATAAAGTCTTCTTATGAAGATTCCTGGTCAACACAGGACTTCACATGTACTGCCAGCACCTGCAATGGCTGCTAGATCTGTGGATCTTGCAAGTTACCTTTGGCATCGTCTGAAATTAAAGCACATCATGTGGTAGGGGGGATATGAAGCTGTGGCATTATATAAACTATATGTTTTCCTTCTCCAGTAGCAGTCTTTAAGAAGTTGGCATTATAACCCTCAGCTTCTGGAGCAATGATGGGGCGTTTGTGCTGTCCAGTTCTACCTAAGACCATCAAGAACATGAGTAAATAAATGAAGTATTAAGAGACAAACCAATGATTGAACACAAGTGCTTTATATAGCAGCCAGCCTCCTTATAAATATTCAAGTTTTGGGTATTGACTGACTAGTCAGTCAATACCCAAAACCTGGTCAAATCTGTACAAAATGCAAGACATAAATATCCAACCATCCATTATCTATACTCGATTACTCCGTCTCCGGGTCACGGGGGTCTGTCGGAGTCTATCCCAACGCATAGCAGGCGAAAGGCAGGGGTCCACCTGGACAGGTCGCCAGTCCATCACAGGGCCACATAGAAAGACAGACAACCAATCACACTCACATTCACACCTACGGGGAATTTAGAAATCAATTAACCTACCCTGCATGTTTTTGGAGGGTAGTGGGAGGAAGCCGGAGTACCCGGAGGGAACCCACGCAAGCACGGGGAGAACATGCAAACGCCACACAGAAAGACCCACCGGGCCGGGAATTGAACCAGGAACCTTCTTGCTGTGAGGCAACAGTGCTAACCAGACATAAATATGTTTATATTAAATAAGGACATAGAGTGCAGTTTCTTTTAAATCTGCTTCATATAGAGGTGGCCTAGTATTAACCTATAAGTGTTATTTTGATTTTTGATTAGGAATATTTTTAAGTCACTGGAGCTCAGACACTGATTAATCCTATTCAGTTGTTGTCTGTGTATGATTTTAATGTTAGCTACCACATGATACATCCCTGAATGAAATTAAAAATGTGAGAAAACCTTTTGACTACTTAGAGTCACGTCTTTGTTGATTTCTCGTGAAGCTTACCTGTGGAGTCAGCGTTAAGTATACAGTGTAGCCTCCGGGCGAAAGTCCCAGGGTGCCGTTGTCAGGGTGACGGTTTTTGGGTTTATGTCTTCCTGTTTTATTTTGTGTCCTTGTGTTTTAGTTTAGTTTAGTGTCTTGACTAAGCTAGCAAACGCACTAAAACAAATGTGGATAGAAGAACAAGAGAAGACTTTTTACTGTAGAAGAAACTTTGCAACTTTTGCAAGATATGAGTAAAGGGAAGTGATGGAGGAGAAGTCTCAGTGATGAGGACTGGATTGATGGGAAACGCTCCAACTCTGAGCTGGACCCTGCGGGTAAAAAAAAAAAAAAAAATTATTTTCTGTCTTCAGCTTGCTGCTGAACCCTCCTCCATCTCCACCTGTCTCAAATATCTCAGCTGACAGTTTCGCTTCGTTTTTTTTACAGGAAATTCAGCTACCATCAGGAATCAATTTGGTGACCCGGCTGGTCTGTACCTGTCACCCTCTGTCGTCGGCTCAGCTCCTGATGAGTGCATTGCTCCTGCAAACATTGCATGTAGCAGTCCTACTATGTGCTCCTCCCTAATTCTCCCAGCAATGCAAGCTATCTTCATTTTCTCACCTCACTGAGTGCGAGGTATCCAAACTACTCACTGGTAGTAGTTCTACTACATGTCTGTTGGACACAGGCCCTTCAAACCTAATCCAAGCCATAGCTCTGACAGTTGTGCCAGCAGTCAAGAGTGTAATAAATCTCTAGCCTGCCTTAGCCACATTTCCATCAGCCTTTAAACACGCTACGATCGTGCTGCTGTTCAAAAAAAACAAAAACTCACTCGACCCTGCTCTGATTGACAGCTATCAACCAGTGTTCCTGCTTGCCTTCCATATCAGGGTTATAGAACGAGCGGTTTCTGAACAGGTAATGGAGTACCTCAACATCAATGGGTCTGAGTTCAGAAAGGGCCACTCCACCAAAACAGCTCTGCTTTGTGTGACAGAAGCCCTACGAGCAGCAGGTTAGTTACCTGTGCATATCCTTCTTGACCTATCTGCAGTCTTTGATACGGTTAACCACAATATACTGTTCTCTACACTCTCAAACCCGCGGCTCTCAGGGTCAGTACATTCTTCCTTCCATTCCTACCTTATTGGGCTTCCCTTTAAAGAGTGCCGCTTTGCTCACTAAAACATACAAAAAATAAACCTTATCTGACTGAATATGTAACTTATCTCCTAGTACAGGCCATGGTTATATCCCACTTCAGTTACTTTAATCTTGTGCAATCAAACCACTTTAAAAAAGGTCCAGAATGTAGCGGTGCATCTGGTCTTTAATCAACTCAGACTGGACAGGTCGCCAGTCCATCGCAGGGCCACAAACAAGACAGACAATCACACTCACATTCACACCTACGGGCAATTTAGAAGTATCAATTAACCTAGTATGCAGGTTTTTTGGACTGTGGGAGAAGGTCAGAGTACCTGGACGGAACCCACACAAGCACGGGGAGAACATGCAAACTGCACACAGAAAGACCCACCGGGCCGGGAATCGAACCAGGAACCTTCTTGCTGTGAGGCAACAGTGCTGACCCTTGATTGTATTCTTCTGTTGGAAATCCCTTTAGATAAAAGCATCTGCTAAATGTAATGTAATAAACAAATTCAAAGATCTGAAAATCAATATCTCATTACAATCCATCCATCCATTATCTATACCCACTTTATCTGTTTCCGGGTCACGGGGGTCTGTCGGAGCCTATCCCCACGCATAGTAGGTGAAAGGCAGGGGTCCACCTGGACAGGTCGCCAGTCTATCCAGGGCCACATAGAAGACAAACAACCAATCACACTCACATTCACACCTACGGAGAATTGAGAAAGATCAATTAACCTACCCTGCATGTTTTTGGACTTTGGGAGGAAGCCGGAGTACTCGGAGGAAACCCACACAAGCACGGGGAAACATGCAAACTCCACACAGAAAGACCCACCGGTCCGGGAATCGAACCAGGAACCTTTTTGCTGTGAGGCAACAGTGCTGACCCTTGATTGTATTCTTCTGTTGGAAATCCCTTTGGATAAAAGCATCTGCTAAATGTAATGTAATGTAATAAACAAATTCAAAGATCTGAAAATCAATATCCCATTACAATACGATGCCAATAGTTGAAATAACTTAATGACTGAACAATCCTAACGTCATTTCGCTCCTAAAATGCCAGCAACTGGTCGACTTTGCAGCAAGTATGTACAGGAGGAGCAGTGGAAAAAAGTACCCTTAAAATGCAGATTAGGATTACAAAACAAAACAAAAAAGAGTAAGAACAAAGTAAAATTAAAGTAGTACAATTTATTTACTCTTTAGCTGCTTGGGTCCCTCCGTAGTGACAAAGGTTAAACTGCTTTTATGACACTGTCCAAGATTTACTTTTGTTCGGTCTAATGCTTGGTCAGCAATATGCATTTGACAGGGATTCAAGGTTACTTTGGCTGGTTTTTGCTGGTAGAAGCAATGGAAGACCTTTCCAAAAGTAATCAAGTAAAAGTGATATGAAATCAAAATTAGTACTTTAATGTGAAATATTCAGGCTTCTTTAATCTTGTTTTGTCATTCACAATGCTCCCTCCACACTGGTTGACATGTTGATATTGTATTTCTTTCTTATTACAAAAGCTAAGTTAACTCTTCCCTCCCTAAACTTAATTTCTCACATGGTGTGTCACTGTTTAAAAACTGTCTGTGTGCACCTTTGTTTAGTGAGACTTGTGTGGTTTCGCTCTTGTTTAATCAGAGGGAATATTTTGAGAGTTATTCTTTTAGGTCATGTTTTGTTTTATCCATCTAGCTTGTTAGCATTTAAATGACTTTTTGTAATTGCCAACATGAATCTTGGATTTTTAAGAGGAAAACAGCTTTCTTCTTATTACTTCTCAGCTCCTACTTTGTTGTTAACCCTTTTCACTCTTAATACCAACATAAGAAAAACAAAATTCCCAGCATTTCTGTTAGGAATACACTTTATATAGTTCACATCGCTGCATGCCTTTGCAACTCAAAACATCAAGTTTTGCTTGTGCCCTGTGTAGTGCCGGACCAATCCAGGGAATAAATCATGAGACTCTGAAGTGTTGGCATGGTGCCCCAGAGCTACAGCGCTGTCACAAGAGCGTCTTTACGTGTGGTAGAGAAGCTATGTATGTGTACAGAATGTGTGAGAATAGTACAAAGATGTCCCGTGGTGGAAGTTCACTTGCATTTACACATCAGGGTTGAGCAGGACACATCTTCATATTTAATCTTTAGGGCTCCACTGCATTGCCATGATTAAATCCAAACAAGGTCCATGTAGGAGGCAGTGTGGCCAGTAGCAAATGAGAACATGATTCTGTGTGGAAAGAAGAGCTGAGACACATTAGAACAAAAGAAGTGACCAAGTGGGTGGGTGAGTGGGTCAACAAGAGTTTTACTTGGCCTATCTTTATCTTTTTAAAGCAGAGAACAGCACCTTGGTTATATCTGTAATAAACTATCTACAATAAAGCTGTCCAGTAAAGGCATGTCTGTCTTCACCGTTGCCCTTCATAACTGGCATTATACATTCTTCACTATATGGTCCTGTTTAACACCCTTTAAAACTGCAAATATAACTCCTATACTCAAGAAGGCACGTTCAGATCCCAGCAACATAAATTATTTTCAACCATTTTCCAGTTTACCATTTCCCTCAAAAATTCTGGAAAAATGTAGCAGCACAGGTTCATGATGACTGTGTTTAACAGTAATCTCTATGAAAGTTTCAGTCTGGTTTATTTCCATTTCAGTGTACACAGCAAAACTCATCAATGACTAGAAAAGGCTGCCGACTTCTCTTTCTCCTTGATCTGACTGCAGCGTTTCACAGATTCTCACGTCATCTTTCTTGCTTCTGTTGTAATAAATGCTGCATTAATCTGATTTCACTCATACAGTTCCTATCATACTCCATCACTTCATTTAAAAAATTTTAAGTCATGACCCTCTCTTGTAGACAGCGGTGTTCCCCAGGGCTCTGTCCTGAGGTCCCTTCTTTTTAACATCTAGTTATTACCTCTCACTCATATTTTCCTTAGACACAATATCCAATTCTCAAATTAAACAGTGGTAACAGAATTTCTCTTAATTGGTACCAAATACACTTACTAAAAGTGACAGTTTTTCATTGACTATCGACAGCTCTGTAGTTCTTCCCTCCCCTCATGTTTAGAGTCTGGGTGTCACCCTTGACAGCATTCTGTATTTCACTGCTCACATTAATAATGTTCAATAATCTGCTCTGCTTACTGTCACCTTTGAAACATCAGGCATCAGCTGTTCTTGTTCATGCACTGGTCACATCCTGCAAGAATTATTGTAATTCTCTTCTTGTTGGTTTACTACACAAGTCTCTCCATAAGCTACAGCTAGTTCAGAATTCAGCCACTCTCCACATATCCAAAACTTCCTCGTAAGGGAACATCACACCCAACGTCAAGCAGCTTCAATGGCTCCCACTTTACTCCCAAACTATCCTACACACCATCCCGCACACTTCTTCCTCAGCCTTCTGCCTCCTCACGCCACTTTCCCATTTGTCCTCTCTGTCCCACAACTCCGGAACTATCTTTCTTAAGACCGCTGTACTGATACTCCACATCTTCATATCCTACATTAAGACTTGGCTTTTTAATATGACATATCCAACAACAAAATAAATTAAAATAAAAATCAATGCCTTTGTAGATTGTAACTATTGTTTTGTTAGCTCAGTATTTTATTTTAATTTGTTGGCATTTTGCTGTTATTTTCATTATTGATGTTTCTGTAAGGTGTCCTTGAGTGCTCTGAAGGGTACCTATAAATAAAATGTATAATTATTATTACTATTATTATTATATTAACACAGGATAAATCAGGGTGAATTATTTTAGATTATTTTAGCCTTCAACAGGGACTCTGCCATCTTGTTTGCCAAGTCAGCCTTACATTTGAACGTGACGTGTGGAGGACTGACGTCCTGATGAAGTGTAGAAAACACAGAATATGTCACAGATTTTCTTTCTTCTTTTCTTTTCATTTCACATTGTGGCAACAAAACTGACATATAGACAAGGTAAAATGTCAACATTCTCGATTTAATGTTTACTTTCTCAAAAGACTACTTGTATTAGGAAACAAACTTGTTATAATTGCAAGAAAACGTATGTCAACTCCTTAGAATGAACTGGTATTCTGCATTGATTAGGCATAGGGTTCGCCTTCTACCATACTGCTGTCTTAATAGTTTGCTGTTTGCAAGCTGTGCTCACTTTTTTGCACCACACATACTGCTGAGAACATCATGAACATTTCAGGGTTGCTTATTTTGTCGTCAAAACATTGCAGATTGCCAAGGTACCTATGTGAAAAACTTTAGTGATGCAGCAAGTATTTTCATTATTTGTTTTTAAGAGCAGTGTGGTATTCTGTCATGGACACCCTGACAGTAGACTCATAAATAGAGCCACTTGACAGTTTCTGGTTTGTCCTCAGGCCTTTAGCTGTTATTGAGGATTCTGCATTTTGCCTTTGGGGTCAAGTTCACTGAGCTACCACCTCTAGGAAGAGTTGCTCAAGTATTAAAATGTCCGTAACTGTGTATGGATCGATACCTAAAGACTCTGTATCCGTATTACTGAGTATCCCTGCTTTATGCAGATCAACTACTCTCAATTGCACATCTTCAGAGATCTCCTTTTTAAGGCATGATTCACAGCAGCAGATGTTACTTATGAACAGAATATTTGAATATATTTTAGGTCAAATATTTTGGTAAACTTAGGAATTCCTTTTACCCTTGACAATGACAAGTTGTTCTAAACTTCATTGACGTAGTAGTCTGCGTTTTACTTTGCAGCATGTTACCACAACGCTGTTGATGAGAAAAGCAAGTGCATTATAACTTTAACATTGTTAACATTATAACAATGCTGAGGGCTTTGCGAGTCAGGCGGCTGCTGTAAATGTCCTGAAGTGAGGGGAGAGAGACACCAACCATCTTCTCAGCTGCTCTCACGACGCGTTGGAGAGACTTGCGGCAGGTTGCAGTGCAGCTCCGTACCACACGGTGATGCAGCTGGTCAGGATGCTCTCGATGGTGCCTCTGTAGAAGGTGTACCTGATGGGGGCCGGGGCTCTGGCTCTTCTCTGAAAATCAAACAATTGAGACCGAACGGTTTTTTGAATCAGGATGTAAATATGTTTATTTCTGCTCTAAAGGTGGGCACTTTAACATAGGAGTCAATGGAGATTGGCTCGTTTTTGGAGCCATCTTCTGTCTGTCAGTCGAGGAACTGCAATGAAAGCCACTATCATTGCTGTGCCTTAATACATCTGCACATTGTTTTCATTTAAAAAACTGGTTGACTGTCTTTTAAATATAGTCTGTGGTCAGTTACCCTGATTGAGAGTGCTTCAATTGAAGGCAAGTTCCTTGTGTCGTCACCATTCAGCTGTCCTAAAATGTAAAAAATTGCTCAATGATATTAAGGGATATCAATCAAATGCCTAAGTTCATCATTTATATCATTGCTACTGTGAGACTTAATAAAATCCCAGGCCTCATTGGATTTCATCAGTCCAGGGCCTACATCTTGTACAACTATTACCATGAAATTACTCCAGCTCAGTCTCATTTGATGATTCCCCCACTGAATCATTGTGGCTACATTATAATGTTGGCTGTCGACAGTATTGTCTGTGTCCCCAATGTCTTCACTTGTTCTCCCATGCAGTTCACTCACCTCCCTGTGAATTAAATAGTTTCTTGTGAGGAGCTGCCAGCAGCTATACAGTCTGAGTGCCTCTCCTTTCTTTTGCTTTTCAACATTTCAAAACAAAGAGGTGACCTCTGTGACTTGTGTATACAGCAAAAATAACAAAGCTGAAGCTTAAATTAAAAAAAAAGACAATGTCAAGGACTTCTACAGATGTTTTTGTGAAGAAAAAAAATCTTTTGATTTGAATAAGGTAAAATGTCCAGTGTGCAGTGCAATTAAACGGGAATGTATGCATTTCTGGAGTTAAAATGCTACTATACACAAAAATAATTATCTCTTACTTGTTCTTAGTTTTTCAGTAATTGCTCCTCTGCTCTCCCTTCAAAACTGACATTTGCTTCTTGCAATGAAGGCCTCTCAGACTCAGTGTATGGTAGGGCAATAGACAGTAAAAGCAACAAGAGGAGGAGTGCTGTTGCCTCCTTCTCAATCACCGTGAATTCATTTGGGAAACATAGAGGAAGTCTAAACAGTCGGAAGGATCACCCGCGGTTCTTCTTCTATTCACACAAGTGGCATCTGCTCCAGCTGCATGAAGCGTGGTGCTCTACAGCCTCACGCTCCGCACTCATCGTAGAGCAACAAGGACACGCTGCCCTCCTTTCCTCTTTTATTCTGTCTAAACATGATGTAATTATGTTGAAAGGTCCCATTTCGGAGAAAAGACTCATGTTTGTTTCTGTCTTTCAAGCCCCAGCTGCTCTGATCATGCCTTGTGAAAATGATGAATTACCACTATAAATAATTCCTTTCAAAATGTGTAAAGTACACAAGAATAAACCTTTGAGAGTAGCTGTATACAGACTCAAGTCCATCTATGGTTTCAAATCCAACTCTTTGCCCTTTTGAACTTACTCCTTTTTTCAGTCTTTTTGTCTTTGTGTAATATTGAGCACAATATTTAAACATAGTCTAAAAAAAGAAAACATCCCTGAACACGCAAGCACGTAGACGTTATGTGAACTTTCAACATGCTGTGTAGAAGTTTGAACATTTATTCATTGCTTTGAAAATTTCTTGAATCTCGCTAACAAATCCTTTCACTTCTTCAGAAAAACAAACTGTATCTGAGTCACCGTCTACCAACTTTAACTCACAAACAACAGCAAAAGGCTCAGTTAAAAAGTACAAGCACATCCACCAGGATAGAAAACGTACTTGATCTTTTCTGCATTGTCACAAATTGCCACCTTTAAAATGATCCCTAAAAAAGATTGCTCTTGTGGGTGTGCACCGCCTTGATAGCAGGGTCCAGGGTCACGCCGCCATGCCAGCTGCACTCTAGGAATAGCTCCCATCCTGGTAGCTGCACACGCGGACACATTTGTTGGAACCCTTCTATTAAAGAAACAAAACTCCTAATGGACTTGAAACTGATGAAATAATTCATTAAAGAATTTTAAAAAAATTACTGAGCATGGAAGAAATCAGTCTATTAATACCAGATATCTTGCTTATGTAACATTTAATTTTTTTAACACTGTGTAGCAGAAGCTGCATCCATCTCTAAGTTTATTTTTAATCTCAAGAAATTGCAGTGACATCTTAGTGCAGAGTAGAATCCATCCATCCATTATCTGTACCCGCTTTATCCGTTTCCGGGTCACGGGGGTCTGTCGGAGCCTATCCCGACGCATATCAGGCGAAAGGCAGGGGTACACCCTGGACAGGTCGCCAGTCTATCCAGGGCCACATACAAACAACCAATCACACTCACATTCACACCTAGGGAGAATTTAGGAAGATCAATTAACCTACTCTGCATGTTTTTGGACTGTGGGAGGAAGCCGGAGTACCCGGAGGAAACCCACGCAAGCACGGGGAGAACATGCAAACTCCACACAGAAAGACCCACCGGGCCGGGAATTGAACCGGGAACCTTCTTGCTGTGAGGCAACAGTGCTAACCACTAAGCCACCGTGCTGCCCGCAGAGTAGAATATATTGTTATAATGTACGTAACATACAGAGAAGGAAAAAGAGCAAGCCTTGGACTTAAGCCCTGGAATGCTGTTGGTCTTTGTAGAGAAGTTGTTTAACTTTGCAAACAATTTAAATATCACTTTATGTTACAAAAAAAGAAACACTTAAGGATCAGAAGTAGTGGAGCATCTCATTTGAGCATCTCATTTAAAAAAAAAAGGGTTTTCCACTTGTTTTGATGGAAAATAGATGTGAGAAGAATGAGTCTGCCACTGCCACCTAAGCTGGATGAGCCGACATCCATCAGGTAAAAAGAAGTGAGAAACCATATAGTGTGTGTCCATGTTATTTTTCTCAGAGATAGTGTTTTGATTGCCTGGAGAGGATGAAATGGTATTATTTAGTCCAAAATTGTTCTAGCTTGATCCACATTGGCTGAAGTATCAAGCTGAGACTAAATATTTTTTCTCTTTTCTGCTTCTCATATCCTTACCCTTGCTCTTTTTTCTGCAGGCCTGTAGGAGTGAACCAGTTCTCAGCTTGAAGCCCGTGTCAAAGAACTTGGTGGGAATACTCAAACAGCAGGGTCCAAACATGCCTCTCCAAATTAGGTCTTCAGTGCTCTGCTCAATCAAGCAGCCTCGAGAGATTCAAGGTCTCTTGTGACCACCAATGAGGAGATGAAACGCTGGTCTGCTTTGAATGTCAAGCTCTACTTTTTAACCCAATATTCCTCAACAAAATCGAAGCTACTGAACTGTTCTGACTGCAGGTTTTCTTAAATTTATGCACCCATATCTGGCACCAGCCACGACTACATCTAGTGTGGGCAGAGTGTGAAAATGAAGCAGTTGGAAAGCAGGTGCTTGATTAGTCATGTTGGCTTGTAAAGACATTGAGGCAACATAAAATTAACACATCACACATTTACTGGAGTACATACTTGGGCATATGCAATAATCTGGATAACAAAAAAAAACCCAACAAAAAACAAACAGATGAAAGGTCTGGAGGGTTCCTACGCGTCCGCTGTTGGATGCACGGCTCATTACGGCAGCAACTACACCAATACCTCCTTTGACGAGGTGTATTGCGTTTAGATTTTATCATAACTAAAAATACATCATCCACACTAAGATTTTGAATGTTGGGAATCATTACTAAAACAGACACCATATAACAGAGGCCATGTCATTGGAGAATGTTCCCAGCTCTCTCCTACTCCTGGAACGCTTCTCTCTGCTGCACTCTGACTGAAATGATGACTCAGAAAAGGCCAAAGGAGGTTGCATTTTTTGTTAACATTAAGAGGGCTGCAACAACAGAAGCAAAAGTGTTCTGGACAAATGTTGCGCAAATGTCAAAAATGCTTGCACAGCCAGGGTTAGATACCCCTTTATGTAGAATAATGCAATAATCATAAAACCTTTAAAAGGCTGTGTCTCTCATACCAGTTTTGACCTCTTTCACAGTAAGGACTTAAAGAAGGGCAACAAAACATTACAGACAATGATCTCTTCTGTAAGGACCAAGAAATCTATACCCAGGTATCCAAATAATTAATCATACTTCCAAGAATGTTAAATAATGACTAGCACAGGAAAAAGAAAACGAAGGATTAAGCAGAGGGGAATTACATCCATATAAAAGTAGAAATAGAAGGAACTGAATCTCAATATAAGGGTAACCAGGACGAAGGAGAACTTTGAAACTTGCTGTTCTACTGTTGGCACCGAAGACTTATGGGACTCTATGAAATCCATGACAAACATGGACCTGGCAAAGAGATACGTTAATGTGATAAATGGGGGGAAATCAACCCAGTGAGGTGATCAACTTTTATGCTCTTGTCTATAAAGTTGAATTCTTCTTCTTCTTCTTCTTCTTCTTCTTCTTCTTCTTCTTCTTTTTTTTAACCTCTTCTCATGAAATGACACAGGTGACTGACTGACCAGAGGTCTGTAGCGATTGACTCTGCAGAAAGTTGGTGACCTCTTCACACTATGCGCCTCAGCATCCGCTGACCCCGCTCTGTCAGTTTGCGTGGTCTACCACTTCATGGCTGAGTTGCTGTCATTCCCAAACACCTCCATGTGGCCATGGAAGTGTAGAACAGCTTATTCCAATTATTTGGATGGGTGAGTGAATACATTTGGCAATATAGTGTATCAGAAGGCATGTGAGAGAGAAGTACAGATTGCTCTCATTTTCAAATAATCTGGAGTCCATCATTTTATTCCCTTCATTTTATTCTGAAGTGGGAAACATTTGTGACACTTGTCAATAATGTCCGAAGTGGACGTTCTATCCAATTTATCTTAAAGTCAGACAAGGCAATGATCAATGAGAATGAGAAATAAAATCCATCCATCCATTTTCTATACCCGTTTTAATCCTTTACAGGGTCCCGGGGGTCTGCCGGAGCCAAGAGGCAAGGGGAGAAATAAAACAATACAAAACAAAATCATTTAAAAAAATGGAAGCATGGAAAATGTTAAACTTCATGGCAGTACAAACAGAAAAAGTGAACTTCTTTGGAAAGGATTCCAGGAGAAACAACAACAAACAAAAAAACCAACACTTCTCTGTAATGAACACATGACTTACGTTTTTGAAGTGGTGAAATTTGGCTTTATTACACAGTTCTGTGAAAAATCAAAACACAACAACTTACACTCTTTGATTTGACCATAAACTCCTACGTTCAACAGAGTATGTTTGGGACACAGTCTGTCAGATAACTAAAGCTTGGTTGAAACATAATCATGCAAATGAGCAACAGTTCCAAGTACAACACAAATCTACATAAGAATGGCTCAAACATGAAAGAACCAAGCAGTTGCAATGGGCCATTGAACCAGCTATGGTGGGACCTTTAGAGAGCTCTGCATAAACACATTTATGCAAACCTCAATGAACTGAGGCAACATTATCAAAAAAGAGTGGAGCAAATTTCCTCTGCAGTGTTGTGAGCCTGATAGCGAAAAAATATTAAAATATTTAAAATCCTGCTGCACTAGCTGAGAAAGATACAGACCACTACTCTGTTGGGGTATTTTAGGGGTATTGTGCTTCACAGCCGCTCTCAAAGAACATAACAAAACAGATGAGGAACGAGCACCACAACCCTAATATGCTTTGTATGCACTAAAAACAAGCCGCAGAGCATTGCAGCATCTATGCTGTCCCTTCCATCAGTGATTGTTGGTGGTTGCTATGGCAAGTTTTAAAGAGATGGGGGAAAATTCAAACACCAACATTTTTCAAGACACAAAATTATCTTTTTCTCTGGTTCATAAAACATCATTCATCCGTAAAGACTTAAAGATCATCGACAGCATTGACTGCTCAGTATTAACTTTTACATTTCTTTAAAAACAAATCTCCCTGTGAGTTTAATGTGGCTCATTATTTTGGAGTTAAGAGATCTTTTTTTCTCGAATTCTGTCTACCAACATATAACCTTAAAAAGTGAAGCTTCAAGACTTGCTTGTAGCTGTCACACATGGATAATCTTATTAAAATGAAAAGGGAGTTTGTGCATGGCATTTTATGCAGGTCACATCTTTGGTGTGTTTCAAGTGACTGTGAGGTCATGTTGATGTTTCTTTCATGTTCTGACACCAGACGAGTGAATAGGACACTGGGTCTCCACTTCTGCCGCTTTCCTTTCAGCAGTCTTTGAAGTTGCATAATAAAAAGTCTCTTCACGCTATGAAATTTGTAATATTACAAAGTCAACCCATCTCCTTTTATAGTCTTGTTTTTGTCTGCTGAAAGTCAAGACTAAACATTAGATACAAATTTTCAAGAAAAATGTAAACAGCAGTGCCCTTAGCCATCGTATTCTCCCTTGGAGTTTCAGTCTCAGCTACAACAAAGCATTTCTTCATAAAAGCTTTGTCTTTCATAAAAAATAATAAGTTGCTCTTGTTTTCTTTTACCACCTGGTTCATCTTACTTCCAGATCATGTTTTTCTCTTTCAAAAATAGGTCACGGTTGGTGGCTTTCAATTAAAGTGGTTAAAGAACTAATAATAACATACAGCATGTCATTTTTGTGGATGACTGTCTGTAATGACGGTGGCAATGACAGTCCGCTCCCCATGAGTCAGTCAGGGGTTGTCACATGCACTTTGCATTCCTCCAAGTGGGACTTCATAGTTAAATAGAATCTGAAGACTTGGGAAATCACAAGGAGACTTTAACCTGCAGGTAATACATTCACAGTGTGAAGCGGCGAGATAAATGAAGTGAAGCTCAGCAGTTCAAAGTTTTTACTCAGGTTTGCAGCATGCAAGACCTCCTGTGGGAAATCCCCGCTCTTGCTTATCAGTGCAAGCATCCCATCTCTTTTCCAGGGATGTGCGTTTTATTATCTTCATAAACAGCAGAGATACATCTACCATTGAATTTGGCATGCTTCATATAGAGATAAAAACTTGTTGGTTGATCATATTTTCAAGTGAATGCACATGAAAACATGTTATGTTAACTTCTATTTGCGGACTTGGCAACAGAAGGCCTTTTGGGACCAAGTCATTTTAATAGACAAAATGGAAACCCTTCCATGCACAGCGAGAACACAGGCAAAGAGGCAACTGAGTGTTAAACATATGTGCGGTTCAGAAACTACAAAACATTGATTTATGTGCTCCCCGTTCATCAGCACCTTTCCAGAAAACATTAGGAGAAACACTGTCACTTTCACTCTGGTCCAGTGACCGGAAAAGAGTCTCTAAAGGCAGAAGTGGCCTCAGGCAGTGCTGCTTGTCTGGTCCGCCCTGCAAAATGTAAACACAGCAGGCCATCATTGGACCCAGCTAGCTGTGACCTGGACCTAAGCGAGAAGAGGGGGATTTATGTATATATTTATTTATTAACGTGACTGGGGATTGTACAGAGGCATAAAGAAGTATAGAAATCCTTTATCATTTGCTGCACTAATTTGGTGTAAAATGTGATGGATGGATGGATGGATGGATGGATGGATGGATGGATGGATGGATGGATGGATGGATGGATGGATGGAAGGAAGGAAGGAAGGAAGGAAGGAAGGAAGGAAGGAAGGAAGGAAGGAAGGAAGGATGGATGGATGGATGGATGGATGGATGGATGGATGGATGGATGGATGGATGGATTATTGACACTGTACAGGATTAAAACAGGTATAGAGATGGATGGATGGATGGATGGATGGATGGATGGATGGATGGATGGATGGATGGATGGATGGATGGATGGATGGATGGATGGATGGATGGATGGATGGATGGATGGATCACAGTAGTCACAGTAAGACTCATTGTGAAGACAACTGAAGTCAGTTTGTACACCAAGAGTCCAGTTAATAAAATAAGTTTAGAATTGATAAAAATAAACTCAAACATTTTGGTTTGCTGTTCACAAGAAGCCTCTGTTAAAGTGAACTCTTCCGTGCAAAAATGAAATCTCTTAGGACATATGAACAAGAATCCTCAATGAAGTAAACCAAAAACGTTTTGAAAACTTTGCCAGAGCACTCAAGCAATCTGAAACACTACTGAAAACATGTGTTAAGGACTGATAAAGAATAATCTGAGCTGCAAGAAGGCAACAGCTTACATCAAAAAGCCACCCCAGCAGTGAAGCATGGTGGAGGGATTTCATGATTTGGCCATGCTTCCCTGGCTCAGTTTATCAAGCTTGCCTTAGAGTGGATTTATATTTAGCAATTTACTTTCTTCTTTTTATGACTACATGACAAACGTTTTTAAATATAGGCAAGACCAACAGTTTCCTTTTTATAATAAATATTTCTCAGAAAAAATATGCAAAAGTTGATGTTTGATTGGATTTGGTGACAGCCACTGGTACTCCAAGCATGTCATGTCCAATGTGGCCCCCGCAGTGTAGTCAACAACAGTAACTGGAAATTGATGGCGTCTGTCTCTCAAGCACCAGATATCTCATTACAGGCAGTTTCTTTGACGGTTGTTGAGACATCAGGTGTCACATTTCATCAGCCATGCCAAAGTGAGTCAAAATAAGAAGCTGCCAAAAGTTTTGTAGGCTGCAAAAGATCCATGTGGGGTTGAACACTGGGCCACAGAGCTGTGGAAACTCTCCAAAGCCGTTAAACAGCACGAGCACCACATTTTAACAGCATAACCAACCAGTATAACAAGCCTTTTTATTTGGATTCGTGTCAGCATATTAGATCATTTATTTCAAAGTTGGTTGAAGGGATGACCATAAAGTATTTAGTGTTAAATATAAAAGGTTTATACTTAACCAAAAATAAAAGAAATAATGTAGCTTTATGGACGTCACTAAAATGACTCTTAAGTTAGGTTGTAAGTATAAATATAACAAGATAAATATATGTACAACATATTTATCTTGCTATAACGGACATTGGTTAAACAATTCAAAACAAAATATAGGATATAGGAAAAGGTCTTAAGCAAATCAGAATCTCATTCCTACAGTGAGAAAGGTTATTATAAAAAAAGTGGGAAACATCTGAGACAACTGATTGTACCAACAAAAGTCAGAGAACCAGAGAGACAAGAACTATGCTTCACAATCAGAAGGCCTCGGTTGGCTTAGCTTGCCAGTAGAAAGCATATAGATCTAAAAACACATGGTAGCAAGTCTTGAGTTTCAGACAAGACTCTGGGCAAGAATCAAACAATGCAGATCACCACAAACACTGCATATCCACTGTCAAGCATGGTGGCGGATGGTGGCTGATGATTATTGGATTGCAGCCACAGGACCTGGCACCTTGAGGTCAGGTCCATGAGGTGGGTTTTCATAGGCGGGAATCTGCGGTAAAAACCAAGGAGGTGGCACGATTAACGGGGCTGACCTTCTCCTTCATCCCTTCATTTGTTCCGTCTCCATTACAGCGTAGGACCCCAGCTGTACCCTCTTTGGTAGCAACATAATGATTCTTCAACCGTTTTAATTGCAACGTAATTGCTTTGATGCAACATTAATATGATCGCCAAATAAATTTCTTCCTGCTAATAGATACCGGCATCACTGGTCAAGGGCCTGTAAAAGTATCTCTCGCCAATAGAAACACAGCTATTTCATCAACTGTGAGCTCTCTGCATTGAAGGAATTCTTGCCTCTGGAATGCTAGACATTCAAGAATATTTATGTAAATGAGAGGTCATTTCTCCCAGTCAGAGCTTAGCTGAAAATGGGTCATGCAACAAGGCAATGATCCCAAGTACCAGAGCAAATCTATAACAGAACGGCTGAAACATAAGAGTTGAGGTGTTGCAGCGAAACGTACAAAGTACAAACCTCAAATGTCGTAGCAGAAACAGAATAGTTGTGCCAACAAATCCTGTAAATAAGTTTAAGAAACACTGAATAAGAGAGGGGGCCAAATTTCTGTTCAAACATATGAAAGACTGATAACATTTAGAAACGTCAGATTATTATTATTGTTTTTCACACACTCTCAGCCATCAATTTTAACTTAAATAATTATTGACAAGGTGTAGTATGTCATGTATCCATTTGTTTTTCGTCTGAGATTATATTTACCTGATTGTAGGCATGACAAGGGACAAATAATGATTTTGCATCCTTATATTTAAAATCTTAAACTTTGAAAGTGGGTACATTTTCTTTCATGACTGCAGCGCATCGACTAATTTGGACATTGGCAGCACTTCAGACCTTCTAATTATGCAAAACTTCTCACAAAAAGAAAGAAAATAGGGGATGACCGCTCTTGGAAGATGTTCACTTGTACAATTTTGTACAAAAAAAAAAAAAAAAAGAAATGATCTCCTTGTTATTTAACAGTTTAACATTTTGACTTTGTAAAACATGCCTGGAATATTTTTTAATACCATAAAGATATTTATGGTACATTCTTTGAGGGAAAAATAAGTACAATCACTCTCTCAGGAGGCAGACTTGTGGAATCACCTTATAAATCGAACTTTAAAACACAACTGCACCAGTCAAAATATGCAGATTACTCTGCAGTGAATAAAAGAGCTCTTGCAGACCTTAACAAGCTGCTGCAGCGGCTGACTGACAGGAAACATGGCCCCAACAAGAGACCAGTCTGCTAAAAAGAATGGATTATATAACTCCTTTAAAACCGTAGTTCACCATCCATCCATTATTTATACCTGCTTTCCCCTATTCAGGGTCATGGGGGTCAGCTGGAGCCTATCCCAGCTCTTATCAGGAGTACACCCTAGACAGGTTGTCAGTCCATCACAAGGCCACATATAGACAACCAACTACACACACCATTTACAATCACCAGTTAACCTAGTGAATAGGTTTTATAACTGCGGAAGGAAGCTAGAGTATCCAGAGAAAACCCACACAAGCACAGGAAGATCATGCAAACTCCACACAAAAAGACTCCTGCTAGGAGTTAAACCAGGAACCTTCTTGCTGTGAGGCAACAGTGCCAACCACTAAACCCCTGTGCTGCCCTGCTCACAGTCGTCTGCTTCTACATTGTTGAACAAATTCAAGCAAAATGTCAAAATTCCCCCACAGTCACGTGAGCAGCTTAAAAGAGTAAATCATACAAAGAAATAACTACTTCTTTGTCTACTACATCTATCTATCTATCTATCTATCTATCTATCTATCTATCTATCTATCTATCTATCTATCTATCTATCTATCTATCTATCTATCTATCTATCTATCTATCTATCTATCTATCATCTATCTATCTATCTATCTATCTATCTATCTATCTATCTATCTATCTATCTATCTATCTATCTATCTATCTATCTATCTATCTATCTATCTATCTATCTATCATTCACACAGTAGTTTCATGATTGATACTTGCAGAGATGCCTCAGATTGAAAGTCTGTAGTCAGACAGAGAGATGGTGCTACGCTGTGATCATAATCCCCCTAAATCCTTGAAAGGTTCAAGACCTGACCCAATGGCACTGTAAAGAAATTAGTTCCTCACAATGTAACGATTTCTTATAGGGCTTGTGAGTTTAGAGTGAACAGCTTAAAAGACATCTTTTGTTTTTCTAGCCCTGTGTTATCAACTCCACAAGCAGTCCTGTAGACACAAGGAAGAATAATCACAAATAATGAAAGCGCCCTTGATCCCTGTCTTGCCCTCCCACGGGAGCATTCTTGTTTTCTTGCCTTGTATTTGTCTTCCTGCTCAAGGGTATAACTGTGTCCCAATCCTCTGATGCACATCACTGATGTGCTGCTGACCACTTCTTCAGCAGGAAACTCTGTCTTTATCATAAGGTATGTTTCCATTAGCGGGGTTCCGGGTAGTTTTTTCCAGGGCCGGATCACTCACGAATGTCTCCACCAGGGACTGCCTTGCAAAAAAGACCTTCAGGAATCTTTGCAGGGTAAAAAATGTTCCTTTTGTATGAAAGGTTCTCAGTTTAGCCTAGGGGAACTACCTGGCGGCGCATCTACTGATCAGGTATTTAAATTACATTCAGCCCTCCCACATGAACACAAATTATATTACCACAACTGGACTAGAAACATTTTGCTCTAAATACATCTGATGTCAATGGAGATTACAAGAATAAAACAATAGATGCACGCACACATCACATGCATAAATAAAACAATAGTAAATAGAATGGAGCGTGCATGTCTGTCTGTCTCTGTATGTGGTCCTGCGATGGACTGGCGACCTGTCCAGGGTGTCTCCTGCCTTTTGCCTGCAATGCGTCGTGATGGGCTCCGACAGACTCCCGTGACCCTGCGAAGGAGTAAGCGGGTATAGATGGATAGTAAAGAATGCTCCTCCCCCTTTTCTCTGTCCTCTTTATGCTTGTATTTGCCTGATTGTCTTGTGTCCACCTTTACTCTTGAAACAACACGTTCATTTAAATAAACATTACAACACAGACGCCAGACTGCACACATCACTGTCTCGTCTTTCTTTCTTGCTCTTTCATGTCCCACCTTTTTCTAGTCTTTCACCTTCCACACCCGGTGATTTTAGCCCTCTTTGGCAAAATATTTTTATCTCTTTTTATCTCTTTTTATCTTCTTTCTTTCTTTCTTTCTTTCTTTCTTTCTTTCTTTCTTTCTTTCTTTCTTTCTTTCTTTCTTTCTTTCTTTCTTTCTTTCTTTCTTTCTTTCACCAGGGATCAATAAAATGAAGGTGAAGGGAACTCACTCACACACATCTGTGCAGATATAAAAAACTAAAAGAAAAAAACCCTTTTGTAAGATTAAAATGGCTTTTGGATTCTACCAAACTTGGTAATAACCATTAATATATGTGCAAACAAAAGAAAAAAAACACGAGGAAGTCCAGGTACATTATGTCAGTGAAGTTGTTCTTCATCCTCGTTTTCTGATCTCCCTTTTCCTGTTCTACCCGGCTGGTCTTCAGCAGGATCCAGCTTTCTTCCACTAGGAGAGTTATTACCTGCCGTTGTTTATGTAATAATTGCTCGGGGGTCATGTTCTGGGTCTCTGGAAAGATCCTAGAGACAACTTGTGTTATAATAGACGCTGAATAAATATAATTGAAATTGAACAGAGGTTATTCTTTTGATCTCAACTGCTACCAACTGTATGTTAAAAAAGGTAAAACACAAGAAACATTTTTTTCTATGTTAAAGTGTTCCCTCTTTTCTTTTTTCTTTTGCTGTATTCTTCTTTTTTGTCTTATTTTATGCTGCAGGATGTTTGTGAACAGCAAAAACGGTGCATTACCATCAAACTTTACCATCACGTGGTAAGTACTTATTTGTGTGTCTCTACAGTGTACTGGCCCTGTAAAAGGTTCTTGTAAAGCAGGTTTACCTGGAACCCCTGCAAATGGAAACCACCTACAGTTGCAAACAGTTGATTTGGTGATCACAGTAAGAGCATTTATAAAGATGTGAAGAATAGCTGATTGTATGAACTTATGCCTAATGTGGAAAGCCGCTGTATCCGTAAAGTCAGAAAAATATTTTTCTAAATTGTCGGCCACATGGCTTTATAAATAGCTTTTTGATTAATGAGTTTTTTATCAGGTAATTTGTGGAAGCACTTACATTGTGAACTGCGGTCCAGCTACCAGACTTTCCTTGAGATGATGAGATACCGTCTCATGTTATAAATAAATACACCAAGATCTTAAATGAGTATAAACCACTTCTGCTTTAAATCATGGTTTCACTGTTTTGTTTCTATAATAAAACACTAGAAAGCAGAAACAAATCTTCAGACAGAACTGACAGGCTGCTGGCACTAAATAAAATGTTTACTGAGTTGGCTCCAAGGGGAGTCCTTCCGAGGTCAAGTTTTCATACTTAAGACTTGTGCAGACTGTTTAAAGTTCAGTTTGCCATGAATATATATACTGGTGCACTCTGGAGGAGACTAATAGCTGATGAAGGTTGTGGTCACATGAATGGTCACATATTTTCAGACAGCTTTAGCTTATAAAGATAAAAACGACTCATTCAAGCTCAGCCTTCTAATTCTGTAAGTTCCTGTTATAGATGGTCTTAAATTTTTCTTGTTGATGACAATGAAGGTAGATAGACTATGGTTGTGAAAAACTGGATTTTCCATGTTTCATCCAAGTGACAAAGTATCAAACCACCTACGAGTAGACCTGGTAAAAGGGTAATTACCCCGTCTCAGGGACTGTGCAGAGGGAAATGTCTAAAAACCTCAAGGAACTGAAGATATGGTGTACAAAACAACGTACCAACATTTCCAAATTTGCAGATATGCAGTTTAAAAATTATGGAAGTGAAAGGCAATATTGTGTGTTGGTAAAGAATATTATTTTATTCCACCAGGCAGCTGTCTGCTCCCCTACATCAACTCCTTCCCCAAAACTTACCCAAATAATACCATTAGTGTTCAAGATAAAAAGGTCAGCCACTCCCCTCAGATAAGCCCAAGCAGGCACATTATCCCAGATGAGAAACAACACAGGGTTCATCACAGAGACCATCTGGTAAAGATGGAAGTGGAAGCTGCATGCAAAGACAGAATCACCCCCTCTTTGCTTCCTCTCTGCAGACCACTAATCAAGTGTGATGCGCTGGTGGTACAATGGAGAAAGGTCACTCAGCTGGTCGCCCCAGTGGTACAGCCACAACCAACTTCACTGGGCAAAATCTGCTATACTGCACTGTGAACAGGTGGTGAAGAGGAGGTGCAGGGTAGCAATCGATTTAAATTTGTTCTTTATGAGAGAGCAAAAGGGAAAACAAATAATGCATTTATTTTTTCCTGTGCTTTGAAGATGCCTTGTCTGAAATAGCTCTAGTCCTATAGTCTTTGAAGAGACTTCGACTGAATTTAAGATGCTCTTTCAGGTGTAGCGCTTTATTCTGACTCAGCCATATGTGCCCTGCAGAAGCAAACTAATACTAATTAGCTTATGCAACTGTTTTTTTTGCAAGGGAGGCATTTCAATCTTTTTTAGATAAATTCAGCCTAAATGAACAAAGTACTTAGTTAAAGCTAAAGTGATTTTGCAAAGTTACTTCATTGCATTTTTAAGTTTTGTTTACTTACTGCAGAGGGGGTGGCTGATAAGATGCGTGAGTCGCTCCACTCACAGGGAAATGTTCAAACCTCAGTCAGTATCTCATTATGGGATGTCCTCATGCACTGGCGAAGCTCCAATACCACCATTTGTATTTATGCATTTATAGTCATTTGTTGTGGCAGCATTAACATTCATCAAAAAACAGAATCTAGATGCAGAGAATGACATGCCTGTTACGGGATGGCAATGCCCGACCTTTACAAGAGCTCTCTGCCCTCATCTGCCATTATGGGATTCATTTTCCTGAAGATCACTTGAGCTGAAGAGCTCAAGTGATCTTTTAAATCTACGGGATGAGTCAGAGTCAAGACTCAAATTCTGAAGCACAAGCACTGGAATCAAGTTGTTTGAAGAGGATGCTGTGCCATCAGGGGATGAATGTAGCGGTGATAGTGGATGTCCACAACACAATAAATTGATCACACCATGGATTCATTTAAGTTCGTTGATTCAGTTGAGTCTGCTTTTGAATCAGTGGGCTTACTGCTCTAACGCTGATGGTGCAGCTAACACACCAACATCTTGACCATCAGATGATTAAAGCTGGCAGCTGGTTTTGTGTATGTTGTACAAGATAGTTGTATGGTTGTGAATAAATCGACAACTTATGTAAAAGCACTGCAATTCCTACATTCACCTGATGTGAATAGCAGATTTAATTCCTGAGAGTCTATGATTCCTGACTCCTGAGTCTGTCCTCAGAACCCCCATCTACAGGGATTACTAGTAGATTCACCAGTAGTGAACCATCTCAATACTGAAGATTGTCCAATTCTTTGCATACTGCATACTGTTGTACTTCATTTTTGTAAGTTCTGTACGCATCATGGACTGAAGAAAAAGATTTACACAAACCCTCTGTGACATCACCCAAATATTTCTGAAGGGTAGTCTTGAAGGCGGTTCCTTAGGGATAATGCCAGTTGGTACTAACTGACCCAACCCTGATTCATCCAAAAATGGGCAAATGGGCAGAACAAACAAACCTGACACTCAGGTGGAACATATTACCGCAATTACCACAAACTATCTGTTATAGCTTTTTTATCTTTTGTTAAGCTTTGGTGCTAAATAACATTACCTGACATTCACTCCCACTGAATTTGACATTATTTCAGATGTCACTACGAAAGCAACATCTAAAACAAGGGCGGCTAGAAAAGAGGACTGCCACATCTCTAGTCAGGTTCCACCAAAGCTACCATGGCCATCGATGACAAACCTAGGCTTGCCCCAGCTACAGACACAGAAACTCACAGCAGCAGTTGTTGGACTGCAGATGTGACCTCCTTTTCAGGCCTTGAATGATCCTGGGGCAAAGGTGTCTTTCCCACAGCTGGAGGATGAAGTTGCAACCAAGTCATTCCCTGGCTGCCGCACCAAGCAGAAGGCCGATTCGGCAGTCCAGTTGGCCCCCAGATGCCACCTGGTTCAGTGGGTCTTGTCACCAGATTCCTCAAAGCCAAACCATAGCTGGTAAAAGGTAAAACAAGTCCAATTATATGTAGCACTTGTCGCTAAAGCCATCACTCCAAATATTGGACACCAGCTGAGTTTTAGATAAACTAGATCTGTTGACTGTTGGACATAATGGATTTGATTTTGACAGGGGGAAAAAATTGAACAGTTTCACGAATTAGTGCAGAAAGAATGGATGTATAACTTTCCATACTTTTTATTCAGCATTTCAAAAAAATTTTCAGGCAAAGCAGCAGTTTTTGTGGATAAGTGATCCCAGTCATTTGTCACATACTTGAGAGTCATACTTGAGAGATACTGTATCTGTCTTAAACAATGTTTAAACTTCATACAAGTGTACTGATGCAATCTCAGCTTTTATTCTTGAGCTGATATGGAAATCTTGCATTGATTCTATACTGACAGTTAATTGATATTTAGTGTTGCAAGTGAGTCACCAACTGTTTACATTATATTTAAATCGAGAGCTCTGCATGAAGAATCATTTACATGTTTAACATAAAAACAGATTATAGTTTGAATCAGATAATCTTTACAAACATTGTCATTTAGGATTCCCTGTGTAAGCTAAGCAAAGAGGGTGAGCCTTTCGATTTCTGCTTTTCCTGCAAAGCCACACCTCCTGGGCTGTTCCCAGCCTACAAAGCCTTTGTGCTTATAGCTTTGAGGGGACACAGCATTAATTATAAAGGACCTAGGTTCAGCCTTTGAGATGCTGGGTCACACCAGCAGGGTCCGCGGGGACCTAAGCAGTGGGGTAAAAAGTGTTTTGCTGCTACTGTAACCACTGCCAATGTGCCTGAGCCTCTGTTTGCTGTGATAGCAAGCAGAGGCTCAGGCAGCAATCACAGACATCTCTGCCCTAAGACCCCAAAGGACTTTTTTACCAGATCTCTCTTCACTCCAAAAAAAGATGTGAACAGAGGCTTTATCTTCAAGTCCCTCTCAATTCTGTGTAACAGCCCGTCTTTTTCATTCCATTCACAGATTTGCCTTGGTGCTTTCCGGTTTATTCAGCCCCCCCACTGTCCAAGGATGAGGTCACTTCAGGAAGGAGAGCCTATGAGTGGTTCAGAACTTGCAAGTACCTCCTTTTTTTTAATAAAAATGCCACTATCAAAGCCAAATATAAAGCCAAGAATTCTGTGATTAATGAAAGAAAGAAAAAAAGAATCCAAAGTTGCAGTGCACGTTATGACCAGATGAGGATGTGGCTGCTCCAGTTTGGAGCTTGAAGTCCCCAGGCCCCTTAGCTGTCAGAGTGGACGAATTGCACACAAGTACAGTTCACCCCTGTGTGCTGACAAACATTGCCAGGGGTTGGACTGCAGTTTATAACAAAGCCTCGGAGTTTAAGTCGCTGTGGTCAGTGGTGGTCATTGGCTGCAAAAGGTGCTGAAAATGCTTTAGAGAGCAGAATTTCTTCATAAAGTTGATGGGCAAGTCAATTTGTGGTAGAGGGGGAAAATTAATTATTTTCACATCTAAAAAAATGACTATCACTGAAATCATAAATTTGAATGCTAATACCGAATGTTGATTCCCAAACTGATCAACTGGGCGTATGGCTCATGCTGATAGAAAAACATTATTTCCCTCCTATTGAGGTTGTCACTCATTCTTAGGGTATACGTGTGTGCCAGTGCGGCCCTGAACCCCTTCCGGGTGAAGTGTCTCAAAATGTTGGCGTGCAGTTTGCCGACAAGGCAAACAGGTCAGTGGGTGATGCAGACCCCTCAGTTAACGTGGGCTCCCCAGAGATGTACGTCAGGATTCTGATTGTGGATTTTAGCTCTGTGGTTAACCCCATTTTCCCTGAAATCCTCCACTATAACATCACTCAACTCATTGTGCCCACTTCCACCTGTCAGTGGATCAGAAACTTCCTGACTGATAGGAGGCAGCAGGTACAGTTGGGGAGCATCACATCCAGCACCCGGACCATCAGCACTGGTGCCCCCCAGGGATGTGTTCTCTCCCCACTGCTCCTCTCACGCTACACCAATGACTGGTCCACAGGGGACTTTTCTGTGAAACTTCTGAAGTATGAAGAAGATGGTGATAAGTCTGCATACAGACAAGAAGTGGGACAGATGGTCCAATGGTGCAATCAGAATGACCTGGAGCTAAACTTGCTCAAGACCGTGGAGATGACAGTGGACTTAAGGAGAAATACCCTACTACTTCTTCCCCTCTTCGTCCTCAACAATACAGTGTCTACTGTGGACACTTTCAGATTTTTGAAGCAAACCTCCCACATCAACACTGTCCATACGAAGATGCAACAGAGGTTGTACTTCCTGAGACAGCTCAGGAACTTTAACCTGCCACGAGAGCTGCTGATCACCTTCTAGTCTGTCATCATCCAGTCTGTCCTGTGCCCTTCCATCAGTGTTTGGTTTAGATGGGCCACCAAACAGGACAGGACAGTTCTGCAGAGAAAATAACTGGGGCTGACCTTCCCTCCATCCAGGACCTGTACTGGCCCAGGGTCAGGAAACATGCAGGAACATTTATGCAGACTCCTCACACCCAGCGCACGAATTTTTCAAACTTCTCCTGTCTGGTAGTCACTACAGAGCACTGCACACCAAAAGCACTTGTCAGAGACAGTTTCTTCCCTCAGGCCATCGTTCTGCGGAACTTTCAATAGTCCCAGAGTGCAATATCTTCATGACTGTAAATATCGGTTCCTGTCTTGTGTCTTGTCATGTGTGTATGTGCATATTTTTAAATTGCTGAAGCTTTTGTTTTATTCATTTATTTATTTATACATTTTTATTTTATTTTTTATTGAACCTCGAAAGACAGAATCTGCTGAATCAAATTCAACATGAACATAAACAAATTCAACATAAACTTTGCTTTAGCAGGAGAGATGGGCTAAAAATGCTGATAGCCCTGGTGTTGAGCAGAGTGAAGGATAAATGTCTAAATAAATGCCTCTGACTGTAACAGTGACAGGCTGCCATGTAAGCGTTGGTGATGCACCAGTTGGTTAGCGTTCAGGATTCACATCAGCCCCCTTGTGTGAGTTGCTAATCCAACTAGAGCCACTCCCAAGTCTGGTTTTTAGCCTAATGGATCCATTGATTTAAAAAAGCTGTGTGTCAACACATCGTGTTCTTCATCCTTTTTGGAAGTTTTCTTATTTTTATTTTCTCCAAACAATACAGTAGAACGGTAATGTTACACTCCAACCTTGGTTATAAGGTTTGTTAGTTGTCTTCTAAGTGCCCCCCAGAGATCCGGGCTTTTCTCATCCCATCATGTGCTCATGATAGTAGATGGCAGTTGATTTTCCTCTGTCCTGTATGAGTCACATGTATTTATTTGGACAGAAATGAGAGGCTAATAACCAGTAACCAGCTGTCCTGGGCCCCGTTCATAGAAGTAAGCCTCCATCCCCTGAGCGAAGAATCTCACCACATTGCCCTGCTTGCTTTGGCATGTGGGAGAAATTCATCTATGCTTGAGCATATAGGTGCAGGACAGCCGGCACGTATTAAAGGTAAAGGGGGTGTTTCATTGCCAGGTTAGTGAAAAGTCTTTTTCCTGATAGACTTGATGGATCCTCTGTGGTTTATGCCAGAGAACACTCCTCAGTTAGATACTTAACTCAATTTTCCAGGAATTGGGGTAACTCTAGTAGCAAATTAATTTAGGAGTAGCTTCACAAAGCCTGGTCCTTTCTCCTCTACTCTAATTCAACAATGCAAGTTCTATCAGGGACAGAGATTTCCATCATACTAACGTTTAGCACTTGTGGCACTTAAATGCCATAAACACATGACAAATGTTCATCAGCTGCACAAGTGAACTACAATCAATCACATGACTTAGCAGAGGAAACACCATATTTCCTGTCTAGGAGAGTGCTGATGCTGACATGAGTATATGAATTGATGCAAACTAATTGTGAGATATTATCCCATATAGTGGTATACAAACAAATGAAATATACTGCCCTTATATAAGTGGAAAAAGGGGGGACTGGGACTTATCGCTATCTGGCTGCTATGAAGGAGAGGGTAACTTTGTGAAGTACAACAGCAGCACCCTGTGGCCGAGAAGACACATAAAACTTTGATTCCTATTGAACATAAGGCACCGGTGCTTTATTGAGCAGACATCTCAAACTCCCTTGCAGTGTCCATAAAGTACACAAAGGCAAATTCAATAGGGTAGGTTAAGGGCAGATTTTTGTGATTGGCCTCAGATCCCAAATCCACAATCTGCATTAAGAAGCAAAATACGCACCCTGATAAGCTGCATGAGAAACGAGGGCTGCACAGCACCCAAAAATACCTTCCAGTGTAGATGCTATTAAGTGTAAATAGTCTTCAACCAAATGTCAGTTCAGTGTCACAATATCCATATGTTCCCAAAACGGACACTCTGACATGTGCCAGGATACATGGCCTGTTCCCGCTGTAAATGCCCAGGTGTGTAAAGGTAAGGGAAGTGCTGCAGGTCTAGGACTGGGGTCTTCAGTTCTGGTCCTTCAGGCCCACTGTCCTGCAGGTTTTATATACTACACCCTGACACAAATGAATGACTGTGTCATAACAGACTTGTACAGACCTTGATAACATGCTGAGGATGACCATTAATTTGAATTAGCTGTGTTAGAGCTGAGAAGCATCTAAAACATGTAGGACATCGGACCTTGAAGACCCCCGTATAGGACAATGATTTAGGGTGGTGGTAGGGGAGGTGCTGGGTTCAATTCCTGGACATGTATAAGTATAATTTCTGAAATGCAATAGTCCTCTAGGGAAATTGACTCAACTCACAAAATACAATCCTCTTTTGCTGACTGTAACTTAAATGGGTATACTAGAACAAAGTCTCCATTGTGACTTGCAGAGTCTGCATTTTACCCAGTTTAAAAGAAATGAATCTACAATAAAGTGCTCACATGAAGGACATTATGGACTCTTGAATCAGCTAGAATTTGTCAATCTAACTATCAATGTATTTATATCAAAGTGGTAAAAATGTACCAACAATATTTGCATATTCATTTTAAATGTGATCACCTAAAAACAACAACAACTAATAATAATAATAATAATAATAATAATAATTAATAATAATAATAATAATAATAATAGAACACAACAGGATTTTGCTGTATCTCAGACCAAGCATTGTAATCAATGTGAGAGGTTATCATAATAGGGCTGGTTGGAGGATTTATTACCTCTTTTGGTGCACGAGATCTCAGTTACAACAATTAACAAGCTGCTCAATTATTTGCGGTCTATTTTTTCTTTCTTCTGTTCAGGACACTTATAAAATGCCAGAGAGGAAAGTGATGAACTTTTTCTTTAATAAAGGTGGTAAGACGTTTGATAACTACTTCGGTAAGTGCATTGGCTTAATACCACATGGAGAGAGGAACATCAAAGGGTGGAGAAGAGGCTCACAGGTGGAGGCCCATTGATGCTTGAAGTGACACCTTGAAAGAAGGAGATAATAATGTAAAATCAACAAGAATATATGTGTGTGTGTGTGTGTGTGTGTGTGTGTGTGTGTGTGTGTGTGTGTGTGTGTGTGTGTGTGTGTGTGTGTGTAAGAACAATAAAGATCTTCCAAAAAACAACCAACTGGAATAAATGCATTAAAAAACAGTTGATAGCAATCAGCAAAAGGCAGGTGAAACAAGGCAGAGAGCAAGGTTAACTGGAATAAACCAAAGAAAATTCACAACAGAAGAATGGAAGAAAGGAAAATACAAATGATTTTAAAGAAAGATAGAAAAAAGGCCTCTTAACCCTGTGGAAGTGACAAGGCTATTTATTTTGTTACTGCTTCTACATGTCGTGGTTGAAAGTCTCTTTTTCACTATGTTGTGGTATTTTGACCAAAGCATATCACATGCATTTGATGAATACTTTATGAAATTGTGTCAACATTTGATTAAAAAGAGCATTCTGGTTGATTGGCCGTTCTAAATTGTCCTTAGGAGTATTTTTAGGGTACGTGGTTTGTTTCATTTGTCCCTGTGTGGCCCTGTGATGGACTGGCAGCCTGTCCAGACACTATCTTCTCTCTTGGTGACAGCTAGGACAGGCTCCAGCCTGTGCTGAACAATGATGCCAAATGGCAGTCGAACACGTTCCCACGCAGCAAAAATGATATGACCGGGAGGAGAACAGGCCTTCAGGTCTGATTTCAGGTGTACCGTTGGCTGCTGAAACTAAACAAGCATGCAAGTTCTTGTTGACCGCAGGTCCCAAACCATATGCTAGTGCAGCAAGTCCCAGAAAACTGCCAGGTGAAAGCATTTTAATCACCTCTGAAATGAGCGATTAGAATAATTATTTCAGAGGTGAGGGATGGCTCCTGCTATTAACAGCCCTCTGTTCAATATCACAACAAATTAGTTCATGCTTATTAGCATGAGTTGTGCTTGCCTAGTGGTTTGGAAACCCTCCACTGGGAACCTGCTTTATTACTCCCTGTGTGAGGGCATGTAATTAGCATTCATCAAATGGTGTGTTTAGATGGTATTTCCACTCATAAATGTAATTTTGATGTTATATAAGTGCTATTATTCTGACCTGGGAGAGTCTGGCTAGGGAGAATGCTAGAAAGCTTGGACTTGGAAGCCAGCGATTTATATTAATTTTCCTGTCTAAGTATTGAAGTATATTAATGTATGTTTGCATACATAGAATTATTAGCAAAATATGAAGGCATTTCCAAAATAAAAGTAGTTTATACTGATGCAAGGTTCCTGTAAGTGTTATATCAACTATACAATCTTTCTATAACTACAACTATATATATATATATATATATATATATATATATATATATATATATATATATATATATATATATATATATATATATATATATATATATATATATATATATATATGGAACTATCGGGTCCTGCAAACATCACAATGATAGTCGCGTTTAGTTCTGCTGGATTAATACAAAGTAGTTGGACGATTACGAATGAGGACGTGATAGCAGCCACTGGCCATTGGCTGAGCCGACCGTCAATTAATCCTATTAGATATAAATGTAGTGCTTTATATGAACTATCCCTGTGGTTTAAAAACAATCACCCCCCTCAGAGTCGTGGATCAGTCATGAGTCGTGAAATCAAATGATTGAGAACAAACCTGTTTTTTGAACCAGGCTGTAAATATGTTTATTTCTGCTCTAAAGTTGGGCATTTTAACGCAGGAGTATGTGGAGACTGACTTGCTCTTGGAGCCAGCCTCTATCAGCCAGTCAGGTCTAACGAATCTTAAGGAAGATGGTTGGTGCTTGGTTGGGAAGAGGATGCTCGTGCGGAACTAAGAAAACTTGTAGTTCACCTTAGGGCCCGGTTCTGCTGACCCCCATGTTAAAATGTCATACTTTGCAGCAGAAATCAACATAGTTACAGCCTGGGTCAAACTGGTCTGGTCTTCATAGCTGTATTTCACATCCAAGCAACTTCACAACGGCAATCTTTTTGTACTACATGAGGTAAAATTATACAAACCAAGTAATTCATGTATAATTAAGGTGCATTTGGACTAAAATGAGGTGGGTTTGTTCCAGCTGGTTTCCAGGCCTGCTGCTCATTTGCAAAATAGTGCAGTAAAGAAGAAAAAGAGATGGTTGTGATCTTTATGCTATTCTGCTATTCTGCAACACACCCAGCATGCTCCTCTGAACATCAACGGTGCTGCTGTGGAGAGGGTGAGCAGCACCAAGTTCCTGGGTGTCCACATCTCAGAGGACCTCTCCTGGACTGTTAACACTGCATCACTCGCCAAGAAGGCACAGCAGCGCCTCTACTTCCTCCGCAAACTGCGAAGAGCCAGAGCCCCGGCCCCCATCAGGTACACCTTCTACAGAGGCACCATCGAGAGCATCCTGACCAGCTGCATCACCGTGTGGTACGGATCCTGCACCGCAACCTGCCGCAAGTCTCTCCAACGCGTCGTGAGAGCAGCTGAGAAGATCGTTGGTGTCTCTCTCCCCTCACTTCAGGACATTTACAGCAGCCGTCTGACTCCAAAGCCCTCAGCATTGTGAGAGACCCCACCCACCCGTCACACAGCCTCTTCAGTCTGCTGCCTTCAGGGAGGAGGCTGCGGACCCTCCGAGCCAGAACCAGCCGACTGAAGGACAGCTTCGTCCACCAGGCTGTCAGGACACTTAACACTCTCCCTTCTCTTCCACCGTTTCCCGCCTTGCCCCCCCCTCACTCACTCTGATCTCAGTATCTGTATTTTGGCAGAACTGGACCGCCTGCTTTGCACCATGTCACTTTAACCAAACCGAAAAACTGTTGTTGTCATGTCACAACTTGTTTCTTGTCTCTTTTTAACCTGCACTTTGTGTTTAAAATGTATTTATTGTGTAGCACCGAGGGTTTGAGGGTAACGCAATTTCGATTCTCTGTATGTATCTCACATGTGGTAGAATTGACAATAAACTTGACTCTGACTCTGACTCTGACTCTGACTCTGACTCTATTCTTCGTTCTGTTTGATTCCCCTTTTGTTTTAAACTGTGGTGGAATCTGTGGCCAGTAGGATGACTTATCACAAGCACAAGGACTTAATTATGCAGCCATAGAAGCAGCAGGTGTTTTTACTCACTAATTTTTCCAGCAGTTGAAACTTGCCGAATTTCTGTAGAACCACTGGGAGGTAAAATGACAAAATATAGGATGAAAAAGTCTGATTTGTTATATTCCCTTTGTGTTTAGGATTATGTGTATGTAGTAAAATCTTTGTGAAGATGTTTGGAAGTACTCAATAGTCTTAATTGAAAACATATCTAAAAACACAACCTGGACGACAGATACACCTTTAAAAAACTTACATCAAACACTACAAGCTTGTTTGTGCATTATAAAAAAAATGTATAATAACAGTGTTTAATCAAACAGAGACGAGTAACATTATTATTGCAAATACACTGTTGCCCATAAAGTTGGAATATTGTTTGTTTTTTTTTGTTTTTCTTCACATTAAATGATTAAAAGAGTAATCAAAAAAAGACGAATGGTTCTGTAATGTAAATGTATTATCTTGCAGAGGAATAATACATTTCAGGGATTACGTCTGTGCTTGTCTGTCCAGGAATTGAACCCAGGACCTCCCTAAACTTAAATGAAAACTATTCTCCCTGAACAAGATCAATAACAAGAAAATACCTCACAAATTAAGATTCACCTGAATACATATGGTTCAGGTAGTGTTTGGCACATAATTTGTGACTGTTATATTCATAAACAGCATCAGGTCAATCAGGTTTGTAAGACTGCATTTTTCCACCTTCATATCACAACAATCAGGAGCATCCTCTCCCAGAGTGATGGTGAAAAACTAATTCACGCATTTGGATCTTCTAGACGGGATTACTGTAATGTATTATTAGCAGGATGTAATTCTCTGAATATCCTCCAGCTGCATGCAAATGTAGATCTGGAGTACAGGTCTTCTGCTATCAGGAACCATTACTGTGGAACCACTTTCCAGTTTGTGTGAAGGAGGCTGACACCACCTCCACCTTTAAAACTAAACTTAAAACATTTCTGTTTGGTAAAGCATATAGTTGGTGTAAACTTTAGTGTGTCAGGACCAGTAGTCAGAGCTGCAGCTGCAGGACCAGACTGGAGCAGCTGGTCTTCAACACAGCTTCATCCTGGATCTGCTGCTGTAGACCTGCTGCAGGGGGACACCAACATGATCCACTGACTGGTGCCCCTCACCTCCTCTGTTTCTCTTTCCCTTCTTCAGCTCAATACTCAGTTATTAATTAGAAGTATCTCATAAATATTATTGTTCTCCATTGTTCTTGTAGTTTGTTGTGCTGGTCTGTCCCCTCTTTTTCTCCTCTGTGCATGTTTTGCAGACCAGAACCTCAGGAGCTGCATGCTGACCTGCAGTCCCACCCTCTGACCACCCCAGTGTCTGCTATCTACATCTGTTTATATAGTCATCTCTGTAGATCACCAACTAACCATGTATCAGTATATCAGTGTATTCTATGTATACATAGTATAAAGTCTTAGTTCTGCTGCTGACGGAATAGTTAATACCAATATATTTTATCTTTTGTACCTTTGATGGTGTGTCTGTGTCTCTCTTTACATCTTGGTCTTCAGCAGGAGGGTCCCCCCTTATGATCCAAGTCCTGATCCAGGTTTCTTCCCTCTTAAAGGGGAGTTTTTCTTGCCACTGTTTGGTTTAAGGTTTTTCTCCAACTAGGTGAGTTTTTACCTGACAGTGTTTATGTTATAATTGCTCGGGGGTCATGTTCTGGTCTCTGGAAAGATCCTGGAGACAACTTGTGTTGTAATAGAATTTTGAATTGAATTGAATTGAATTGAATTGAATTGAATTGAATTGAATTGAATTGAATTGAATTGAATTGAATTGAGCGGGGAGCAAAA
Source organism: Xenentodon cancila (assembly GCA_014839995.1). Classification (NCBI taxonomy): domain Eukaryota; kingdom Metazoa; phylum Chordata; class Actinopteri; order Beloniformes; family Belonidae; genus Xenentodon; species Xenentodon cancila. The sequence goes on along the minus strand of CM026209.1, from coordinate 22,723,888 downwards.
CTAACTTTGATTGACATACGGTAGGGGTGTTTCTGCCAGCTTCTGAAGGATCATAGCTGTGCCCCGCATGAAGCAAAACTGGCTTCAAAGCCGGTCTTCAGAGACCAGTGTGTCACATAAACAAATGCCTCACCGTTGTTTTATACAGTCTATGTCTATGTCAACACAGTCACTAAGCAACTCCGCTGCAAGACAGATCCTTCCAGCCCACAGCAATAAACGTCTACAATAAGTCCTTGAAGAGACATGAATCATGACTACTGCAACAAGTCATTTCCTTTTGGGAATTATTAAAGTATTTTTAATTGAACTTGAAAAGCTTTTACTTTTCTTGAGTTGAAAGGCAGCATAGAAGCATAAAAGAAAAACACTCAAACTAAGTCATGTTGGCCATCTGAAACAAAGCTGCCTTTGTTTCCTTTAATACAAAAAGCAAACAACATTTGTAAGTTGAGAGAATGACATGAGAAATCTAATTGTTTTTTTTTCTATGAATTAATAGTAATTTTAATTGCCTTCTTGGGCAAATATTAATCTGGACAGACAAAAATTGTTCGTTATTTTCTTGTGAATTTGTGAAAGGTTTTGGTATAAATCGATATTAAAAGAATTTGGCTATTATATTATTGTTTTTTGGGAGGGTACTTTTTGTAGGGTGGTGTCAATATTGAATATTATGTATGTTTTATGAATTTGTTGGAAAACTTTATAAATCGGTAAAACCAATTCAGTTTGTGTGAACTGCAGCTTAATGTAAGGTTGACTAGAAAACAATATATTTTCTTTTGCAGACCAAATCTTTGAAATGGGCGGAATTCCGTCCGGGTTTCGGTGTTCGGGGGACAACATTCTCGTGTGCACACACTTCCTGGTGGAGCTGCTATGCTTCTGCGGAGAATAACAGTCAACCAGCTAATCGAGTTGTAAAAATGCCTGGCTGTCCAGAGGATTAGGAGAGATGTGGCCCTCTGTGTCGCCCTCATAAACCGTAGACGATACCCCCATGTCCACAAAGCCGGCGCTGGTGACCACGTCAAAGAAGAACGGTTAGATTGTTGAAGCCGAGACGTCCCGGTAGTCGGTTAGCAGCAAGGCCGGGGAGCTAACCGACGCTAGGTAGCGGTGGCCTCCGCGATCCGGGTTTCAGGCTGCTGGACTGAGCCGCGGTGCTCCGCGGTGGACCGACGTGGACCGTCGTGGACGTGGAGCTGCCCGTCGGGGCTCTGGAGCGTGCAGCCGAGCGTCGTTTTCAGCCGTTTTGTAGCGTCGTTCACGCTCAGCGCCGCCGAGCTGCCGGACCGCTGCTTTGTTGCTTTTCCGACGGAGGAAACGAAATTCAGTATAAACGTGTTTGACAGGTCGCAAAATAACGGAATTAGAAAATGGTTACGTTTCTTTCGGTGCTAAGTAACTATGTATTTGGAGTCGACTTCACTTTAACAGTTATGACATTATATCTTGAAGTACACTGATACATCCTTGTACTGCTTTGCAAAAATAAACATAGTAGACATATTGCAGCCTTTAAAAAATAGCAGTTAACCCAGTTTTTCAGTCGTAACGAAGTATCTGTGAGATGCGTGGTTTATTCCCAGATGTCGCGCTAAGCCACCGTGTGAACGCGTGTGTTTAAAGCGGCGTTCAGAGCGTCCTGTTGCGGGGGCGTCGGCTTCTTTGCTCCACCTTCTCTGAAGGGTGTGCCTCCTGAAAACCAGCGCTACAGCTTTGGGCTACACACTTCCGAGGCGGTGACCACACTAGTCCACATGTTTAAACCTGATCAACACATACACTGTTTTGGCTCTGTGGTGGAAAAGATCTCCATCCACATTACGCTGCTGTAAACGTATCTCACACACCCGCGGTAACTCACTGTGCATGAATGAAAACGCGTCGAATACTCTGCTACACATAATCTTTGCTGCACCTTCCAACCAAAGGCCTAACTTATTTGCATGAATTCTATAAGTAGCACGAATGTTTTTTTAATGTTAAAATATAAGTTTGAACTTGAGTTTAAGGAATATTTGATTACACCTAAAGAGTGTTGTCTTACTTCCTCTTGTCCCTACTATCAGCAAAAACCAGCCAGCCAGTATCTAAGGACTTTCATCTCTGTCGCCTCTTCCAACAACTCTTATTCCTTTATGACACTAACGTGTCACAGTTTTTTTATGCCGAAACGAGCTCTCAGAGCTGCAGTTGACATCTACTGTGGCAGCTTCCCTGCGTACGCTACAAACGTTTGGGGTGGTCACTGATGAAAAATGAATTTGTCATGAAGGAGTCATGGCTGTATTTATGCAGTTATACATGCAAATTAGTGCAACCAAGTCATTGTTTCCAACTGTTTATGATTTTGTCAGTTTTTTTAAATGAGGTCTGCACAGATTGTTTCTGTTTTTAGGGGCTGAAATTGCTGCAGTGTGTTACTACGAATGTTTGACAGTTTCAAGGGAAAACGCACTAGTGTGAATGTAGTCTTAGGATACAGCAAATGAAGTATGATGTAAATTCAGGTAGAAGCAAAGATGGGGACTTTGAATCGTTTTTGATCAATTTGGGAGTGTGCTGTCACAGTGCGTTTTAAATTTGAGCCATTCACCGCCGAATTACATAATCTTGGACTTCGATGGCTTCAAAAAGAACAAAACATTTTTACTATGTTCTTAATGTGTCGTTTTAACACTGACATTCTCTCTGTGTTACTAGCTGTCTTTAGCTAGTAATGTCTCTAACGTTGCCATCCTCCGAGATGCTGGAAACGCCACCTGGATATCCATTCGAAGACATCAATTATGAGGACATTGAAGTTGAAGAGGTGGGTGGTGACGGTTTTTAATCTTCTGTCCACATACAAATAAAGCTTAGTTAATGTGGTAATTAAGATTAGGGTGAGTAGTAATGTTGATTTTATCTGTCCGTTTTCAGGTGGTTGGCAGAGGAGCGTTTGGGGTGGTCTGTAAAGCCAAATGGAAAGGCAAAGATGTTGCAATCAAGACCATTGATAGTGAATCTGAGAGAAAAGCCTTTATTGTTGAGGTATTGCTGCCCTTACTAAAGTTCTTCCCGTGGCCATGTCACGTTCAGTTGACACACTTGGCCAATATATTGAGTTACAGTTTGTTATCAAGTATCGCTGATAGGTTTCAGTGTCTTCAGAGTGAATAAAAGTTTGCTTGTTGATGGACTTGTCGTTTTTCCTATTTGTCAACAGCTCCGACAGCTTTCACGCGTGAACCACCACAATATTGTCAAGCTTTATGGCTCATGCAATAATCCAGTAAGTAAACCACAATTTCAATCTTACTTTAAATGTATATATTCTTGTGTGATCATTTAAAATTTCATTGTGGCTGGCTCTAAACGTTTTTTTTTTTCTTTCTTTTTTCATGGTTGTCTTTCCCATTCAGGTCTGCCTTGTGATGGAGTATGCAGAAGGCGGATCACTGTACAATGGTGAGTCTACATGTTGTGCTGGAGAACAGTGCTTTATATTTTAGATAATGGTCTGTTCTGCTTTGCTGGTGATTAATCTGGCACCAACCTTCCCGCAGACATGCGAAGCAGCCCTGTTGAGTTAAACCTCCAGCTGTTTGCATGATTATCCACTTGTCTAATTCCTTCACATATTTGTCATAGCACAGTGATATCCAGTGCATATAATTTGCCTTCAAAGGATATTTAAATTAAGCTTGGGAATATGAGCTATTACGTACATCAATAATATGCTAATATAGTATTTAAAAAAAACAATAGCTTGATAGAGCTTAAGACAGTTACAGTAATTATTCTGTCACAGCGTGGGGTTCAGATCATCAATCATTTTGGAGACGAGACAGATTGTGCGTAGACCTTTGAGAGTTGCTAAGAATCTTTAAAAAAAACAGGTCCGTTAATGCTTAATACTGGTAGTATTTCTTCTGTCTGTATGTCAAGGGTTTAAAATTGATATTTTGGATTGTCAAACTCTTAGTAAAGTCATTTAAATAGATGAGCCAACCTGTTTTGTTTTCAGCGTGTCTGATTGACTTGTGACAATAGATTTTTGTTTGTTGTTTTTTTTTTTAATCATTGAACTATGTGTCAGCGTTGCCTTGATTTCTTCTGGCATTTTGTTGTTTGTAAAGGTTATTAAGTGAAAGAAAAGGTCAGTCTTGGATTACAAATTGTCACCCAATTTGAGATTGTAGGTAATTATTGCATGCACTTGTGTCTTTTTGTTTTATGTTATAATTATTATTTTTAAGTTTAGCATGTATTAGAACAACATGGGGCTTTTGTGGCTCACACTTCACTAGTGCTTATCATCTAACGTGACAAAGTTAATAATAGCAGCTATGCTGTGGTTCCATGACTTTGATTTGGTGTAATTCTGTTGAATTGTGATTGTTTGGCAACTACGGCAAGACGGCATTCCCATGATTTAGGCTTGTGTTTCTGGATCTGTGACACGATCTTGAATCACTGCAAGGCTCAGCTTTCATCTCGGTTCTTTTGTAGTCCTGTTGTGGCAGTAGTGTCTGTTACTCTGTTCTCTTGTTCACAGTGCTGCATGGTGCTGAACCCCTCCCTTATTACACTGCTTCCCATGCCATGAGCTGGTGTTTACAGTGTTCCCAGGGCGTGGCCTATCTCCATGGCATGAAACCAAAGGCTCTCATTCACAGGGATCTCAAGCCACCCAAGTATGCTCCTCCTCCTCACTTCACACACTCCTCTTTCCCATTTCACTATCACCAAAGTGCCTTATTCCTTAATAGTTTTTTGCTGAAATATTATAGCAATATTGGGTTTTTTTGTTCTCTGATGTTATAAGTTTACTTTAGGTCACTTATTTCTTTTATGTGACAAGATCTTTACATGCAGTTACTGCATCCTGAGATGCATGCAGAGTAAAATGATATTCGACTGGTTTCCCTTGAAAAACACTTTTTACTAACGTAATCACATGTTTTCAGTACAAGGAGACTCACTTTAGAATGTTCCTAGAATGTTTTAGAAATGACCGTAGTCGCGTTTCCATTACCCCCAGAATTGCCCCAAAGTCCAAATATCGAAAAACGAAACCTCTAATGGAAATGACCCTTAATTTGAAAACCTTTCCAAATACAGCAAATTTGTTTTTAGGCTTTCACAAAGAGGTTTTGCAAGTTATTTGACAATCCAGTTTATCACAGAAGTATAATGAAACGGTTTTTGTGCATTTCCACGTGTCTGGCAGAACTGGATGTGACATAGTCGGTCAATCTGAAGTCATCAAAATCGAGTTTCCAGCCGTTTTTAGCCTCATTAATGAATGCAGCTGTACTATAACACTACTTAATCATTATGCATTAGTGGATTGTATAAGGGCTTTGCCTGCGGATAATCACTTGAATGATCATCTGCTGCCTTCATTATCTGACTATTTTCTCAGCAGCGTTAGCGGCAATTTACAATAATGTGTCCAACACTAAAGATGTTTTGTCCATATTGTCCATTTTCTTTTTTGTTGTTTTGAAAAAGAAATCTCGCAGGATGAGATATGGAGTTAGAATTATGAGAATGATGCTTATTTGAAAAACACTGTTCAGGGGAAACACCCCTGCAGTGCAACCTGTATCACACATTCAGGTTTCGATTTTCTTTTGCAAAAGTGTAGTGGAAACGTGACTCATGCTGCTAGTTGTGAACTCAGCCGCAACAATTGCTTGATAATTACAGTTATGCAGTAATTATAACGATACAGTTAAACACAAACATTTTGCAACAGTATATTCTAATCCTGGATTCACACTGCAGCACTGTGTGTGTTGTCTGCGTCCATCTACACACACTTTGAATGAGGTGATGTAATCCACTGCCAAAATGAATTGTGGGTTGTGTGTGTTGTGTTGATTGTGTTGCCTCTGTCAAAAGTTGGGGGATTTTCAACTTTTACGGCTTCAATCAAGTTGCTGTTGCACAGCTAGAGTCTAGCCAATGAAATCGTACACGGATGTGGGTCAAAAGCGAAAGTGGGCTGCTTTTAACACACGTGGGAGGACAATGGATGAGAAACTCTTCATCTGAGAAATTCACCTCTCTGCCTGCCTACATGTCTGACATACAGAACGCACCCAAACACAAGGGTTGGTAGATAGCCCAGGTGTTGGCCAGAAGCATCGGACACACCCATCGTCTTGCATTGCCGCGGCGCTGCCGTGTGAATCCAGTGCAGCCCCGCCCACCCACTCAAATCACTGGTCTGAGCCAGTTGGCTGAATCTCTGTGACTCCAGTCACTAAATGATCAGTTGGTACATTGCTAATCAACACACTTCATTTCCTTGTTCACTAAGGACAAAAAAAGATTTCTATTCTGTGCTCACAGTTTTATAATCTTTAGGGATGCGTTGTTGAATATAAGATAACGATATCCCTTCTGTGTGCACAGATCCCACGTCCACGTTTCCGTTATGTATCCGTGAGCACATTATAAAATAACATTGTGGATTAACTTGTTATCTAGATACAAGGTGACGGCTCTTTTGTTTTTCTGCACTGATTTAAGGTGAACCCTCATTTTTAATGTATTAGTTTGTTTAATAGGGACAGTGCATGTTAATGGACGTCTATAAACAACTGATGTAAGCAGGCCGGATTATAGATAACGAGCTCATTTGCATCCGTAGTCCCTGGACAGGTAAAAGTACTCCCCTGTAGCACACAGTTGTGTTGTCAGTCACGCAAATAAATAGTGCATTTACCAAGTTATACAAATAAGGACCCTTTGTTTAGGATTCTGTAGCAGTTGCCATATGGCAAGTATTTTTCCCATTTGTGTGTAATATATGTTGTCAAATGTTTTACACGGTTAAAGGTGGATTAGAAAAACACATTCTGTTCTTTACATTAATTTAGCATAAGCACAGCAGGGGGTTTAAAATGTGGGATCAGTTTACAACATTTACATTACATTACATTTTATTTAGAAGATCCTTTCATTCAGAGTGACAAAATGTAAACCTATGTGCTTAAGTTGCCATGGTAACAGTGTATTTAGTGTAACCAGCGCTTTTATTGAAGCCTAAAGGTTTTACATGTCACCTCATCGTCGCTCTTCTTCTGATCTGGGCTTCTTGATTTATAATTTTCTACATAAAGCATATTGTTGATTAATTTCTTTGTTTATCCGCTAAAAATATCAGATCATTATGGTATATCTAGTGGCATTTCCATTGCCCCTAGATTTATGTAAAACCTAAGTAATTGAGGTGGTTTTTTCAGTTGTATTGATGATCCAGTTTATTTCCAACGTTTAATGGAAATATTTTTTGTGCATTTGCACATCTCCAGCAGCGCTGGATGAGACGTAGTCGGTCAATAATACTTACCATCTCCTGTAATACAATATACCATCTCCTGCAGCTGCCATTATAATAAGAAAAGGCGACAAGAACATTTTTTTTTAATTGTCTCATTACCTCAGTGTTTGCTGATATACGGTGGGTCAGTTGTAACTGAATTTTTACTTTACAAAGCACAGACATGGCACATTTATACAAGATTAAAATCACAGATGTCCTCCGGAATCACTACAAATTACGGCAGGTTCCCAGATCATTGTAATCCAGTGCGAATGGGGCATATGACATGGAATTACTGAGACATGTTTTGATGTCAAATGTGTTTCACTTTTTTGCGTCAGAGAGAAGTACGGGTTTCTAGAAGTAATAAATGTGCATTTTCCGGTCAATTGTCATTTCCTGATTATTGCTGTCTGTTATTTAATTTACATATAATGCCACTTTGTTTTGTAGTTGACAAACCAAACTGATGTTGAGAACCAGTGGGATGCCCGTTGAGGTGCCTTCTCACCTGTGTCTGGGGTGAAAAGTAGTTCTTGACCGCACCCCCAAACGATAACTCCCAAGATGTAGAATTTGTTTCTGTTTCCTTAGTGAAGCAATCATTATTGTTGTTATTTTATTGGCTTTGTATTAATTAGATACATTTGGAATGAGTTGAACTGTAGTGTTGTGCGTTGAGATGAGAGTTTGTCATGATTTGGTGCTAAATAAAAAAGTTGAATTGAATTGTGCAAAAGGAGGCAACTCTCCAACACAGAATGGACATAAGTTTATGTTATATTTTATAAGGTAAAATCAAAGCCCACATAGAGATAACAAAGTAAAGAAAACAATTTTTACATTAATTCAGGTCACTTTTAGTTTGTCCTAGAAAAGAAATCTCCAACTTTTCTAACACGACCTCAGTTTTCAATGAAGAGCAAAAACAAAAAAGAGAAAGCACACGCTACATAGGACAAGTGAATTCTTCTTTGTTTTGTCTTTTTCAAACTATAAAGAAGATTGACAGCAAATGTCTTTCACCGCTGGAATAAATGACGTTTAATCCTAACTTTAATACCTATGATTTATTTTCCTATTTTCTGGAAGTATATCTGTGGATGGTTGTATTCAGCCTGTGGATGAACCCATGGTGCTTGACTGGAACTGAGCACTTGTTCTTAGCGTTGTGAAACACAGCCACATCTGTAACGCCTCTCCTCCATGTCTTATTCTTATCATATGGGATGCTGTGGAAGATGCTGCTAGTGTTGCCTACGGGTGCACGGTGTCTTGTGCAGCACGCAGAGAGCGCGACGCAGCTTCCTCACAAGTTTAAGATGCTGGAATAAATTAGCTGGGCTGGTCCCTTTAGTTGCCATGAACTGTAGACAAACTGTACAGCTGACAGCAGGTTGCACAACGCATATGTCCTACTCGGCTGCGTGCCTCCGTTTAAGGTGGAACGAATTAGCCTTGTGGCTACCTTTAGTTACTACGAATTATAAGCGAACTGTGCAGCGGACAGCGGCTTGCAGAGTGTCAAATGTCATAAACGGTGTCCAACATGAACATTACATTGATGTTAAAGTGACTGTTGCACAATATTTACTCATTTTAACAGCCGAGAGGAATCTCTCCCAGTAACATGTTAAATTGACAGAAAAAAGCCGTTGATGGGTTTGACAGTGCAGACAATGTGGGAAAACTGGGGAAAAAAAACAACAGACAATCGTCTGCCAGCTTGGTGTTTCACAGCCTTAGTAATAATCTAAGAAATCAAAAAGCCTGGAAGCTCCGTGAGTTGATGTCAGACTTGGAAATATTGTTTGTTTTCTTGCTGGTCTTATTTATTCCCACCTTTGTCTCAGTCTGCTTTTAGTGGCAGGGGGCACAGTGCTGAAGATATGTGACTTTGGAACAGCATGTGACATTCAGACCCACATGACCAACAACAAAGGAAGTGCAGCATGGATGGCTCCAGAGGTATTCGAAGGCAAGTATTAGCAGTGTTCTAGTTGTTGGAAAAGCTTTCCATTTCTGCTGTCTGAGTTGGTTTGTTACCAGACATGTCCTGATTTCTTTCCTTTTATTTATTTCTGTAGGTTATCTCAACATTACCACAAATTTGTTCACCCATTTAATTGTACTCTTTTTTTTTTTTTTTTTTTTTTTTTTTTTTTTTTTTTTTTTGCACCCAACTTAGCTTTGTCACTTTAACCTTAATTGCCTCTTAACGCTCCCAGCAGGAAGGCATTAATCGTTGTTTCGTCATCAGCTGCACTAGTCCTCTGCTTTATTGATGATAGTTGGCAAAGTATGGCAAGAAGATGAATGGATTTATGCTATGCCTTTATTTCCCCAGGGAGATTGCACTGTAGAATTTGTGTTCTCATTCAGCCGGGAGCCTAATGTATTGCTAAATAAAGAGATGTGTTGCTGGTGAGGGGGTCAGGAGGAAAGATGAATTAGTGCATAGTCATTATCTTGTTTTCGGAGGCAAGTTACAAGACTCCAGTGCAATTAAACAACCCACTTCTGCCCTCTCCGTGAACTTTTCACAACTAATTTGCATGAGTATGAAAAGCTATCAGAACACCCCAGTGTAGTAACTTTAAAATAGGTTTCTGATGTGCACTTTAATTCTGCAATAACATCCCCAGTAATTAAGCAACACAGGAGCTGTTACCTGTTAAAAATTGCTCCCATATTTCCATCCTCCTCTATTCAAAGATGAGATAAAAGCTGCTGTACTCCCCGAGCACATCCACAGAGCTCACCTCAAACTCGCTGCAGAGAATTCCATGAATCAATCAGTCAGCAATATCCAACTGAGCTGTTTTTCCCTGTTTGAAAAAAACAAACCGAAGTATTTTTGTGTTACTGTATTTTCAGGCAGCAATTACAGTGAGAAGTGTGATGTGTTTAGCTGGGGCATCATTCTCTGGGAGGTCATCACTCGCAGAAAACCTTTTGATGAAATTGGAGGTCCAGCTTTTCGCATTATGTGGGCTGTTCACAATGGTGAGTCACAGGCTTTGTCTGAGTGTGTCCGTGCAAAGGCCATGTCCAGCTGTCAGCCAGTCCAAGTCCTCGGATAAGCCTGCTTAACTAGGCTGACCACTAGGGATGCTCGCGGAAGAGTGCAGCTAAATGAGAGGTTGGGTTGTGCAGCACTGACACCAGTTAACTCCAGTGGAAATACATTGTAGTTGGTGAAACGCTAATAATATTTTAAAACAATTTGAAAAATGTTTTTAAGTGTCAAAATCTACCTGAGTCATTACTGACACATATAAGGCAGAGATCTTAGTGTAAACATTCTGTTTATTCTTCTTGACTTGTGTGATGCCAAGTTATTTGTTTGTTTGTGTCATTACTTTATCTGTTCTTTCCACCAGGAACAAGACCGCCACTAATCAAGAATTTGCCCAAACCCATCGAGAGCCTGATGACTCGCTGCTGGTCAAAAGACCCCTCTCAGCGGCCTTCCATGGAGGAGATAGTGAAGATTATGACTCATCTAATGAAGGTAATCTGTCATCTCAAACTGCTTACTGTCTGCATGATTATTTCATTAAACGGCGACGGACTCATTAAACCTAAACCCTTTCTGCCGAAGCCACTGTTCAGGAGGAATGTCTCCTGAACAGGAACGGGTCATCAGCTTGCTTCATTTTGATTCTTGAGTAACAGGGGTCTGTAGTGGTCTGCAGTGGACTAAACATACTTGATGTTTCATAAAACCACTGTGAACATTGTTCTTAAAAATTACCACATAAATCGTTACATACATGACAAACAGAGGCAGTGTTATAAACTATGCACATGTGTTGATGCTACTTGTCCTGTTGCCTTTTACCAAAAGAAAATCACATCACTATTTAGTATTTTGATTCCCACCATAATATGATTGGCAGGTGTCAGACCAGGATATGTTTAGGGACAATGTTTGTTTGAAGTGTTCTTTCTAGTCTCTAAGACCATTATCACAGCATGGTTATCCTTTGCCAGCTGTAACCTTGTACCTGTTAAGCACAGGTGTTTTTCTTTCTTCTCTCTTTTACGATGTTCAGTTCACTTTCAATTCCCTTTATTTGTACAGTGCCAATTCACAACAAAAGTCTGCTGAAGACGTGAAGACGTACACAGAAAGTTCAGTACAGTTAATTGAAATGCGTTCCCATTCGACCAAGCATCAACAAGCATCACCACTTCATACTAATGCTCGCTTTTTCAGATATCCTTTTGTTCAGAAGATGCCTATACAAAAAATTCTTCAAGTTTTTATATGAGTATGAGCACCAATTTTTCAATACATGGTGATCTTTGATAGTGAATAAGGCTGGATTTAACAATCTTTTAAATCCTTTTTGCAGTACTTCCCAGGATCTGACGAGCCCCTGCAATATCCATACCAGTATTCAGATGAAGGACAGAGCAACTCTGCAACTAGTACAGGTACAGAATAACTACGGGGTACAGCTGTGTGGCAAATATGAAAAAACAAAGGATTTGGGGTATTTAACTAACGCAGACAGGCTTGTGAGTAGTCCTCCAAAAACCCAACGCCACACAGCCTTTATAGATCACACCACATGATGGTGGAATGTTGATGGGTAAGAGTTGGCTTAAACTGGAAGGAGAATGATCCTGACAAGTTTCATTACAAAATTGAAAAAAAAAGACGGTAGAAAGCTAAGATGGGACTTGGAATTGACCATTTTAACAGTTTATTATTTAATCATTTTATTTTAGTTTCATCTCCTCATTAAGCATGTCACTTGAACCTTTTATTGCAAGAAGGAAAGGTTGAAAAATGAATGCACAATAGCAAGTGTAATGCTCTAAGCAGGAGTAGCCTTCAGCTCAGACTGTTCCTTCGGTTTGCCAAGTGGCAGCAAAATGCAATAAAAGGAAAATGTGTTTGTGGCGCTGTGCAAAGAGCGAACACAGCATATGGGAGCAGTCGCAGGACCTTCAGGGGATAAAAGTGCCTTAAAGTTCCACAAACTGCTTCTCACTGGTGCTTTGCAAATGAACTGAGGCTTCAAAAGTTTTTGGTGTTTCGTTTAAGTTTTAACTGAACAAATGGTAAGGAGAGCGTTACCATTTCTCTGCATACGTGTGTCAAATATTGCGTGGAAAAAAGGGGTGCTGGAAAGTACAGCATGCTTTTACGTTACCCAAGATCAGCACAGTAAACTAGAGATTGAAAGTTTTTGCCGTTTGTAAATAATCGGTTTTAGAATATGGCTAAGATGTTCTTACATCTTGTAGATTAACAGGCAGGCACATCTAGTGCACTTCTGTGCTGTCACTGACTGTTGGGTCCTACCTGCAGACCTCAGGGTGTTTTTTACAACTTTCAGAAGTAGGAGAAGAAAGTCTTAATTTCCTGGGCTATACATGAAGGCGTAAATTCTTCTTGTTCAAAGCCTTATATATTTTTAATTTGTTATAGGTAGGAAATGTCACTTTTAGAGAGAAAATCCACATATGCTTACACTTTTTAGTGTTAGGATAGAGATCCTTATTCCATGTAGTGGTTGAACTGAAAAGCAGCATGTGCAGGGATAGAGCAGCATTTGCAGCTCCCACATTCTCAGTCGAGTTGTTGGAAGTGTGCTTTGTGCAGGGTGGAGCAGCTCTGATGTGTCCAGACATGCAACTTCTGCTTTCAATGGGATTCACCTTTCACCTCTCCATCAGGAACATAAGACATGTGTTTGCGTGAGATGCCGACAGTTTCTTTGTTTATTATTTAATACGTAAGTGAACAATGGCATTGCGAGGCCTTTCCTGGTAATGGGAATAAACATCAACAACCTGGGGCCAGCGACTGCAAAAGAACAATCACCCCACTTTTTCACCCTCGTCGTGAAACCTCTAACAAGTGTTGGCCTGCCGAGAACAAAGTTCTGCTGGGTTGACGGAAACCTAAAACATTGCATAGATATGAAGGAACAAGGGTAATTATAGCACTAAAAACAAACAGCTTGAGCTTAAAATGGATTCTAAATACAGCTGGGAGTCTTTGTAAAGAATACGGGACAGGAGGGATGTGGTCGTGCTTCTGGGTACTTGCCAGCAGGCGAGCAGCAGCATTCTGAACTTGCAAACAATGCAATAAAGTTTGGTTGATACCAAAATAAGGAGCATCACGATAATCGAGCTGGGAACTAATGAAAGCACGGCCTTCTCAAGGTCACCACAGCTCAGGGAGGACTTGACATTTGCGAGGAGTCGAAGCTGCCAGAACCCTGCCCTGACAACACAATTAATCCATTTACAAAACTTTAAGCTGTTTTTAAAAGCCACACCCATATTTTTGACTATATGGTGAAAATGAGCGGCAAGGACATCAAGACCTGGGATAGGTGAAGATACTGAAATACTAAAGATCTTGGAAGGAGCAATATCTGTGGGAACTTGATGAGCTAGACTTGATTGGCACATGAGGTAAAAAAAAAAACAAACTGGGTCCTGATTTCAAATAAATGCATAAAGATACCAGCATCTGTCCTTGAAAAGCCCATATTAGTCAACCTCTAGTGAGTTCCCCTACGTTACAGCTCAGCATTATCACTAAGAGCTGTGCAATGTTGGTGTTTGGGAGGTTTGCATCTGCATAGGCTGCAAACCAGAAGTGGATAGAGTATTGCAGACAGAAACATGCATGTGACCACACAATGATGTACATTTTTCATCAGTGCATTACTTAATGTTTTCTTTTGAGTTCCTCCTTACACATAAGGTGAGTTGGATGAGTACCAGTAAAAATCCCAAGCTGTGTAGTTTTAATAACTTTTTTTATATATTTCTAATAGACAAATTTCTTGTCAGGATTTTCATACTAGTTTTGGTTATTGTACTTCTCTTTCATTGTTGTAGTAATGATGTTGTAATGAAGTAATCTATACAACTTACTATGTGCTGGAAATTACAGGTTCATATGTGGAATACACTGCCACCAGCACAAGCAACAAAAGTGATGCGAATATGGAGCACAGTGATTCCCAAGGGAGCAACGACACAATCAAGATCACACCTCAGTTTGCACCTCATTTCAAGCCAAAGGTATTGCTAATATATTCATTTTATTTTAAGTTCTGATCACAGCCTTTGGAAGGAAATAATAATCATTGAGACATGCGTCTGAAATCTTTTCATCGCTCTGGCAGGGAGACCCATTAAGGACTCTGTCCTTATCGAGAGGGGGGTAGTGTTGAGAGCCTTCCAGGACGAACTCAGGGTTTGGCTTCCTCTGATAAAAGAATGAGTGCTGACCTGTCAGAATTGGAGTTCAAGACGCCGTTCGCACCTGCAGGTAAAACCAGGCATCGCACAGCACAAAATAACACATTCAAAGTAGGCGGCGACACTTCCAGACCTGTTGGCATGGTTTTGTGTTGGCTATCACAAGTCCTCAAGAAGCGGTTGTAATGTAAGCCAAGTTTGTCTCTGGGTTTTTTTGTAATTTTGTCATAAGTCAGTATTGAATCCTCATTTTATCACATCATCCTCTAATATTTAGGGCTTTCACGAAGCGTTTTTAGCCATCTCCTTTCAAAGGGTGAGATGTCAAGCAGCTAGCACACCAGTACTTTCATACTGAAATCAGCCCCAGGAGCTCAGTTTTCATTTACATTTAAGTGTTTGTCTGTGTGTTTTTTTGGGTTTTTTTTGCAACTTTGATGTAGCTTTAACAAGTAGTTTCTGCTATGTCTTGACCTTTATGTTAAACAGCATTGGAGGTGAATGCCTGCTGGTGTTTGTGCTGACACATTTAGGGCAGTGGATGCTGCGGTGTCCACAGTGCTGCTCCACTGCTCCTGGAATGGACAGGGTGCATGTCTGTCTTGCACTTACACTGTATGCTCTGCATGTATGTGGCCCATTTTTGCAGTCCTGCGGAGGGCTGCAGTCTGTCTAGTTTGCATGCTTGTTGTGTACGCAGCTGTATGTGTGTATGTGTGTTTTCGCAGCACACCCCCAGTATAAGCGAGGCCACCGTAAAACTGCATCTCTTGGAACCATTCTGGATGTCCCCAAGATCTTCGTCACAGGTATCACTGGACCACTAGGCTTCCTGGTGATCGTGTGGAGCTGGCTTGGCATGTGGGTTGTTTTCATCTGACATGGCTCTCTCTTGTGTGTCACTCCATATGATATTCTTGACAGGAAACAGAGATTTTACTTACATTTCAAATTCCTCAGCAGTAAATAATGTTTTATGGTATTCAAAAATGGTCATGGAGTGATGCACATCTGGGCTGCCTCATGTCTTTTTTCTGTGTGTTTTTGTTTTCCTTTTTTTTTACTTGGCAGGAGCAGACCGTGAGTTGATGTTGGTCATTACTCATCTGTTATTACCTTTTTAACCTGTTGTCCAGTTGGTCTTTTCTTGAGGATTTTGGGGATTTCTCATTCACCTACTATAAAAGCTAATCAATTACAGTTAGCACATTGCATCAGATGAACAGCACGGATGAGATGACTTTTCTAACTCGCGGCTCTGCTTCTGTCCTTTCCCTGGGTTGGCTCCGGCAATTAATGGGCTGTAGGAGTAAATCAGTTCTTTGCATTTGAGCTTGTCCTTGTCTTTCATGCATAGAGGACTTTCAGAAAGCACGACTGTTTCCCTCCCTCTCTTCCTCTCTATATATCCATTAACTGTTAAAAGTAATTTTATTATTTTCCCACACATTGATGGTCAGATAATTCAGTGAGTAAGACGATCATTGGGGTGTGTGTTTACTAAAGTTAAGGCACATGCACTGCTGGATTTGAGGGTTTATGCTGAGAAATTCTTGATGGCTAAAGTGGATTGTATCTGTGAAATGAAGTATACACGTTTGCATTTAGCGACATTGGTAGAAAGGTCATGATTCTACTCTAGATGCTTCTACTTCTAGATGCAATGCACAAAAAAATGAACATTTATGAGCTTTGTAAAACTTGCATTTGTCGCCGAGTATGTTTAGTGTGTGCCAAATTGCACAAATGCTTCTAATTAAGTGTTCAGTAATCTGTGTTTCTTAATATGACTATTTTTGAGTTTTTCATTGCTGTGCTAGTCAGGTCAGTCCTTAATCAAGGGTCCGTTTCACAAACCGGTTTATGTTGAAACTCTGAGTATGTTGAACCTGAACTCAGGGAAACTCTGAGCTTTCCGTTTCACAAAGCGAGGTTACTTAACCCTAAGCAAGAGGGTTCCGTTGAGCCGGTTTCAGACACCGAGGTAACTTATACTCACTGTTACCACAGTAACCAACTCTGTGAAATTAACAGAACCTGAGTGGTCCTGTCTCCTCCCCTTCATGACGCTGAAATGAGTTCAATTTCATCAGACAGCTGATCATATAAGGTGCATTTTAGAGACATCTGAACGAAGACATGTCAAAAGTATATAAAATATCTGAGTAGATTTTAATGCAGTCAAATCAGAACTTGCACTCGTGACACCCTGGTGGTTTCTAAAGAGCTTTAGGTCTTTTTTTTTTGTCACAGTCAACCTTCTGTGCATCACATATATCACGCATGTTCTTACTTCACAGAAAATACCTTGGGGTATTATTATATAAGCTGTTATTTACTTGCAAATGTCAGTTTTATTAATAACGGCGTGGATACTGAACATTCTATTATATTAGACAGTGAATGATGCAGAACTCTGAGGAAAGTGACCGAGTCTACACATTCACTCGCTTTGCAGTTTTCTCCAACGTCATCTGTCTTCACTGCAACACCCGTGTTGCTCATTTGAATATATGCATATATTTACACGATTGCACTCACATGTTTTGTTGTAGCGGACAAAAATAGGAAGATCTTTTACAGTGCGTTGCCATGGTGAATCCCGGAATCTGAGCTCCACTAATGATGGCTTTTTATAGTCGTGGTAACAACAGTCAGCATACTCAGAGTTGACTGAACCAACTCTGAACACGTCTCCTGAAACCGAAAACTCAGCATGTCTGAACTGACATTTGTTGACTCTGAGTAACTCTCAGTTCACTTAACGTTAGAGAAAATAGTGTTCAGCACAAACGTCACAATATTGACGAGTTGTAATATACAAGATATATAACATTAAGGGATATCATTTAAAAAATATATTAGCAAAATTACTTGCAAGACTTTAAAGGAAGGTTTAACAGTACTGAATATATCACTCACGTGCTTGGTAGATATATTTAGATTGAATTTTGCTATGTAACGCCTCCAAACTGACAAAAATATATCACGTGTTAGAGAAGCAGAGGTTAAAGGTTGTTATATACTCCACAAGAGTAGAGAAATGTGTTCTTTTTTCAGGATTCTCTGGCCAGGATGTTTCATACTTGCAGAGAAACTCAAGGGCAGAAGTCCTGGAAGTCCTCACAGGCCCCTCCCACGGCAGCACCGATGTGCAGCTTACGTACAGGGTTGCCAGATCACTTCATTTTGTTCTTGTCTTGTGAGAACAAGAACAGATTTCTCAGTTCTCGTGGAGTATGTGTTAGCCTTAGGACAGCTGCGGGTACACCCTCGCTGCCCAGTAATAACTGAGAATTTGGCAGCCAGAGTTGGTACGTAAATTTTGTAGCAGCCAAGCCAAGGCAGCACTTGTACTCAGAACAGTTGAGATAAACCTGTAACTCAGGGTTCCAGATTACAACAGTCTTTTTGCATTTGCAGCCAGTCTTTTGCGCAGTACAACTGAATTTACAATCTGCACCACCGCAACTTTGACTTCCTCCCATTTAATTAATTGAAATGACAAATGTTATGTAATAGCTGGACGGAACAAGAAAGTAATTGTGTTATCCAGCACATATCAAAACTAATACTCCAATGTTGCATTGGTTGTCGTCTCAAGTGACACATTACCAAAGAAAAAAGTAGGAGCTGGAGGGCATTCAAACAGGTGCGTCTCTGTCAGCAACTGTGGGTTGAGCAAAGACGTGTGGATTATCATTTGGCTGGGTTTTAGCTGTTGTTTTCTTTTCCTATTAAAGCTAAATGTGCTTTTATAAAACAAAGCAAGAACTTTTAGACCCCCCCCCCCCCCCCTTAATATTATATAACATTTCTAATGAGGTTAAAATGTGGAATCAGCAGGGAATCTTAAAAATCCTACATCCAAAATGCCACACAGTGTATATGGGTAAGCTGTTGTAAAAGACTGTAACAGGTTGTTCATATATAACTCCAGTGTATCCTAAAGTTTGTCAAAGAACTAGTTTGTTGATGCAACCACACATTCTAAACCGTCATTAAGAGCTGCATTAATTGTGGAGGGGAAAGGTGCCAGCAGGTCTGCAAAACTGCATTTTGAGGGGAAATCACCTCCCACACGTTTAACTGCATCGTAAAAGGTTAAAGATCATATTATGGAATCATAAAGCTGTTTGATTGATGATGTGGTAGTGTGGGAAATAGTCTGGGGCTCTGGTGTCGGTACGTTGTGAACGGTTGGATGAAGTCCATCATTGGGAAAATCCTTGTCTAGCTATGACGTATTCCTTCATCTTAAATGTTGGTGCTGTGTGAAATTTGGGGCTGATTTGTCTTTTTAAATTTATTTGGAAATCTGTTGTTAATTGTAAACTAAACTGAGACGTTTAAAAGTATGTGGTCATTACGACATCAAAGGTTTTCCACCAAACAGTGATAATATGCTGAGTTTTCACTAAAGTTAAAACTACGTGGTATTTTCAGTTGTCAATGAACCACAGTTGGTACATTTTTAAAGATAAGACATTTTTAAAGACATTTTTAAAGACAAATCTAATTATTGTAATCTTGTGAGGTGTCTGGATTGATGCTCGATACATTGCAATATCAGGATACAAACTTAATTATGTTAAAACTGATGATTTATTACAGTTTTCTGTGGAGAAAGATCAATATGTCTATTGTCGGCATCAGCCCCACCACACACCAGTAAAAACAGTATGTGCTGCTGAGCTTTGTGGACTTAATTAGCCATCATAGTAAATAATCAAGCTCATGTCTGGGCTTAACCCTCTGGAGTCTTGGCTATAATTGACTATTTTTGACTACTTTGGAATTTAGCTCTATACTTTAAAATAACTGTACATAACTTAATCGTTCATTTTGACAAACTGTATTAACACATTGAACCTAAAATCACAAACACTTAAAATCTGAGTACAAAAACAGTTTGTTTTGTTTACTGTGTAAAAGACAAACATGTTTAACAAACCATTTTTATAGCTTCAAATAAAAATGTAAATTGTAAATTTCAAATACTAATGTGCTCATTTAGCGGACAACAAAGTTATAAACACGTTTCACATTAAAATGCAGGAAATCCATCACACATATTTTGGATTTACATAAAAATAAAAGTCAGCTGTTGAAATAAGATGCCATCAGACAATTTGTCCCAAAAGAAAACAAACCAGAGGTTCACATCCTAGTCCTGACATTCCCAGCGTGTATGAAACTCGCCATCTCCTTCTCTTTACTCCCACAACCCTCATCTCTTCCCCAGCCACCAAATGCTGTATATTGCCATATCATTGTTTTCATTGGTTAATGCATTGCATTTTCCACCAATAGGAAAGGGGGTGCTATGTTTTTGTTGTTTTTTTTAGCACTATCCCATTAATAGCCCATTTTTCCCTTTCGTCCTGCACCAAACACTCAATAAACATGATTACAATATACAGAAAAAAGCATGCCATATATTAGTTATCATAACTCTGGACTTACTTGGTCTATCAAGGCGATTTAAAAACTGCGATATATATATATATATATATATATATATATATATATATATATATATATATATATATATATATATATATATATATATATATATATATATATATATATATATATATATATATATATGTCTGCACTTTCGTGACAAATTAAAGCGGAGACTCGGCACGGCTGCGTCTCACTGCTACGTCGGTGTAAATCGGTCTTTGACCCATGAGAGTTAGGCTGTTCTTTTCATCTGATCTTTGCAGTTATAGGGATGAAGTACAACGCATGTAAGTAGTATCATGCCCTAATGTGTCCCGACTGAAGATGCCTCTAAACATGCCTTTAGGTGCATGACAAAAGCGAGGGAGGCTTCGCTGGCAGTTGGATACAGTTGTCATTGATTATCCTTCAGTTGGATCGCTTCTCTTGACCGAACCAAGCAACGCTGTAGGGCAGTTAAGTGTTACCGCATTGCTAATCTTCAGGGAACAGAAGTTATAGACGCAACATTTTGTTCCCTTTCAGCTGATTCACTTGGTACAACACATGTATGTGCAGGTCTATCCGAGTGGCCACTGAACTGAGGTCAAACCCATCATCTCAGTGCTGAACAGACCCAGCAGAAAGAACCGAGTGAGCCAAAGAAAGGCCTGGGGACAGGCCTTCGCTCTTGTAAGAGAATGAAGATGGAGCCAAACAAAAGTATATGGCGATGAGAACCTGGCCATAGCACAGATGCCACCAACAGAACTTAAACAGAGTCCATGGTGTTGCCACTCCTACAGTATGGCCCTCGTGCACGAGGCAAAGTGAGAGCTGTTCTGAATGTGGGGAACATTGCTCCCACAATCCAGT